>OZ023274.1:102179118-102329917 GCA_964007475.1 Hybos culiciformis
TGGCTTAACTTAAAGAATAGAAAATTTATGAAAACTTAAAAATGAAGAGAGAATAAAAAAAAATTATTATTTCGACGTAAGAAGTAACTTTTAACAAATAGGATAATATAATGAAATTTTATTCCTATACAGTAAAAACATTATAATAATAATAATTATCTCTAGATAATATACTATGATGGTTATAAGAAAATTTTCAATGAATTTATTAAAAAATTATAATCCAAAATTAAATTTCAGTTTAAACGATATTGATTTATTGTAAATTATCGTATTTTATATAATCTTTTTTGTTTGTAGAATGAAGATTAGTCCTAAAAGTTCATTTAGATAGATAAAATTAAGTTTTAGATACATATTATGTTATTGAATCTAGTTTAAATTAAAAACTCTCAATCCCGTCAAACAGATTTTCTTTTACCAAAACATAGTAAGGTTTGCTATAATATTCGGTTTTTATAATTAGGATCAACGATAGTCTCTAGCAAAAATAAAAATAAAATTAAAACATTTAATATTTATAACAAAATAATAGAGGTAAAATTGGGACAAAAATATATATATTTTTTTGTAATATGATTAAAATTATATTTTTTTCCTATTTTCATACATAGTATATATACCTATATATACACTTATTAATAATAAAAGGTTCAAACTTTCATCACAAAGTTTAAGGATCTTTTTCGTATTAATTTTTTATGCAAAAAAAAAACATATTACCTTACCATAAAAAAAAGTTCTGATCCTTTTTTCTTTGAGAAATTAACATTTCGACTTTAAAAATATATATAAGGTGTAATTAACTTAAATAGATTTTTTTTTTCTTAAGTAAAGAATTAATTGCTTTGTGGTTAAAGGATGTGAAGGATAATAAAGTTTAATTTTGAATAAGTTTTAATATATATATTTGTGGCATTATTTATTTTTTTGAAATATTGGTATTTTCTATTAAGTAAATAGTTTTGGTATAAACTATAGTTTAGAGAACTAGTTATAGATTTTGTGCAATATGTATTATTCAGAGTTGTGTAAAAAAAATACATTTACAAAGCATAAATGAAAATTAGAATGATTAATTATAAATTGCATATAATACACATTATAAACTGTATATGTTCGATTTTATTAACATACAGTGAAAGCACATTTTAAATGGCACACAATATTAATAATTTATAATGTCAAAAATATCAAATTTCTATTATTATAAAAGATTCATGAGATTTTTGTTGTTGCCAAAAAATATTAAATTATTATAAAGCTTAAACAAGTGAAAATTCATTAAATAAATTTCAACGCCACAAAAATGTTTAGGTATATCTTTATCCATAGATATAATTAATTTATATAGAAAATAGGAAAAATAAACATAAATATATGAAAAATAGGTAATTAGTGGAAGTTATAAAATATAGGAAAAATAATATTCTTGAAATTAAAAAATTAAAAAATGATGAAATCTTTAATCAAGAGTCTTTAAAAACAAAAACTTTCTAAACATTATTTTTAGATTTTTTACTAAGAAGAAGACAAATAAAATAAAAAAATTTCCTAACTAGGGTAGAAAATATTTTAGTGACAGAAATTTAATGAATGAAATTATTTTGTAATTAAACCTTAATTAAAATAAAAGGTATAACGATAATATAATAAAATTAAAAATTGTTTCTATAAACAAGAAAATCATCAAAATTAAACAATAAAATATATAATTTAAGGTAAAAAAATAGAAGACGTGTTTTATCGTTGTTTAATGTCAAGAGGAAAATTAGTTTAGATTTATATAAATTTGGGAGTGGAAAAAATTATAGTTAAAATTTGGATGTTTTGGGTAGAACATGGTAAGCCGAGAATTAATGTATTAAAACTTATTCTTATTTTAAGAAGATTTTGATTCTAGATTTTATGAATTCTCATATTGGATTTGACCAAATCGTAATTAAAATATTATTTCGTTTATTCAATTAAACATAGATATATTAAAATTAAATTTCCAACCGTACAATCAATATAAACACCATTAAAGGCTTAAATAAAAGTATTATTTACAAAAAAAGCAAAATTTCTGCATTTTATGACTTTAAAATATAGTAAAAATAATATTTGATGTACAACCATCACTAAAATTGTATATATATGCAGTACATAATTCATTTATTATTGCGGAGCTTATTGTATTATGTAGAATAATTCTTCTCTGTATATCTTTATGACATAAATTCACTGTTTAAAATTTATAGTGCCGCCATAACACAATAATACCATTTTATGTTATTAGCCTGATTTTTTTTTTTATATATAAACAGTGAATGGTTTTAATGAATTTTACAACTGTGGCATAAAATAAAATTTTTTTATTAAAAATATGTTTCAATTAACTTCTTTACATAATTTTTTATTTATTTTCCAATAAATTTTGTTTTTGACTAATTTATTAAAAAAAAAAAAATCGACCTCCCTCCCCAGAAAAAAAATAAACTTTCTAAGAAACATAATTTCTTCATAATTGGGAATAAAAAAAAAAAAAAAATATTGGTTTTAATTAAAAAATAATTTTTTCTTGTAAAGTATAAAATAGGAAATAAATATAAAAAAAAAATAAAATTATTAGAAACTTTTCACTTCACTTGATTTCAATTTTGCGCGCGAATTTTTCTTTCCAGAAAAAAAAATAAAGGAGAATCCTTCAATTAAGCAGAATTTTTTTTGTAACTTAAAGGAAAAAGTTTTCAAAATTGTTTTACTTACATAATGTTTTTCTTATCTTTTTTTTTTTTTATTAAATTTTTTCGAAACAAAAAGAAGAAAAAAAAATCCTTACCTTTTTTCCATCCCGAAACTTTACGGTTCCTTCAATAATTGAACTTATATCAACCATTTTCGTTGATATTATTTATTTTCCCAGGGAAATAATTTTCTCTGTATGATTTTTTATTAAAAACGAAAAAAAAAAAAAAAAAAAACAATTTTCCCTCTTTTTCTTCTCTTTATCAATTTTTTTTTTTCCTATTCGCCTTCTAAACGTATCCTTTTTTTTAATTAATATTAAAAATATAAAGAACAACACTATAGTTTGTCCTTTCCATTTATTTTTATTTTTTTTATTATTATAAATTTGGTGTTTTTGAAAAAAGGACGAAAAAATAAAATTCTAGGAAAATTTTGATAAAGATTGGATGCTTGTTGTTTATTTTTTTTTTAACTTTACTCTTATGAAAATGACAATATTTTAACAATAATAATTTTTTATTTTATATATAGGAAAAACTTTTATTTTTCCACAATTTTTTGAAGGAAATAACTTTTTTTGGTTCGGGAAAAAAAAGTTTTTCTTAAGCAATTTTTGTGAAATCAAAGTTATCCTTAATATATTGAAAAAAATAAATGATAGTTATATGTTAATATGTACATTTATATATGCGAAGAAGAAAAATTTATTATTACTTATTTATTTATATTTTTATGTTAAAACTTAATTTATATATTTTTATTTTTTTTAACAATAATTTCAAAATTTAAAAAAAAATTAAAAATAAATTACACACAACCATATTTTTTGTTTTGTTTTGGATTTGAAGTTTTTGGTTTTTTGTATATTACTTATTATTTTGGTTTAAAATTTTTTATCAGATTTTTTTAATTTATTTATATGTTAACTTATAACTATTTCAAATTACTTAAATCATTATATTTTGGCATTATATATTTTCACAATTTTATTTATTCTTAACATCATATATTGTTAAAAATAGAACTTTGGCAATTTAATTTTAAAATTATTATTAGAATTTTATTTGACATTTTCATTAAACAACGCACTTCTTGTAAACATTAAAAAATCGTAATTACAACATAATGTAAGTATATTTTTTTAGAGAAAATTATTGTAAGCACTCAGTAAACGAAATAAATAATAAATTTTTTGCAATGAATTCTCTTTCGCTTTTTCGCAATTATGTCAAAATTTATAAATTTGAAGAAGCACATAATGGTTAATGCCATTAAAATAAAATAAAATAATAAAAATCAGAACAAAATTTTATTATTATTAATTTATACATATATGTTATACATGTATGTACAATGTACAAATTGGATTAATGTTTTCATTTTTCATTCATATCGTAGTATTGAAATAATATGTATTTTTATTTTTTAATTTTTTCATTTATATTTTATATTTTATTATTGTTCTATATTTAAATTTAATGTTAATTTACTTCCAAAACTATGTAAAAATGATAAAAATGCAATTAGGCCGAGAATAAATTATTATTACGATAACAAAAATGTATGTTATCTTCTATTCTATATGCTAATGGAAATTATATATATATATATTTCTCAATAGAATTTTAGACTTTAAATCATTTCTATGTCAGAATTATCTCAGAAAAAAGTTTAGTCCTTCGAATCGAACTTAAAGACCTATTTCGAATTTTAACTAACATTGTCTAAAAAGCTGACAATATATACATGGAATGCGATATATGAACAGAACATTGAATATTATGCACTTATGTATATCATTACACTACATTAACAAATATGTTCAAAAGTTGTGAATATATTTTAATCCAAAAGTCAATTTCATAATCCTATTTAAACTTTAATAAGTGAAATTACATACAAAAAATATTATGTATGCACTATATTATAATATTATAATGTTCATGTGCATATTTTATTTAATAAGGCTTATAATATCTCATATTTTTTTTTTATATAATATTTTTTTTTTTTTTAATTTTCTGATATAATACATGTCAAATATTTGAGGTTTTTGATTTTTATTTAAGTATGTTAATTGGTTGTTAAAAAAGAAAATACACATATATGTATAATAATTATAGTAAAACTTTATGGGAATTAAAATGAAAATTAATTTGCTATTTATTCAGATAAAAATATATATAAAACATCCACTAATGAAATATTGATTATGAAGTGTGTGATATTATATATAAATATAATTATACAATTATATAATAAACAAATAATGCAACAAGAGTGTAATTAAAAATTGCATTAAAATATTTTTTTTTTGTTTAAATTAATTGATTTAAGCGGAATAATTTCAAAATATGCAAATTGTATGTTTCAGTAAAGGAAAATGTATTAAGAACGTTATGAGAACGTTATGAGTAACTTTGACTCAATTATTATATGATTTTCTTTTAATCAACTTTCTAAGATTACAACCTCACAATATTTCCAATATACCGTCCTATAGCCCTAACTCAACAGATACTAAAAATTACATCGAACAGTGAAGGTTTGAAAAAAATAAGAATTCTAAACTAACAAACAACTTTTGACTTTTTTTATATCAAATAATTGTGCCTAGTTGGATAATAATAAATTTATGGCGCGAAAATAAATCTGACCATCCAAAAAAAATCTTATTAATTTTTTCATTCTGTATTTTATTTAAAAAAAAAAAAAAATCAATGAAATAAAAAATTCATCTCGATATATAATTTTTGACTCATCGATTCAGCATAAATTTACATTTTTTATGCTCTCATTGTTTATCCATCAGTTTCAAGTATCATTCAAATTTAGCATAAACTTTTTTTTTTTATTTATAAATATTTTCAATTTTTTTTTCCACTTTATTTTTGTATATCTTTTTTGAAAGTTATGAATGACTGATTTTTATTTTATTTAAATTTTTTTTTTTGATACTTTTGAAGTTTTTAATTGTGATGAATTTAATAATTTAATCTGCTGCAGTTAATTTTTTTAATTTTAACAAAAATGCAGCAGGACTTTTTTTTTTCCTCCAAATTTTTGATAAATAAAAGAAAATTTTTTTTTTTTTGTTTTTAAACGAAATAAATTTTTCCGCGTATAAGACGCTTGACACCGAGCCAGCTAACGATAAACTGAAATGTTCTTGAAAAGATAAAGAAAAAAAAACAAAAACTTAATTTGCGGGAGGATGAATACAGAATTGAATTTTTTTTATGGAAATGATAAAAAGTGTACTCAAAGAGAATTTTTGTATCTCAAAAGGAACAAGAATTTGAAATGTTTCATTCTAAAAATTTATCTATATATTCCTCACAGAGTATCTAATGAACATATGACCAAAACATAAAAGATACTTTAGTAGGGAAAAAAAATAATAATAACAAAGATATTGTGCACAAGCAATATGAAACAGTATGAGAGAGTGAGAAATTCTTGCAATAATAGCTCTTTTTTGGGTTTATGCGAGTATGCGCTAAGCATAATTTTATGTTTTTTATCTTTTTGATTCTCTTACAAAGTAGAACTGTTCCCAATCCCAATGTTCTTTAATGTTATATGTTATGTCCTTGAATATTATTTTGCATTATTTGTTCTTGAAATAAATTTCTCTTTTTTTACACACGCAATGATGAAAGAAGTTAAGGTTTTATTTTTTAATGGATAAAATAAATATTTTTTAAATTTTAGATAGTGTATCTCTTAAGCGCTAGCAGCACCATCTTGTGAGGAATAGATATTTTATGTTTTTATGTTTTATGTTTTAATTTAGAAAGATTAACATTTTTTTAAGAAGTGAAATGTATTTTATTATTCTATGATTTTAATTAAAAATTTAAATTTGTTGGGGCAAATTATAGATAGAAAAGTTATACCTTAAGCTAAACTTAAACTTTTAACTCGAAATAAAAAATTCTTGAAATCATTTAAATCCAATGTCTTAGGCTTTGGCTTAGGCCCTACATGTAGCCTAAAATAAAATTCGCAAGTTTCTAATTCTAGACTTATGCACCACCTAAAAAACTATAAACGCCACTTATTTAGCCTCTTTGTTGCCCAAGTCCAAATAAATAAAGGAGCAGTGAGAAAATACATACATATTTTTTGATTGTTTATCGAAAAATTGATTCGATAGGATCAGTCGCGTAAGTCAGTCGACAAAGAATTTCAATTATACAAACAAATAATATAAATTGCATTATGGGCAACTATAATAAAGCTATCGAAAAGTAAATTTATCTTTTTTTCTGACCTTTTTTCTAAATTTAACATAAAAGTTTCTTTTTACTTTAACAACTTAATTTTATCAATTTATAGTTAGCCAATTTGTGGCTTTCAATGGATATTGATTTGTTATATATGCCATTTCAGATACACATTATAAATTATAATTTTCGTTTCGGAAATAAAGCAACTTTATGAATACTGTAATCAAATAACCACCACATATACAAGCTTCCGACATTATTGAATATAACTCTGACGTCTAACATATCAAATATTCCAACAGGATGATATGTTTTCTAAGAGTTTTTGTAGACTTTTGCAAAAAAAAATTTCTTGTAACTTATCTATTTGGAGAATATTCCAAATGAAAACCTTAAAAACTAAATTAGTTTAATAATACCACAGGAAAACTCGACAGATGTTTTTCTAATCATGAAAAAAAAAAAATCGTTTCCCTAATCATAAAATCCCACCTACTTTTTTTAATATACTAGTTCTAATAAAAATGACATTATGTTTTCCCGAATTCAATTATTTTAATAAGGATTTACGAAATTAAATAATGAAAAAAAAAAAAAACTTCTTGCCTAGCTAAAAATTGTAGAATAATTTAATTCAATGATTTTCGTGTAATCATTATAGTTTCATTATAAATAATTTGTCATTTATACTTAATTCCCTATTGGTTGGGTAAAAAAAAAAAAATAATATACACATTAAAAATATCTATAAAAATATAAAAAATATTTAATCAAAAAAAATTCTAAAATATATTATGCTCTTGTTTTGTTTGAACACGAAAAAAAAATTGGTTATTCGGTTCAATAGTTACCGCACCAGGCTTTAAAAAGTTCTCTATAAGTCTGTGACAAATTTATATTTAACAACTTTATTGAATTTTGACATTCTTCAATTAATTCTTGTCACTTAAAATTTTACATGTTAAATAATATTAATGTTTTAGAGTACTTTTGACATCTTTAATGTTCCTTGATATTTAAATTTTGTCGCAGTATTATTAGTTAAAAACTAACTCTGAAAAATATGTCAAATCTAAACACAGAGCTAAGTTTCTTAAATTTGAAAATATATTGATCGATATCGTTGTTCTGAACCTGAAATTCTCATTCAATTAGAACATTTTATTTCGTACTAAAAAGTACTCTTAATTTGGAAAACAAAGCATTCTGTAGTTTTGCATTCAACAAATCAAGCTTCCTTTTGGCTTTCCAATATGAAGCCAACTTTTCTTTTAACTTGATGCAGTTCTTTTAATTTGATAGAGTTCTAACTATAATGTCGTACTAATAATTTGCTTACCTATTTCCGCCAACAGTTATTCTTCACTCATGTAACTCTTATTATTCGCGACATAAAAAAAATTATGTAGGTAGCAACATAACTCTTGTTAACAAAAAACTGTTTTAATTTCACTTTCATTAAAAAATAATACTTAAACAAATAGATTTTATATTTTAAGTAGAAAAATATTAATTAAATGATGAATAAAAATTACATATACTTTTCTTATTTTAATTTTAATTCACTTAATGACATAATCTCTGCATACTAAATTTTTTTTTATAAATTTTCATGCAATAAAGTTATAAACATAAAAATACCTTCATTTTTTTGCCTATATTAATACAGAAACAGACATTATTTAAATATAGAATATTTTAACCCTTTACCTTGATTCTGAAATATTATTGTTAATTCATTAAAAGAAAAAAAAAGAATAAAAACATAAAGTGAACATCCCACTTAATATCTTCTTCTTTTTTTTTTGGGGTGGAAAAGAATACCTTTCTAATTACCATTCCATGTTCTAAAAGTCACATTGAATAATGAATTTAAATTTATATAAAATCAATTTGGTACTACAGTAAAGATAAAATTTATTTCTTAAAGCAGATAACTCTTGAATACGTTTATTATATCTTCAATGTGAATACTTTCTTTCAGTACATCGAACTAATAACCTTCCTGAAACTTTTATTAAACTTGAAATAGTTGTTTTTTATTTTAGGAAGACAGTTCTAGATACTAAGACTATTGAATAGAATATTTAACATTTTTGAATAGATAAAATAATCTTAAATGAAACTTTTTTGTTTCAACATATGTCTTTATTATAATTGTCACGCTACGGGAAGAAAGAAAGGGAAATCTTCCCGTCTAATTGCATATGAAGGTTTTTACTACTCTATTGTCCAGTCATACGTACAAAGAAATTCTGATTATTTATTGTCATTCTTATTACTTGCCTTGAATAACTTTTGGTATTTAAGATTGACATTTTCTTTTTTTTTTGTTTGTGCTACGAGTTAAAAAACCCAAAAATTATTAAATATACATAATTCTAAATCCCCTTTATAATAATGGGTTAATTTTAGTTAAATTGATAGAAATAAAAGAAAAAAAAAATAGAATTGGTGATGCATAAGATCAGATATAAAAATTAACATAAAAGGGTATAGATGTGATTATCTATTTTGTTTCAAAACATAAAAAGCAAAAACTTTTTAGAACAACTCCCCATCATCCTTATTATATATTAAGCGAGAGCAACAGACCTTCATTATTTTTATTCATAAATTATTATATGAATTTATAAAAACAAGGAAACCAAAAAAGAATTTCAACTTATGACAAATTATTTGTACAGTGAAATGACATTAAGTGATGCATCTGGTTAATAGGATTTCAAAATACATAATTCTATTTTTAAGATTTAATGGATTTTTATTTTATTTATATATAAAAAGAATAAAAAACAGAATCAAAATTCATTAAATGCAGATAATTAAATTTTATGAATAAAATTTGCTAAAATTAAAATGAAATTTCTATATATAATTTAATGTTGCCAAAATCTCTGATTGAACTTGTCAAAATCTCCAAAACTTGACATTTACGACAATAAATATAAGATTTGAGACTCTTTATTAGTTCAAAAGTGTTTAGATCAACCTCAACGTCCTCAAAATATACAAATTGTGCGCTATATGCCGCTTGAACTCTTTGAGAACTGAAAAAATGTACAAAAATTAAAAAGTTTGAAAAATACATCCGAAAACTTTAGATAGATCGTTTTTTGGTTCAATTTCAAAATTTATAAAACGGCTGAATAAGAAAATATGTGATTTACGACTTCTTTTTAACTTATTTCTTTTCACTGTATCTTTTTCCAAAAATATAATATTGGGGTGGTCAAATTTATTTAAAAAAATTATGCATTTAAAAAAAAAAAAAATTTTTTTTGGGGTTAGTTAAGCGTATGCAATTTTCAATTTTGCAGATAATTATCTCAAAACCAGAAATTTTCAAAAAAAAAGAAAAATAAGAGAAATTACCATTTGGCTAAGGTGGCAAATAAATGAAAAATTTCTATAGCTGAGGGCATATTTCTCTTTTCATATAGTCAAATAATGGAATCATTATCAATTTTTCCTTCAAAAAAGCAAATAAATCGAATGGAAAAAGAATTGATGCATTTTTCGTTTGATTCATATAAATAATAATTTTCTTTTTATTGTAACAAAAAATAACTTTAGGGTTAAGATTTTTTGATTTAAATAAACAGTAAAGTTTTAGTATAGTTCCAAGTGACTAGTAAACATTATGCATCTATCGTTTTAGTATTTTTAGTTATTATCAACATAATTTCTAAAAATAGTTAAGAGAAGTTAAATTTATAATAAAACTGATTTTAAAATAAACTTCTTTATCTTTTCTGTGGGTGAATCACACATCTTGAATACCACGATATTTTCGTATGCTTTGTGTACATATTATATTCAAAACCATAGATTCATATATTGCTGGTTTTTTCATATTCAACATTTCACAGAAAATCTGATACCTATATTTATATAATAATAACTTAATCTTTATGACATTTCATAGTAATATAATATAAAGGAAACGGATACAAAAGTAATAATCAGACTGGTAGACACAAATAACAAATAACGTAAATTTGACCTGAACGTGCAAAACACGTGGCTATTATATTTTATGACGAATTTAATGATCCAATTTCCAAAAATATAAAATCGAAGAGAATTATTTTTTTTTACCCATTTCTTTTTTTAATTTTTATGTGTTAAATATTTTTAATCCTAATCACTAAGAAAAATTACTTCAATTCAGCATAAAGATACAAAAAAAAACATTTATGCTGAGCATAACAAAAATTCTGTATAGGCGTTAAATAATATATTTTTATAATTATTCTTTACTTCTTTTCAATGCAAAAAAGTATTTTCACCTTTGGCTATAACTATATTGTAAATCGAAGATCGAAACTTCAAGTCAAAGTATAGAGCGCTCTTAAAAAGTCTCAGAGTCATTGATCCATCGGATGGAGCTATATCGCACTTTTAATACCAGCTTTTGTGATGATCTTTATTTGCATGATCTGAGAAAATATATATTTGATTTAAGTTATTTTTTGGTTCTCAGTAACTTGAAAATCTATGAAACAGATGAATTGTACATCATTTAAGGGTACCAAAAAAAATATTTTTGAGTGTAGATGAAATCAAAAGTTTTTAATAATAAATAATACTGTATTGAAATTTCTTAAATTTTTTGCACAAAAATTTTTATGTATAGAAAATCAATTTTTATGCCTATTAATAAAAATATTTATGTCGATTATGGCGAGCCAGTTAACAAATATTGATTAGGGTTGTTATTGAAAAAAATTTCTGATATGGGGTGAAAATAATTTTCAAATTATTTCATACAGAGAATTTTTATAAAAAAAAAAAAAAGTGAGGGAGAGTTATTAAAATAATCACAATTATAATATGAACAAATTTATAAAACAAATTTTATTTTATTTTTATTTTTATTTAAACCATGTTTACAAAATTTATTTACTTACCGTATTTGAAGCCCATAGTTAAAAAAAGTGTTTGAACATATTGCTTACCTAGAAGAAAATAAGAACAGAAATTAGTGGAAACCCTTAAAAAAAATTATAAAGGGGTAAAATTATTGTTGATTTTTAATTTAAATAATATATTAATGATTTGTTTCTTTGTATAATAATAAAATTTTATAGCATGACATTGAAAAAATATTTTAATAATTTAAAGTTGGGAAAATTCCAGAAATTTCCATTAAAATACAAGGGAAATTATTTTGAGAAAATCAAGTGAAACGTATTCGCTAGGTGATCTCATCGGTTGGAATCCTATAATGTGTATATGGCTGAATATATGACAGACATTTGTTCGATATAGTACTTAAGTCAAGAGAACTTAAAGAACATTCATTATAAATTATCGAGATCTTGTTATTGAATCATATCTATTTTATCTTCTTCTTTATAGTTAATTATTAATTATTTCAAAATAACTAACAATAAGAGTTTTATTTATTTATTTATTAAATTCATTTTTATTGAAAAATAGCATACTTTATTTTTCTTAAAAGCATAACAATCAATTTAATGTTGAATAAAAAATTAAATAAAAAGGAAAATATAAATAACACAGGTAAAAATAGAGAGAACTACGATAAAATACAATAATACTATATACATTTATATATATTTTATTTGATGTTTTTCAATTCTTTGCAATTCTGCAATTTTTTCAGACTTTCACGATAATAATTCAATGGTTTTTTTGATATAAATATACTTGTTAATCACCATCCTAAGTATTTATATTGTTTATATAAATATTTAAGTGAAATATTGTGTTTTCTTTCGACGAATTACGTTCTTGGTAACTTGGTTATGATAATTCAGAATTAATTCAGATTGCTTTTTTAAAATAGAAAATTAACGCTAGAACATTAATTTTATGATTTTAGTAATTTGGTAACTTGAAGAATAAATTAAAATTGTTAATGAAATTAGGCAAACAGTATTTAATACTTTAAAACGCATTTGTCAATATAACAATTGCACAGCAGGCAATCATAGTTTAGTATCACCGTATTGTTTTCATGAAATTTTTACTTCACATCGTTAATGAAATTTTATATTCCAGAAATAATATGACATGAAAATCTTTATTTTTGAAATACACAGTTGTTATATGACAAGATAAGAACAAAAAAAAATAAAATAAAAATTATGACGAGACATTTTCAGATTATCAAGAGATTCACCATCACCACCATATAGAGAAAGCCCATAACAATAATTTTCTTTTAATTGTTATTTATTATAGAAATTTAAGGGAAATTGTATTAAATTTTTTATACATTTCACAATAAGAAAATTTATTATTGTTTCTAACTACTATATATACATTAATAGAATAGAATTCATATAAATTAATGTCCTTTTGATGAATCTAGGCAGAAAATAATATTTTTTATTTCATTAAGCAAAACAAAAAGAAGAATAGATTTTGAAAAAAAAATAAATAAAATTTAATAAATAAATAATAAATAAATAAAATAAAAATAAATAAACAAATTATTATAGAAAAAGATTTCTTTATTTTATTAATTTTAATGGAAAAAAGATTAATGGACAGTTTGATATATTATCATTATATATTTTAATATATATAATATATTTTTTTTTATTATTATTATTTTCTTTGTAAAACAAATAAATAAAAATTATTTTTTTTATATAAAATGAATTCGGACATTATTTAGGCTTGTATGTTTTGTTTTTCATAAAATTATATATGTATGGTGTAAATGAATGTGTTAAACCAGTTATTATATAATTCCATACCTACCTCAAGGGTAAATCAAATGACCAGAACAATTTTTGGTTTAACTTAACACTAGCCTTCAATCTAATTGACGACAATACACTTAAACAATTGTCGAATATAATTAAACTCTCGATTGCTAAACTCTCGATTGAAAATTGTTAAGTTTTTAGTTGACAAATCACTTAATTTATGGTAAAAAACTACCACCAAAAGTACATAAGTACTATATCTAAGTTATAATTCCGTCGATTTTTGGTTTAATCTTTGCTTAATACTAGTGTTCAGTTTAATTGACGACAATATACTTAAATAATTGTGGAATATAATTAAGAAAAATTGCCAAACTTTTGATTAAAATTTATTGTTAAGTTTTTCGTCGACAAATCAACTTAATTTATAGTACAAAAATTACCAAAAATGTAACAGATATTTGTCATAATATCTAAGTTATAAATCCGCCAAGCAGCGGGCGTATAATGTTATTTATTGACGAACAACATTAAAGGTTGGTTTTAATTTTTTTCCACAAAACAATTAGCGAAATCAAGATGAAGGACGAATATGAAAAAAGGATTATTTAGTGCTTCGAAAAATTTAAACCTTAACCTATGTAAACTTAACACCATCAAGTTGATTATTAAGTTGATTAAAGTTCTAAAGCCTTTTTTTAACTTACAGGTGTACAGGTATTATATAATTATAATTAATGTACACTGTTTGTTATGATGAATATTATAGAATCCTTCTTATCGCGTGACCAATTTAAATTATTACTGAATACTTGTGTTTTTATGAAATATTTTTATTCATTATATAGTTTTCTTCGATTTTTCTTGCATCTATAATTTTTAATTTTCTCAAAGAATTTTAAGAATTTTCTTCTCGGAAAAAAAAGTAATAAGAATCACAATGGTCCTTGAAACCAGAAACAACCCTTCAAAATTTATTTACTTTTAGTTTTCATTTACTGAAAGAAATATATATCTAATATAATAAAAGGTGAACTCACCTCTTAAACGACCTTGACAGTGTTGGCACTTTCCTCAATTTATTTTTTTAAACGTAAATAATAAATAAAATAACCGAATGACTATGCAACACTGAATGCAAGGCTTACTTTGATAAAAAACTTTAAAATATAAACAAAAAAAATCAAGGCGTACTTTATCAATAAAAAAATAAAAGCATTCTTTTCGAAATGACAAAAATCAACGCATAGTTACTAGGCTAGGCCTGCACTATTTTTTCTGTGCAGGCTTTTTTCTAGTATAAAAATATTCGTTGAAAAAAAAAATTACAATTTTTTTTTTTTTATTAAATTTATTTTCTACATTTAAATGTTTTATCATTGTCTAGATAAATATTTATTTTCATGATAAATCAAAAAAAAAAAAATTTTGCCAACATAGTTAAGAATTCACCTTGTGAGAATTTAAGAACAAATTTTTATTTACTCTAAAACTGTAAGATATTAGCCACAGAAAACTGACAATGATAATGTTTTTGAGAAGAGAAGGAATCCTATGTACACTAATGTAGAAAAAACAATCAAATAAACGTCTGAACAAAATAATGAAAAAATAATATAAAGATTAGAAGTAAGGTTGACATGACATGTCTAGTTGCATTCAATTTTGGGTTAACGTGTGAATTTTTATTCAATCTTCGAATCAATTTCATTCATTGTTGCAATATGAACCTTTGTTTTTAAAAGGAGTTTCTCTTTTATTGAAAATCTTTGTCTGTTTTTTGTAAATTACTATGAAAAGGTACTTATCACATTTAAGCATTCTTCAGATCATTATTTTCAAAAATTTTTATAAAATTTGCCATAAAATTTATATGCTCGTACAAATACTTATGTGAAAAATTGCTTTCCTTACCCAGCTCCTTTTATGCTTGAAAGCATAGAATCCGGATATCCGGAAATAAATGGTTTTGGTATGCTTGAGGAATTTTTTTTTTTTTTTCAATTCTTTTGCATTAAAGGTTTTCTTTTTTTTTAAATTTTTATTCTTTTTTATTTTCTTTTTTTTTGTATGATAAAATATAATAATATTTTTATAAAATTCGTTTGTTTTTATACTAAGAAGAAATTTTCTTTTTCTTTCATAAAAAAAAAAAAAATGGAAAATTGGAAAATATATTATACTTACAGTCTCATAGAGAGAAATTTGCACACATGAATACGCATATAAAAAAGGATACAAAATTGCCTTATATTTATGGTCTCTATATATGACTGTATAGGTTTCATAAAATATTTTCTAACTAAAGAATAATATATAAAGTTTTTCGGATGCATCCGTTTTGCATAATTTTCAATTTTCTGAAAATTTTATTTGGTTTGTGATGCTTCTTCTTTTTTTTACAATATTAGGTATATCATAAATATTTTCTTCTTTTTTTTTGTGTACATAAGTATGTACATATTATATATATGGTATATATTTAATATGTGTAGATAGAATAATAATTTTCCACAAAATTTTCATATATACTTAATAATAATAATATTTTGAATGAAGCAAAGAAATCCTTATTTCTTTTTCTTACTTCTTTGCATGTAACTTATATATAGATAAACATTAATATTATTCCAATATAAATATATACAATATACATATTATAATTATAATAATTTTAAAAAATTATTAGAGCAAAAATATTTGTATAAAATTTATAAGGAAATAATTAGGTAAAATTTTGTTTTATAATTAACAAAACAAAATTAGAATTAAAGTTATTTAAAATTAGATTTTAAAATTATGTCTGTTTTTTTTATTTTCTTGTTTTAACGCTTATTTATACTATAAATAAGTTTAAGTATATAAATTATGCAAGAATGCTGAAGGATATACGTATAATCGTATTAATGTTAAGAACACCTTAAATAAAAATGAGGCATTAATACAAATTTTAATATTATGGGGCTGATGTCTGTCAAAGAACTCTGTATAGCTGTTTGTTAATTTTAATATATATAAAAATCAGGTGTAAACGTTAAACATATTAAACATAAAGATTATAAACTATTAAATATAGTCTGATCGATCTTTTTTAAAAGGTTTTGTTCAACTATATTTATGTAAATCTTCTAACCCGAAAACTCCCAAATATTTATATTGATTTAATCTTTAATCTTTATTTTAGCTTGGCCCTACAAATTTTTATTTCTGATATATTTTTCATTACTTGTATTATTGTTTGATCATCGTAAAGAAGGGTTATGTTAAAGTTTATTTAATTTTTCTTTATCCTTTCAAAAATTATGACATGAAATATAAAATTTTGATTCTTAAGGTTTTAACAAATACTTTTTTCACAATATGCTTGTCAGCAATATAATTTATTAAATTCAACTCTTATTTATATAAGTGTTGATAATGGTGTGCTTTAATTTTTTCTACTTTTATATTATTTAAGTTTTATAATATAGGAATAGTTTAGGAATAATTTCAGAATTATAATTACAAGGGATTATATAACTAATTAGGATCCATTTGCACATACTTGAATCTAAAAACTTATTCTGAGTTCTGTTGCATGAGCTTGTCTTTTTTTTGGCCTTTTGACCGTCCATATAACCGACAAACTAGTTCTAATATTTAATATTTTAAAATTAGACTCAATAAAACATTTATTGAATACGGATAACAATAATATTATTAATTATGAGAAAAAAAGACAATCCAAACTTAATTATATTTAAATAAC
This sequence comes from Hybos culiciformis, assembly GCA_964007475.1. Classification (NCBI taxonomy): domain Eukaryota; kingdom Metazoa; phylum Arthropoda; class Insecta; order Diptera; family Hybotidae; genus Hybos; species Hybos culiciformis. Next base: position 102,196,518 of record OZ023274.1, read on the forward strand.
CCGAATTTTTATGTGCATACAATGTATTTTATATTATACTACATGAATTAAAATTAACATTTTTGATAAGAAATCTATAGTTTTGTTAATTCAATATAAAAATTTAAACAAATTATTGTAATAAATTTATAATGAGCAAATAATATGTAAATATAAAAATTATATATGTACCTATAAAAAAATATTGATTTGTAAATATTAAATTTAAATTTATTTAAAATACATTTTTTTTTTTATGTTAATGTTGCAAAATAAACAGCCAAATGACCAATTAATTAATATATTTATTATTTATATAAAAGGAAAATAATGTTTTTTTTTTTCATATTTCATTTTAGGTTAATTCAATTTTTAATACATGTTAATTAAATAAAATTACAAAAATAAAAAATTAAACAAAATATTCTGAATTATGAGGGACAATTATTAATTAAACAAATATAATGTTATTCATTGTAAATAATAAAAAAGAAAATTTTTGTCACATTATTATAGAAGTCTGCGATACCTCTTAAATATCCATAAGCCTAAAAAGACTTGAATTCTAGATATTCGAATGATTAAAAAGATACTATACAACGGTTATCTTATACTAGTATCTTAGTATCTTAATAGATATTTCACAATCATGATTTAATAGAATAACTAAGATGAAAAATTAAAAGAAAAACTGAAGAAAAAAGAAGTTAAAGATATACCTATTAAAGATGAAATATTAAAAGATAAAAAGTTGGGAGCAAAAAGTCTGCAAAAGTGCAAATCATTTGTTTTAACAAATATACAAAAGTGTAACTAATTCTTAACAGAAGCGCTTCTCTATAAATAAAGAAAACTATATAAGAATGTTTTTTAACCATTTTGTATACTACAAAAAAAAATAGAAAATTTTTTGTTAACAAAAGATTAAGGATCAGAAAAATAAACTAAATTTTATTTAATTTTAGTTTTTTTTTTTTACCTTTGTAGTAATTTTGATTTACCAAATCAATATAATCCTCTGTTTTTTTTTTTTATTTTCTATTTTTCAAAACATACACTCCTTAAATTATACCAATATATCCTTTTTGTTTTTTTTTATTTTCTGTTTTTTTCCTATAAATTTCGAATAATATCCTTTAGGTTTTATTTAAAAGAAAATATAGCTTTCATTGATTTGTATTAGAATTTTCCCAAAAAAAAAAAAAAAAATAATAAATACAAGTTCAAGTGACCAAATCAGAATTATTTTTTTTTGTCTAATAATAATAATCAAAGAAAAATCTTTTATTTTGAACAGAAAAAGGATAAAGATTTTCTTCTTCCAATACATTATGTATGTTATATTATGTTTAGGTACATTGTATATTTTAAGAAAGGTTTATCTTGAATAAATAACAATGTTATAAGTCACATTTTATTTTATGGACAAAGGTACTAAAGGTATATATAATGAAAATTTTAACTTCCGAAAAGGAAAAATTGTGTATGTAGTTTTAAAAGGGGTCCAGAAATGCTTGTGAAAAAAAAAGAATGAAATGTTGACCACTTTTGAGCTTTTCCTCAATATGAAAGTTATACTAAGAACATCTCAAAAACTATCAACTTATATTGACAGTCGGTTTCTAATTGTTTTATTAATTTATTAAAATTAACCTGTTTTAAGCGTACTTATAATAAAATTATAATATTGACATAAAATAGTTTATTGCGTTTAGAAATATTCACAATAAGTTACACAATCACAATAATATATATTCAGAATGGGACGAATCTTTTAACTTCCGTAAACCACCAAATTTACGTATTGAGGAATGTTAAAAAGAAAAATGAATTTATCAAAATTTGAAAAAGTATAATTCAAAATTCGATAAATTTTATAAAAAAAATAATTTTTTACTCCAACCACAAAATTAAATTAATAAACATTATTTTATATTGATTTTGAAGATTTCTATTTGTTTCAATATTTCATTAATGAAATATCTATATACCAAAAAAAAGAAAATAAAAATCTTTATCAAAACTGTCCAAAAATGTTCTTGATAAAATATAAAATGTACGTGTATGACATAAGAAATACAAATATGGTTTTTCCTTTATTTGGGTAATTTTGTTAAAAATAAATATAAATACAAATATTTTTTTTTTTTTTTTGAATGACAAAAAAAAATTTATCAAATATTTCTATATCTTTTCAATTTATTTGTATAAAAATAGTATTTTAAAGAAAATTCTTAAATATTACAAATGAAAATATAAGAATTTTCTTCGTATCTTTTTTAACTGGCTTAAAAATTAAGATAATTTCCGAAAGCTAGATATGAAATATATTTTTTTATTGAATCAATTATGCTTTCGGACAACATGTATAAATTGTAAAAATTGTACTTATTATAGTGGAAATAGTAAATTAGATTTATTTATGCATTTAAAATAAGTTTATTAACAATTTTCTAATGTCACTTCAGAATTTTCTATGCTTTGTAATTGAAATCTAACGATTTTTTATTATTTCAACGTTACTTTTTTTTCCGAAGAAAAAGATTGTTGCATTATTCAGAAATTTTAATTTTTTAAATCATGAACGAAAATTTTTGAAAATTATTTGATTTATTATTCCCATTGGTATATATTTTATATATTTTAAATTGAAATAAAAAAATGTTTAAATACTTATGTTTTAGGAAAATTTAATCCCTAGTAATAAAAATAATAATAAAATAAAACAAAATTTGAAAAAAAATAAAACAAATAAAAAGATTTAAATTTTGTCCAGATTTATTGTCCCAAAAGTTTTTTCCTGTTCGGTTTTGGGAGTTGCGTTTTTATCTGTTGACCATAAAATATATTAATTCATTTTGAATATTATAATACAAGTGATTTTATTATTATTACATTATTATTTTTAAAATTTACATAAATTGTCGCGTCAGTTCACTGGAAAAAAAACCCAGTTTGAAAATTAGTTGTAAGAATCAGCTATATAAAGTTATAACTTAAACTGCAAAATATTCTGATAGTACGTGCTCAAATCTTGAGCAAATCTTGCTAATGTTATTAAGTTGTTCGACCAGCATAACACATTTGTACCTAGCAAGTTCATCTTTACTAAACAATATGAATTTCAGCTTTGGCATATTTTTAAAGTTAGAAATTTATATTGTTAAAGAGAGAGTACCTGTAAACAAAATTATAAACTGAATAACTCGATTTTATTATTTGGTCAGTTCTTTCGGTCAGCGGACGATGAATTTTTGGTATTATAAAATAGAGACAAAATAATAATATTCGCTCAAATATTTAGAAATACATTAGGCATGTATAATTTTTATGTTTTAATGCGTACAACTTACATACTACACTAACATTTATTTACTAGATTCGCATTTTCCCAAAAAAAGAAAAAAAAGAAAAACCACAAATTAAAAAAAAAAAAAATGTAATAATAATTATTAAACCCAGAGGAAATATCAAAAACAATTATGCTAATTATTATAAAATTTATGAAATTTTGGAAGAGAGCTTAGCCAAAAAAAAACTCAACTTCATATGAATGAAAATGGTATGTACCGAATATAAATAATTTTTATTGCTTATGAGATAAGCACATGAAGAAGTTTTTTTTCTTTTTATGTTATATTATATTAATAATTTATTAATATTTTATCCAAAAAGGAAAAATATTTTAATTAATTTTGTAAAGGCTATAACTTTTTGGGGGTAAAAATAAAATCATTATGAAATTTATATACGATGTAAAAAAAAAAGAAGATATCCAATGGTTAACATTACATCGGAAAGGGTTTCAAGTTGATTTGGCTGAATAAAATGCGTATTATAATATAAGTAATTTAAATTAATGCATTATTTAATTATGCTGTCATGAGAGTCCACGTAGTTTTGTTCAAGAATTTTTTACACTGAAAAAAATAGAAACAGAAAGTTGCGGCAGATTTATTTTCCGTACATAATCCAAATATCTTATAATTTAAATATTTATTTTGTTTTTAGTTTGTAAACAGTAAACAGTTTGTAAACAGTAAAATTTTCAATATACGAGTAGTATGTTTACGCTGTAATAATCCCAAATTTATTTACCCCATATAAACTCAATTATTATATTGAGGAATTGTTTATAAAACAATATTGCTTGTGATACAGAAAATTCCTAAATAAAAATTATTTTAGTTATAATATTAATTATTTTTATCAAAATATAGAAAAACAAAAAATAAACCACAAAAAAAAAATTTATTAGAAATTTAATGCCAGCATTCTTCTCATATGCTGCTATATAGCTACTACATATATACATTGTTTATATATTAAAATCATTAATCGCAGTCTTTTGTTTCATTAACCTATAATTAAGTAAACCACATAAGATTTTTCATTAATCAATTTATATAACGCTTTGGTTAATTTTATTAATTTAAAAGCAAAAAAACAAAAAAAAACTTATAATAATCATAAAGTAAATATGTGAATAACGACGATAAACATATAAGGGAACTGACAAGAGTAAATTTTTTTAAAGAAACAAGAAAGAAAGAAATTTTTGAGACTGAAACAGTCTTATGATAATTGATATTCATAATTAAACTAACTAACTAAAAAACTGATTTGGCGCCAATAACTATTACTTCAATTTAATTCTTTTATGAGATTTTGATACTTTGATAAATTTCTAAAGTCCTAGAAGTTGCGCATTACCATCTGTTTTTTATCTAACTTTACATATTTATTTCTTTAGCAGAGTTACACTAGAGACCAAAGAAAATTTAATTTGAAATAAAAAACTCGTTAATAATTTTGACAAATTTTATCAAATTTTTTTGTTTCATCATAAGCTTAAGAAAAGTTATCAAATATGAAATAAATTGTAAAATGTTTTAAATTTATTTATTTTTTTTTGATATTTCCTTAAGGAAAATCTAAAGAACATTATAGGTATAGATTTTAATCTATACAGAAGAAAATTTCTTTTTTTATATTCAAATCAATCAAAATAGATAAGTTTTAAAAATGACAAAAAGCTAATTTCTTAAGTGTGAGAAAAATTTCGGTTAACGGATGCTTTCATAATCAAAATTATAAGAATTTTTAACATTGAGATTACATTAGGTACAGCAAAGGTATATTATCGTGAATCTACTTTGTGTATGATTCATGTTTCGATACTATTCTTGAATGCCATTCAATATTTTCCAGAATACTTTTTTATGTACAGAAATCAATATATTATATTTTATTATTGATAATTTTCTTTAAAATATAACCGTATTTAATGTCCGCTTGAATTTTAAAGGGTCTTCTAAAATTTCACAAAAAAAAAATTGATTCTTTTATTACCCAAAGGATTCCAAGAATAAAAATAATAATGATTATTTTGGAATGTTTTTTTTTGTATTTTTGTTGTTTATTTGTTATAAAGTTTATTATGTTTTCTATCTTTATTATGTTGATCATACCGGCTATATATTTAAAGAAATGAGAGGCTAATTCATTTTCCCCTATAAACGAAGGTGTGTGAATAACTTTTCATTTGAATTCATTATACAAAAAATTTATGTTGATTGATTATATCGACTCTAATGCCAGTAGACGAAATTGCATTTTAATACGTTATTACGTTTCAAAAAGTGCTCAAATTTTCGAAAAACTAAATAATCGAGACCGTCTCGACATTAAACCTTTTTATTTTTTAGTTTATTTTCAACTGTTTTAGCAAACTGAATTTTTTTTTTTAGAAATGTTTCATTTTGTTCCTTAAAAGGAACAAATATCACAGTCACATAATTCATCGCTTCATTTTATACTTTTATTTACAAATGATAAAAAAAAGGAATAAAAAAAAAATGATAAAATTGAATTATCTTTTATTTTTCCTTTTTTATTTTTGCCTAATATACCTAAATTTTTTGTTACTCAATAAAATGATTCCAAAAAATTATACTCAATTCACTTTGTATATAGGTATACTATCCTAAAGCAGTTATATATTATGAAATTTGAAGGATTTTGTATTTTATATGGCAAAAAAAAAAAAACACACAAATAAAAACCTTGTTTGTGGTTCAACATTGAACCATCAATATTATTGCTTCAATCAATGACATTATACAATAAGTTTTGTAAGGGTTCGGTTTTTTTTTTTTTTTGGGAAATACATATTATAAATTATAGGATTTTTCCAATGTATAAGGTTTTCCTTAGATGTTATAAGAAATTAAATATAATTTTTTTAAATATAAAGTTTTATTACAGAATTGAAGCTTTTTGAACAAGAAATATTTTTATTTGTAAGCTCTAAGGTGAAAGTTCCACTTCCATAGACTTGTCTGAGTGAAATTGTGAGCACCAATATGGCGATAAAACATATATATTTCATTCATCTTTTACATTACATCTTTTACATAACGCAAAAGTCTGTAAATTTGATTATGTCAGAATTTGGCACTATTTTCCGGGAAAATTTTTAATTTGACAGATTTTGTTATAAATCAAACATATACACATATTGTGCAATTTATTAAAGAAAATGTCATCTTAAATATATTTAACATTTTTTGGGTGTCATTTTATTTCAGGAAAATTTTTTTTTTTTAATAAAATTATATGTCAGAAGGGGTAGCAAATATTTTTCAGGATTAAAATTTATCTTCTCATTTTCTCTATTACACACCTTATTTTAATGATAAATATTAAAAAAAAAAATAACAAGAAGGGGATAATAATCTTTTCCAAAAAATTTTCCATCTTTTCAATCAAATTTTCCCTTAATTGCCTTATATTGATATAATGCCAATATTTTCACCATAATACATATACTTTTTGTTATGCAATATTTGATGAATTCAAAAAAATAAAATAAAGGTTGAAGGGTTTTCAATAATTTTCATGAAGTAACATAATACGAAATAATTGACTTATCCTTGAGATTCAACTGACAAATTGATAAAGAGCTAACAAAAAAAAGAGAATAATAGAATAAAATAAAATAGATATAATAATTTAACTATAATTATTCTAGGAATAAAAATTTTGATAAAATTTCGTTTAAAACAACTTGTTTATCTATAGATAACCAGCATCATTTTACCTATATTTATAGAACTATATTATGGTTTCTGATTTTTATTGCCTTAGTCAACTCATCTTGTGGCTTAACCTTCAGTTGCTTTATAGTTAAAGCTTTTTTTTAATTATCCCTACAACAATTTGTTCAATTTCGTATTATTTTCATCACAAATGATGACTTTGTTTAAAAAAAAAAAGAAGAAACTTTGTAACAAAATAAAATAAGGTCAATTGGATCAATTATGGTAAATTCAATTCCATTAAAATATCAAAAATGATATGACCATTTGTGTAAGTAAATTTTTATGTCCAAAAAAAAAGGAATGTAATGATTGATTTTGCATCGAATACACATTTATATCCTATGTTTTAAAAAGAAAATTCATATTTTTATTTTATTCGTTTCTGGTTGAATTTTTGATGATATGTCACAGTTTTTGAAGATATATAAACATTTATTTTTTAAATTTCTCATACTCCAAAGTTATTTTGTCAGAAGAGGAAAACTTTCTCATAATAAATGTTTGTCAATTTCTATCAGATCTCACAGAGACTGATGGAAAAAGAATATTTATGTAAGGCTCTGGTTGCTGTTTTAAAAATGCGAATAGTGACTTAGAGGATTTTCTGGGATATAGTTATCCTTGAACTCTAAATGTTTAAAAATAAAATAAAATATATACCAAGATATTGGATTTTGTAACAAAAATTTTTATATTTATGTACTCTTCTAATACATCCAGTTCTTATCAAATTAACATAATTTATATTATATATAGTATTATGGTATTACTTGTGTATTTGAATATTATAGGAATAATGTTTTTCCATTATTTGAACCTACATAACATATTTGAAATTTACCCTTTTATTTAACTTTCCATATAAAAACCATTATTCTCGTATATACATATAATATTAAAAATAATTCATTTCATTGCCATTAACTTTTTATTCTCACTTTCAATAATTACAGAGAAGCAAAAAAAAAAAAATGAAAATAAATTTTTTCATGAAAATTCAAAAGCATAAATTCTTTTTTTTTCCATTCTTTTTTAATCATATCAACATTTTTAATTACGAAAAAGTATTAAAGAATTAAAAATAAATGATGACAATAACTTGGCGAAAAGGAAAATCATAATTATATACTATGCGGAAAATATCCTGCGTTGAATTTCTATTTTTATTTTCTTGTATTTTTGATATAGAAGGATATAGAACTTTGGTAGCTTAATTTGAAAGAAACAAGCAAAAAAAAATATCAGAAGAGCAAGATTAATTTTAAGAAATATATTTGTATATATAAATATAATATGAAAATCTTATAATTTTAATTATTCATCAAACGGAGCGTATAAATTTTCTTTCATTTTCATATAATATGAACGAAAAAAAAAAATAAAAAAATAAAAAATTCAATTAATGCAAATTAAGGATTAATGCATTCACAAATATTTAAAGCTTTTTACGTAAGACGCTTTTAATTATGAACGCGATTACATTTAATGAGTTTACAAAAAAAAAAAAGAAGCCCATACACAGTACGTAAGAAAAATTAAATTTTCCACAAATAAGCCTTTTATATATATGTAATATCAAGAAAAAGGATAAATTTTGAAATACTATGTATGACTAAAATCTGAAAAACATATTAATGTTATATGAGAGGAAATTATGTGTACTCAAAGAAAAAGTAAAGTGTAATACATAATTTAGTAAAGATATTTTAGTTTTTATATTAATATCCGATTCCAATTAAGGTACTTTAAAGTTTCATAATAATGTGTTCGCACTATAAGCACTATAATCCCATCCTCATTCACTATTTTAATCCGAAATAATATGCTGAGCTTAGAAGGACGAAATAAAAACCAAGCGCTTCAGTGATATAGATTAGCACTCATAATCACACTGAATCACAGATGATATAAATTAGTTTAATTCAAAATACCGAATTTATATCATACATGTAATTTTATAACATTTCGTTTCGATTCTAGATCTAGAATATATTTATTTTAATTCATTTCGGAATAAATTTTGATTAAAAAAAAAATTAAAATAAAAGTTAACCAATTTCATTTGATGTCAAAAAACATTTTTTTTTTTTTTGTTTTCTGCTCAATTTAACAATCTCAATTAAATATAATTAGCACATTTAAATTCAAATCCTGTTGAAAAACCAATTCACATTAATACTCCTCCATTATCCTTTCTTTTGAGAACAAAAACTGAAAATTAAATAGTCAAAAATATAGAATTTATTCCTTTCGAAAACACAAAATAATAATAAAATTAGTAAACTCGTAACATTTTCACACATTTTACATTTGAATTTTTTTAGAAAAAACCCAGGAATCTTTAAATGGGTTTGCGGTTAGTTGATTATCAAGGCGTTAATTTCGCGGGATTTTAATGAGACTATAATTTCAATTGGTTAATAAGAATTTTATTCAATGCTGTTTTAAGATTTTCATAATTCATTCAGAAGAAAAATATTGAAAATATCAATAAATAGTTTTCAATTTGTTTGCTTTTCACAGGTTACTCGAAAACTCTAGAGATTGGTATTAAAGGGCATTAAAATTATCTTTCAGGCGAAATTATATAAAAGTTAAGGAAGAAAGCAAGTTTTCGTCCTTTTTGAAATCGATTTTCTGGATATTGACGAAAAATTAAATAAAATCCCTTCCCACAGGAGCGGAAATTCCATTAAGGGATAATTTTAACTATATTTCTCATTTCCATTCAAATATTTAAATAAAAATGAATATACATAAGAATAAATAAAAAAAAAAAAAAAGTGTCCTTTCAACCAGAACAATGCCATTAAGAAAACCGCCTAAATACATTTTAAAATTTTTACCCTTAAAAAAATAATCATTATCATATACAGAATTTTCTCAAACAAAACATCATACTTGAAAATTTTTTATATCTTTTTTTTGGCTTGTAATAAAGTAACGTCTTTCTTTTTTCTTTTTTTAATAATAAAAATTACTTTGCAAAAGATTTTTCCAACAACAAAAAAAAATTGTATGTATAAAAGACATAAATTTTACAAAGAGGAAAACTTTATTGGAAACAGACGTAATTATGAAAATTTTTACGCACCACTCGCTAAATTGATATTCAGATTAAAATAAAAAACACAGAAAAAACATTGTTTATGTACACATAAAGTTCAATATTTGTGAATTAAATTGGAAAATGTTTTGTTTTTTGTTTTTATATATAAAAAAAATATGAGTATAGAATTTATGTATAAGAATTAAGATTGACGTATCTTACATAAGGGCTTATGCATGAACATTCTTGAAGTTCGCGCATTTATTTTATTTATCTTTAAGTTTTCCACTTCGTTTCAATTCCATGTAAACTCAATACTATGATATGTGAAATAATAAGACCTACAAAATATTAGTGGAATTATTGCCAAAGGATAAAATATTCCCCCTTTTGTATTAATAATGCAGTGTTTGACTAAGTTTTAAGTTCTAAGACCTCGAAATAGCATTTCTTTCGGCCCCTCAATCGAACTTCGCATAAATATTCGCAAAGGAATAATAAATTTGTATGACAGAATATTGAAAATTTCAAGAATAATGAAAATTTCTACAAAAGATTTTCCTAGAACATCTGATCGAGATCATATCATTATTTTTTCTTGAATAACAAAAAGCAGTTGGAGGTCTAATTTTTTATTTTATTTTTAAAAAGTAAACAGTAATGATATCTTTCAAAAAGAAAATTCAATTCAAAACTTTATAAATGTGAAATTACAAAATTTTATGTTTTTTATTTCAATTAGTTATATAACCACGTAATGACACATCATTAAATAGTAATGACCAACTTAATGTCATTTCGTCAGAAAAATTCCTTCTACAATAATTATATATAAAGAATAACTTTTTTTTTTGCGTTTTTTTTTTTGTAAGCAACTAATTTCCTTTTTTTCAAATTTTCTTTACTTATATAACAAGAATACAAAACCCTTAACTTTAATTATTCAACATAATATTTCTTAAATATACAAAATATCATATTTAAAAAAAAAGAAAACTTTTCATATTTATTAATTTTTTTTTTGCGCGCCCACAATTTTGATATCTAATCATACCCAACTGATGAACTGCGAACAAAATATCAAAAACAAAAAATATGAAAAATTTACTCTGTTAAGTTAAGTCTTTAAAAAAAACAAAAAGAAGGAATTATTCTTAAACCTTTCTGTCAAAAAAGAAATAATAAACAAAATTTACCTCAATTACTTAACATCATAATTATGTAAGTATTTATTTCCTCGTAATTAAATCAAGTAATGAATTACTTGACATTTTAACGTGACTTTATGTTTTCTTTATGTTTTAAATATTAAATTTAATAATCAAATTAAATTATATAAATTAATTTCAATTATTGTATTTTAAATTTATATATTGATTTAAATTACAAAATTTTAAATACAAACAAAAAATATAAATATGTAACAATATAGCTATATATTTCATTATCAAATATATAATTTTCGTAATTCAAATTATTAAATTTTGATATTATTTTTTGAAATATTTTCATTAAATATGGAAAAGTTTAATAATTTTTTTTGATATTTTATTCTTCTTTAAATTTTATTAAATGATAATGAAAAATTATATTTCATGTTAGTCAATCAATATTAACATCTGGCAAGCTGAATATTTTTTGACGTATGCCTTTTATTTAGCTATTACAGCAACATCGGATCTACCTGTATAGATGTTGAGTGAATCATAACTTCAACATGGAACGTTTTGGCAACGTTTTGGCGCTAAGTCCATATTTTGTTCAAATTGAAGCGCCTAAAAATCTTGCCTTAATTTAGTTACTAATGAAAATTTTGATTTCATTTTTCTTGATCCCATGGAATTGACATAAAACTTAAATATATTTTTTTTTTTTTTTTCATCTTTTTTCTATTTCAAAAGGCATATAAAAAGGAAAATTGACAAAAAAGGATTAAAATTTAGTATTAAAAGGATAATAGAAATAAAATTTATAGAGAGAAAAAAAAATGTAGAAGAATAAAATATTGACTTTCTTGTAATCCAACATTATCCTTCAATTATATTTTTCTTCCATTCAATTTGCTTAAGTTTGAAAAAAAAAAAAATGAATTGATAAAAAAAAAAATTTGTTTTTATCCTTTTACAGCCTTATCTTTGGCAAATAGATGAATTTATGTACCGCAAATTATGGAACCTTACAAAAAGAAAAATTTTCTGTAGAATTATGAGAAAATTTTATAATCGAAATCATTTAGCGGTTTTATAGTTTTCCGTGAGAAAAAATATAGATATAGATAATTCAGAAACATTTGCTTTTAAAATTTATGAACTAAATTTAATTTTTTTTAAGTTTTTTTTTTTTTAATTTACAACATAAATATTTTTAAATTTATTTGATAAGGATATACCCGTTTAATGATATATGTACATTTTATGTCCTTTTGACTAGGTTTTCAACCCACTAAGTTTGATTTTGCAGCTGTTTGGAGCTCTTTGGTTGAATTTTTTCTTTCCAAATTCATTGTTTTGGTAGACAGCCTTTTAATTTTCCACATTTCGTAATTTTTTATAATGCTGTTTTAATTTCAACTATTTAATTAAAATCTCATAATATTAAAAGAAAATTTATATAAAATAAATATTTTTCTTGTCTTTTGGCTAACAAAAATATAATAAAAAATGAGAACTAAAACTAAAAACTATCTCAACTCATTTGGGAAATCATCGGTAAAAACTTAAAAGTGTCAATAAAGCTTTTTTGCTTTAATAATAATATTAATTAAATTATGTTTATGTTAAAAAAAGAAGAATAAGATCATTTATGTTATTCCTCTTTAATAAATCAACAACATTAATTACATCAGACTGCACTTATACGCTAACAATATTATGAGGTGTCTTTTTTTTTGCTGTAATAATGTGTAATGTTCTAGCATGTATTTTATGTTGTAGCATATAAATCTAAATACACATTGATATAGCATTATTTATGTAATGGAAACTATTCAACAAATTCAATCAAATTTCATTACATTAATAATTTTTTTTTTTTTGTTCCTTTTTTCTTACACATCCCGAAGTAAGTTTTAGGTGACATATACACATTAAAATATGATGACAAAAATAAAATATTAAAAATAAAAAATAAAAATAAAAGAAAATTTTCAATGAAAGTAATGAGGCGCCATTCTTCTATGTTCCTTTAAGTGCGAACAATTTTTATTTTGAAAACTCATAAATTCTCAAAAATAAAGTTTCATGAAAATTATATTTTATTTTATATACACATTTTAATTTTTTTTTTTTTTTAAGGTTTTAATGCAACAGTGCACAAATAGGACAATAATAGTTATTGTTAATTGTTCATAGCAAAGTACAAGGTGTTGATATGTTAATTATATTGTGTAAAATAATTATTAATAGAATAAAGATAACTTTATATTTATATTATTTCTTATTGACAACTACTATTTTAAGCTTTAGATTTTCTTACACCACAAAACTGGAATTCTGTTTTTCGAATTCAAGTTTGACATCCAAATATTTAATTTTTAAAGTTTAAAATTTTAAGCCAAAACCAATCCTTAAGCTTCTTCAAAAGCACAAGAAAAAAAATATAAAATCGAAGGATTCAGAGTAACTTCTTAAAACTCATGTTCTTCAAAAAAGGAAAAAATCATCCACCACATTTAAGTCCTTGTAACATTACGAAAGTATGAGAACAATTTTGACCGTTCCAAGGCCATAATGTTCACTATCTTATTTATCTATTATTTATATTATATTAAAAGTAATATAAATAATAGATTGTATAATCTAATCTAATAAAAACTTAAGCCCCAATTATTTATAGCTAACGTGTTTCTAAAATCACTCTGTACAGAAAATTTATGTGTATTCGAAGAAGAAAATTTTTATATTTTTTAATATTTTCCGTTGAAATTTTACACTATTTGCATTCATAGTTTATAATTATTTTGAAAATTTATAATTATTTTCATAGTTATTTTTAAAGTTATATAATATATATGTGCATATATATATTTTTTTTGCATTAAAAATTATGTTTATGTGCCAAAAGAAATTAATTTTCCTGTCATTTATTTAAATTTTCTCGTAAAAAAGTTTAGAAATGTGATGAATAAGAAATTAAATTTCTAAACCATAACTAAAATTGAAAATAATACTTCTAAAAATTCTTTTTGAGTAAAGAATAATTACATAACAGCTCATAAAAATTATGTAAAAACTGTCTTTAAAAAAGAAACTATATTTTTTCTTTAAAACTTTATCTCTAGGTAAAAAATTCAAAATTTTAACTTGTGAAAAAATTTGATCACAACGCAAAGTATTAAAAATTTCCCGTCAAAAGCAATATTTTATTTCAGCTAAGTAAGATTTACTTTATCTTAAAAATTCTGACGGTATAAACAACAGTAAAGGATTGTTCAAAATTGATACGAATACCAGAAACAATTATTTGCTTGACGGCAAGTTAAGATTATTTTTCGAAAATTTCCAGAAAAATATGTTTTAAACTATCACAGTTCAATCCATTTTTTTTTTAAATTTTTTATGAAGAGATTTGATTTTTATATGCTTGTGCATTGAAAAAAAAAATTAATTATTCATATATGCAATATATATACAATGTTCAATGTGTCTATATATACTTAATGTTTATGACAAATATTGAAAAAAAAAATTTATATAAATATATGTATGACATAATGTTCTCTCGTATAAGATTTTAATTTGAAATTTTTACAATCATTTATCAATTTTTGTTTTATTGTTGTATACATACATATAGGTAAAACTTAAATATGGGATGACAAGAAAATCCCAATGACAATAATTCCCAAAACGACAATTCCGAATGATAAAAAACGAGTTTACTCCATTGGAGTTACATTTCGCAAAAGAATTTTCTCGTACACTTTCTTCTATCTAAAATCGTTTCCTCAGTTTTTTGTGGAATTTTGGAAAATTGGGTTAAGATTGCTAAACTTTCGTGATACCTCTGATTTCATCATCTAATTTTTGGTTTTCGGAATTTCGTTGCGAACCCATTAAAAAATAAATAGATCTATCTATGCATGTTTACATATATAATAACATATAAAACAAGAGTATTGCATAAAAGTGCATTAACTTTCTTATCTCTAGGATATAAATCTAGAAAAGGATATGAGCTTTTAATAAACACATATATATGCAGCAGCATTATATGTAGATATATTTATGAAAGATATTTTCTCGTTTTTAAATATGACATTTATTTTAATAATATAAGAACATGGATGAAAGGATATTATTGTAAATGACAATTATTATCATTTCAAAAGATAATACATATGAAAACATTGTGCTTATTTTTACTTATAATGTGAATATAATTTAATGTACATGCTACACATAACATACCATCTACATTTCGGCTGTTAATATATGAAATAAAATTGAGCAAATTTTTTAATTTAAAGGTTTTAAAAATTAAAATAAACTCTGCTTGAGTATTTTATTTAATATCACACGTTTTTAAAGCTATAATGCAAATATAGGAACTATAATTTCTAGTTTTGGAAATTACAATTTAAAATTAATATCCGCAAGATAAATGTTATGTTAACAAAAAACACATCATTTAGCGGCTGTTATTGACAGTTAGATATAATAGATAAATGCATTGCAATTAATATTTAGTAAATAGAATTTTTCATATACTTTGTCAGTTATTGATGTTAATTATTCCTACCTAGTATCAAAAAGGATATGGGAAATATTTCATTACAATCAAAATAATAAAATCATAATTTTTTGTTGTAATAATATACAGGTTTTATATATTATTTTATATTAAAATAATGACATCGAAGTACATAAGTGCCAAAAAATAATAATTGAGATTGATGTTAAAGTAAATAACTAATATAATTAATGTGTGTGTTATTTAACTTTTTAGCCTTTTTATAAGGCTAACAACGTGAGTAGAATTTTCTAGTTTTTATTATATATACAGATACAAATAATTTTGGTAAATTTATAGAATTATTTAAAGATTAATAAAAAAAAAATAAAAACTTCTGGGGAAGCAGTGCATTCATAATCAACTTTGATGACCTTTTCGGCATGAATAATAACAAAATCTACTATTTTATATATAGAAGAGACCACCATTAAGTCGTCCCCATATAACAAAAAAAAAAAAAATACATAAAAGACAAAATATATTTTTTCCGTTTTCCAAAGATAATGGTAACATCATCTTTTTGGGGGAAATGTTATTAATAGTCAGATCAGGAAATAATATATTAAAAACAGAATTAATGCGTTTATTATGAAAATACTTTTTCTTTAAGAATTCGCATAATATTTATAGGAATTGAGTAATTGAGTTTAAAATTGTTACAACTGCCTAAGAAGAGATTTCCTAAACCAAAATAATATTATCTGAAACTGTTTATCTTAATCCTCTTTTATACATGTAACTGACACATAAAAAATGCGTCGTTTGGACCTTATTCCCCAATTCACTGTCAAGTGAAAACACTATTTCGAAATTCCAATTCTCAAATCTATTTCGATGTTTATTTTCATTCTAAAAATTGATTATACTTCCACTTAATTTGTAGCGGCCAGAATTGTACATACATTTAGGAATTTATAACAAATTTAAATTTACGAATATAATAATAATAATCAAAAAAAAGTTATTTCATTCAACCATTTATGTAATTAAATTAACTTTTAAATGTAAAAAAAAAAAAACTTTGATGTTATTTTTCATTATTTAAAGATTATGGCTTAAAGCGTCTGGAATCATAATCCTACATATATATTTCTAAATATGCAATTTGAAGCACATAAGATAAATAAAATGAAAGAAAGGAACACAAAAAAAATAGTCTTCAAAGATATATTCTTCTGATGATCATATAAATACCACATAAATAAAATAAGCCTAAAGTTTTTTTTTTTTTAATTTTAAATGGATTTTAATTTAGAGTAAGTACATTTTATTGTAAAAAAGTATAATTATGTATATTTTTATATAAGCAAATTTTGAAATTCTAATGAAAAATATACAGTGACAAAAGCAAATATTGGCGGGTTCTTAATCCTACTTAGCAAATATGCGAAAAATAGATTTTGTGCAATAAAATAAATATTTGATCATTTTTCGCATTGAATTTATCATTAATAGTACAGAAAATCCTGAAGGATATATGTGCTTCTGCTTAGTTAAGACTGGGAAAGTTTAGGACTTAATTTTATTTTTGTAGCCGCAACACTTTAAACTTTAATAGGTCAAAGTATTTACAAAGCAAAATTTATACTAAGAGGAATATTATTAAAACTAAAATGTGACTAACATTTTTTTTGGCAACTTCTAACAGAATGAATTCAGCAAAAAAGTTCTTTATTTTTATTTTTATTTAACTCTGATAGGAATGTAGTTCTGTTTTAGTAGATGTTCTTAAAGTTGAATACTTCCGTTGAAGGGTTAACTCTAAACAGAGCTTTTTTATATTAAAAAAAAAAAAACGAAAATTTATTAAGAGCTTCCGAATCATGGTCATTTATGAACAAGTTAAAAATTTATGAAAGTTAATAATTTTTTATTTTCATTTTCATTTTAGAAATATAATATTTTCAAGATAAAAAAGGTTTTACATAAAAAGGGCATTAATTACAATTTAATTTTTTTCCTCTTTTTTTTTTTCTATTTTGATAAAGCCACACAAGAAGAAGATATTAATCAATTTGAAAAAAAAAATTACCCGATTTTATAATTCAAAATATTCTATTTAAGTGTGTAAAAAAAAAAAAAAAATTTAAGGTATCTACCCTGAAATATTATTCGCAAGTTTATCTGATTCAACATTAATCTAGTCTGAATGAATAAAAAAAGCAAAAAATATTTATATAGATGTGTATATAAGTTTTTCATGAAAATGTTTACTCTTATTTTCTTTGAAAAAATAAATTCCCATTTTACCTTTAAAATAAAAATTTGACAGAATTGTTTTTTTTTTCTGGCAGGAAAGAAAAATTATTCTAATTTTAAAATTTATTATTATTTCACAAATGAATGAATGAGTGTAGACTAAAAGTTTTATTATATTGTAGTATGGACGATAATAAATAAATGATAAATTAAAAAAATAAAATCTATATTTCAATAAAAAAAACACAATATTTTCAAAGCTATTAACCGGGTTAATGAAATCCATTTTAGATCTTTTGCCTAATATAAAATGAAAAACAATTTATAAGCTTATCATCACCGAACTCAACGCACTATGCACAATGAACCAAAGTTTGAGAATAAAATATATTCAATCAATTTATTATTCGTCACAGTAAATTAAAAGGAAAGATGGTTGTACAATTCCAATCACAAGATCATGCTATAAAATATATATACTTCAAATAATGCTTATTGTATCGTTAATATCAGATATTTCAAAAGTAATCGAGATATATATTTATGATAGATATGTGAATGAAAAAGGGGTAAATTTTAAACTAAAATGAATCACGATTTTGATCGAAGAAAATTATATACTTTAGAGTATTTTGTTTTTGAATCGTCTTGATTTCCATTATTCAACTTAGTGCAAATTTTGAAATTAATTTATTTCTATAATTTTACAGTTGAATTAATTTGCTTTTGTACGCCTCAAATATTACATATAAATTTATACAATTTAATAATAATTTTGATTTTGGAACACAAGCGGTCTCTTTAAAATTAATTTAAAATTTCATGATATGAATAATAAATTTTATTTAAAATTTTTAATAATTCTGTTGAATAAAATATTATTATTAACGATAATAAGTAGGTATATATTTTTTTTTTTTTTTTAAAGACATTAAAATTTTTTGATTAATAAGGGTTGATTAAAATTAAAAATAGCAATTGTATATTTGAATAACCACGCCACCTTGTATTGGATTTTTCAATTAAAATTTGGACACAAATATCTCAATTCTTATCTAGAGAATCAGTTGGATATACATTGAAAAGTAGTAGTGCCTTATACTTTACCAATTTTTTTTTGACATATAAAATAAGCAGTTTTTCAGAAATAACTTGAATTGAAGTGAAGTCAAATCTAAATTTCAAGCCTCATTAACAAATTGAAAGTTTGAGTCCAAGTAAATCATGGGATCTGCGACCACGTATAGTCAAAAACTTTTAATTTAAAAGTCAGCGACTTAAATGCTTTTATATTCTCGACCATTGATAAAGAAGGTTCTTTAAACGTTCAAATTAAATCAATTACAAAGCAATATATTGCAAATTTTACCATGAATTTTGTATGCAAAAAGAAGCTGTGGTGTCCTTTATTTTTTTTTTAATCTTTCTCCTCCATAAAAATGTTCCAAATAAATATTCCTTGTAATCCGAACAATTACCTTTACTTTAGAAAAATAATTGCCTTTAAAAATTTTTATTTTTTTTTATTTTCCAAAATTTATACATTCAGAAAAAAAAAATAAAAAGCAAATTTTAATGAATGAAAACAAATTTTCGCAATTAACTCAATGAATATTAAAATCAAAGTCTGTGTATACGCCACCAATAACGTTAAAAAATATAAATTTTTGATTGTAGTAGGACCAGAAAAAAAAAGAACATTAATTCTAGTAGTCACTTCTATTGAATCATTAATTCACCTGGAACGTATTTTTTTTTCTTTGGGTTCATTAAAAATATTCACACAACGAAATAGATAATAATTGGCATTTAATATGAAAGAATATAAAATATATCGTCTACTGAGAAATGAAACAACGTATGACATTTATACGTCATTATTTGACAATAGCACCATTCGATTCCTCGTACTCGATTTTATAAGTACAACTACTTTGCAATATTCTTAATGTTGATTAAAATGTGTTTTTTAGATGAAAATTGTACGCTACTTGATATTTTTTCATACGTTTTTTTTAATTTTCAAATCTTTAAATTTAAATTACTCGAAACTATACTTTTCATTATACGTTGTTTCATTTCTGAGCAGGCGATATAATTTCAATGTAATTTTAAATTTAAAAACTAGTGCC
The DNA here is from genome assembly GCA_964007475.1 of Hybos culiciformis. Classification (NCBI taxonomy): domain Eukaryota; kingdom Metazoa; phylum Arthropoda; class Insecta; order Diptera; family Hybotidae; genus Hybos; species Hybos culiciformis. Next base: position 102,216,713 of record OZ023274.1, read on the forward strand.
TTTTTGCATATTAAACTTCAATTATCCTGAGGGGTTTTAGTATATTTTTTTACCAAAATTAAATTTATGTTCTTTTTACCAAAAAAAAAAATAGATAAAAATAAAAGTGAAATTTATTATAATAAATATATGTCTTTATATACCTACTATGAAAACTTTTTTAATTGAAAATTTTTATTTTTTTTCTAATTGCTCAAGTATATAATTGCGACAAAATAAGAATGTGGGGAAATCGATATTAGTGTAAAATTAGTGTAATCAAATCAAGGGGCGCAAGAATTCTTTAAAAAATTATAAAAATCTTTTTCAAATAATTTATTTTAGATAAAAAAAAGATATAGCTTCAGAGCTTAACATAATAAAGTTATCAAAATTTATTAAAACTATTTCATTCAATTTTTTTCCTATTACAAAAATTGAATATCTTATGGCTCGATCACAGCTCATAACGCAAAGCAATTAAGAGCTACCGTAAAAGCCGTTTTTCTGCGTTATTTCTTTTTTATTTTAAATAAAAATTATAAAAAACGCAAGATATTAATTTTATTGTTTTTTTGTAAAAAGAATTTCTTAAAACTATTTCATAATTAATTAGAAAACTGAATTTATTTTTTTTTGCTCCTGAAAGAATTGACTACATCAAAAAATAATTTTTTTGTTTCTTTTTCACTGCGTTTCTTTTGCATCGAAATTTGGTTTTGCGGCATTTTTCTGTCACAATCATATTATAAAGCAGTTGTTTCAAGTTGATTTTTTTGCTTTTAGGTAAAATTAGCTGTGAACAGGTTACCGGAACATTCCTTCAAAAATTGCTTTGCGGTATTACTTGTGAACGAGCCATTAAATTTTTTGAGAGTAAAATGGCCAAAAGATAACATAAATTTTGAATGCTGGAACTTAACGCCATATACGGCATAATCTTTACCATTATGATCATTCTAATTGTACTTATATGTAAAATATTTTTAATCTGTTCCAAGAGTGCAATAAAACGTAAATAATTTTTACCAATTTCAAAACCGAATATTTCAATTCTATGACTTAAGAAATTATCTTGTCTTAAACTATTAATGATTAAACATTGGAATAGACTTTAGATATATGTATATATTATACCATCTATACCAATGACCGTTGTCAAAGTAAAGAAAAGAAAGTTGTTAAATAGAATGCGTTCTAGATTTACTTATTTCCTGAGCAAAAAATTTATTAAATTTAAGTTTTTATATATACGAGTATATTGTATCCTTATGTACTATATGGAAGCAAATATTGTACATATTAAAAATTTAAAATTTTTTTCTTTTCTAACTATCCCATTGAAAAAGGAAGGAAATTATTTTATTCAACTTTTACTTCTTCTAATTCCATTATCCAGCAGCAGCATCTAAAATTTAAGAATATTCCGCTATTAAAAATAGTTTTTATTTCCTATGAAATTATTATTATTACGATAGGAGAAAAAAAAAAATTAAAAAATTTTTGTATTTCATTTTTATAATCATAATTTTCATAATAATTTTTTTCTTCTTTTACTTTTTCGGAAATAAAAATTAAATTTTTGTAAAAGTTTTTTTTTTTTGTACCAAAAATCATAAATTTAATTTTCATTGTCCTCTTGATAAAAAAGTTTTTTGGAAAATTTTCTTCAAAAAAAAAAAAAAAAAAAGGGAATGCAAATTTTCATTTCCAGTTTTTTTTTTTTTTTTTTTTCATTTCCTAATCAAATTAATAACGCGGAAATAAAAAATTACAAAATTTAAGATTTTTGCATAATATAATCAGAGAAAGAAAATATATATATTATATTTCTTTTTTATCATTAAAACTTTTTCAGAATTGATAAGATATTCAAATTTAAAACAGCAGAGCTAAAAACTTTTTAATTTTAATAAATAAAATTGATTCATAATAATATAAGTATAATGTATATTTTATAAAAGTTTATTATATAGTTTTACAAAAATGTTGAGAATTTCAACGCCTAAAACTTATCCGATCACAATTTCAATGATTTATTGAAAACTTTAGTCTCAATTTTTATCATCTTTATATTTTTATGTTTTCCAGCATATTTTTATGACCATATTATAAAATCGGTATAATTATTTGTTAGCAATTCAGCTAACTTAACTTCAGACTAAACGCATTCAAAAGTGTCGCTTTAGTAAGATCAATTAAATTTTAAGTCTAGGTTTATCTTTTACATACTTACTTTTAACATACTTACAGTGTAAGATTATGTAAGCTATAAGTATGTACTCCATTTGTATAATTAGTTTATATTACATATAAGTAATGACAAAGATTTCGTGATTAATTAAGATTCTATTCTGAAATGATATCAAATCATTTCTTTAATGTTTTAATTTTCTTTTGATAAGGTACAAAGAAAACATAAGAGAGATACATTCATACTACCATGGATATATTTATTCTTATTTTCACTTATTTTCACTTCATTTTAGTTTATTTTCTTTTCGCTTAAGACCGCGTGTCATCATTAACCAAATTTTCACTTTTATTCATTTACAATTTATAAAAATACAATGTGTTATTCATATGATAAAATATTTTTGAAGAAAAAGAGCATCTAAACTCCCTCAAAAGTATTATGCTCCACATACAAAAATAATTGAAAATTATATCAAATTTTTATTTTGTAAGAAAACATTAAATACGAAACAAATATGTATAAAGAATTTTTTTTTTTTTTTGATAAAGGACAAATAAAATTCATTGAAATGAGAGGGAAAACTCCCCTAAATTTATAATTTTTCTTTTATGTAGTATTTCAAAAAAATAAGAAGAAAATTGCATAATTTTCTTTACACAAATTTTCAAATTATATATTTTTCATAAAATAATAGTATTATTGATTTTAATACTTATTCGGAAATTATTCTATAAATTTGTCTGTCACTGTCAGTGTCTGGGAAAAAAATGTCATTATTGAATATCAAATATAGAACAGTATGACATTCAGTTACTAATACAGTATCGCAGGCACGTTACAGAAAGCAGTTTTGTTCCATGATGAATCCAATATATACGAAGTATCGCTCCAACTTAAAAAAATCTTAACTTATTTATTCCTTGCAAACTCTTTAACTTAACAAAAAAATTTCTAAATATTTTTATCCCTTATTTTCTTGATGACAAATCTATACACTCTGGTATATAACAAAAAATTGGAAAATGCATTTATTACTTGTGAAAGTACGTCAATTCTTAACAATCTATAATCAGTGACAAGTTTTAAAAAAAAAATTAAGTATTTTAATGGTAAATAAGGTAAAATAACTATATAAATATAATGTAAAGAAATTAAATTACATTGAAAATTTTATATACATATATGAAAAGATAGCATAGCAGCACGTGTAATATGTATTAATGTACATTGATTTTTAAATCATATCCAAATTATTTTCAACATAAGAGACACATCTGCTCTTAATGGACCGAATCAGACTAATTGTTTTGTGGCGTCAATTTTCATACAACAATTATCAATAATTTTGGGGGAGAGATTATAAGAATTTTCATAAAACCAAATGAAAGAAAGCAATTTAAAATAAATATTTTTATAATTTTTTTTTTTTTTTTTTTTGTAGTATCGAACATAGAAAAATAATATTATCTTTTCTATTTTATAATTATTATCCGAAAACTTATTTTTCCTTAAAATAAATGGAGTGTTAATGAAGGTCATTAATAATTTTGAAAAATAACACATAATGCTAAATTTAATTCTTGGAACTTTAATTTTAGAAATCATAAAAAACAAATTTATAATAATAATTAATATTATAAATTTAAAATATTTTTGTAAAGAGGAAAAATTGTAATTTTTAAATTTATGTATGTAACATATTAAATATGATTAAATGTAGAATTTTAAGGGCTAGGTTTTTCGTCTATGCAGTGTACTATTGGCTTACTGAATTTGCTGCGTTATACCATAAAATAAAATAGAAGCTGTCGAATAAATTTAATCGACAATATAGCACAAAAAACTATCTTAAAAACAATTCACTATTTATGAGTTTGATCTAAATTTTGGTTTTTAAATTTATTCTTCATTTAATATACAAATATCTGTTTTATTATTGAAAACACCCCAAAAATACTATAATGTTAGGGATTTTTCACAATTTCAAAATAAACGTTTCACACTATATACCATTATTAAAATATAACTGAAAGTTATATTGCCAAAATATTTCTGAAAAATATATAAAATACATCTTATTTTTTTTTTTTTTTTGTTTTTTTTCACTTAATCGGTTTTCAATTTATTTAAATATTCATATATCAACGAAATTTACATTCCAGTATATTTCGAAAATTATTATCCTATTTTTTTTTTTGTATGCAAAAATAATTTTTTGGCATAACCACCAATTTCAATTACTAAAAATCTTTTACTTTTTATGCTACATATATATAAAAGCAGTATAAAAATGCATTGAAAATGAAATCGCAAAAAAAGTAGGAAAATCTAGGAAAAATTTTTTGTCTCCAAATTCATTTATTTCACTGGTTTTCAATTGGTTTTTCATAAACTTTTTATTTTTTATTTTTTTGATTTTCAGTTTGTGTACATTTTGCAGTAGGTTTTAATTTTCTGCCAAAAACTTTTACCACAAAATTCACAGAATTTATTGATTCCTGAAATTTGGTACAAAAAAAAATATTACTTTTCCAATTTTCTACATCCAAGGAAATAATATCAGAAACGAACGATAAAAATTTTATATATAGTTATGGTCTGAGCATACAAGGTATTCCAAATATGTTCAATTGTTTATAATTATGTCTTTGGTCATTTAATTCTTTGTCTAATTGAAAGTTAGCAGTTAGTCTTAACCTAGACCTAGAAGGTATGGTCTGTTTCACTTCAATTATATTATTGAGATCCAGTGAAGGTTAGAGTTAGTTAGTGGGCAAACATGTTGTTTCTTTTACTAAGAAACAATTTCTATTCACAGTTTGCCTATCACCACATCATTTGAAAATCGAAATAAATTTTTAATTCATAATGTTAATGTTATTGAACGAAAGTACAACAAACTAAGTTTTTTCGAACGGAAAAATGTTTTTTTTTTTTATGTTAAAAAAAATCTTTGGCGACACATAAATTTCAAAAAGGAAAAAGTGTTCTCAATAATTTTTATGGTAAATAACACCTACAAAATCCTTTTTGAGATGTATATTTGAAAATTTTCACTTATTATTTTTGTGTGTTTTTTTTTATTTTCCTTTTTTAATAAATTCAGTAATAATGTTTTTAGTATATATATTTTTTTTAATTTTCCGTGATTATTTTTCTGATAGAAAATGCGAGCTTTTATGTTAAAATGAAGATCTTCGTTTAATGTTTATTAATTTTTGGGAAAAAAATAAATAACACCAGGACCGGGATTTGAAAAGAATAACTTTCCAGAGCCCTTAAGGCCAGGATGGTGTGATATTTCAGTTTATTTTTTATTCTGTGATTTTCAATCATAAAAATCAGTGAATTAAATCTTATTTTGCTAGTAAAACATATTTTTCTTGAAGTTGCGTGGTAAATTAAAATTAAAAGGATAATGTTCCATAATGAAGATACAAGATTAAAATGTGTTTCATTCAGAATCGCTTACAGTTATCACCACAGTATCATTTATGAATCATATTCTTTCACTGGGTACACTGTATGTCTTCGATAAATTTAATTTTGTTGCCGGAATATTAAAATTTGTATCTTTGAAAGTATTCTTTGATTTTCATTCAAAATCTCCTTACTTTGTTATACAATAAAAACAGGATCATCTTTTTTTCCACCTTTTAATTTGATAAAAATTTATATAAACTGATATTGAGTGTGTTGTTATTTTTTACATAAAAAAAAACATTAAAATACAAATTTATCCATCATATTTTCCAAGATGATGTGAAAGATGATTGAAAAATATTTTTGTTATTGTTGTTCTGATATGAACTTTATTATGAAAAATATTGAATTTAGTATAAGTTAATTCAAATATTTGAACGCTTTATTATAATATATATGTCTTCAATAAAGTAATATTTAAACATAACATAATATTAAATTTATGCGAGGCAAATATGAAAAGTAATAAGACATAAGAAGTATGATTTAAAATTTGAATTTAAATGATGTGATTTAAGTTTTCCAAAGAAAATAGGTTTAATATTAATATACGAAAAAGATTGTTAAAAAACATCGACTTAGAAGATCTACGGCATAAATTAATCTACCTAAGTTCAATAATTTAGGTTTTTTAAGACCAGTTAAAGACTATTATTATTTATTTATTTATAATACTTTTATATTTTTCTACCAATCCCCGTACATATGTGAAGATAAAAAATTTATAAATTTATTTTATTTTGAAAATTATGTTACAAATGCCATTTTTCCATTTCGACGGATTTTCTTTTACTGTAATTTATGATTCATTTATTTTTTCAATTTAAAATACAAAAAAGGATGATTGCAGAACCGAAATGTTGATTCAAGTATTTTTACCAATAAGAGTCTAGAAATATTTTAGGAATAAAAAAAAAACTTTCGTCCTTAACTGACTATGATATTTTACAAAAATAATATATTTGTGAATTATTATAATGAATTTCAAAAATAATGTAAACCTGATTTAGAATATTTAGAAACCAAACTTTTAATGCAGAATGAGCACGACATCATTTTAAACCAATAAAAGAATAACTTCATTTTTTTTTTATGTTCATCATACAAAAATTTCTTAATGAAAATTGTTTCAATATTATATTTTTCTTCTTCTTTTTTTTTGTTAGTTTTTTATTTACCCGGCAAAATGAAAAATTAAAAAAAAAATATATAAAAAATTAGATATAATATGATTTTATTATAAATTTATATTAATTCTTTTAAATAAACATTTTCTTAAGGTTTCACAAATATGTATTTGATAATATCGTATTTTAAATTAATTAAAAATTATATACAGAATAATATGAATGTAAATGATTGTACTTGTAGTGTTTAGCATAATGTTAAAACTGAAAGTAAAACATTTTATTATTATTTTTATTACAGTGGAAAATTTTTTACTGTAAATTATCGTTGAATTTAACTTTAATAAGGTTGTTTGTTTGACATTTTCACTTACTAAATTATTATTGGGAGAACCTAAGAAGCACGTAGAATGTAGCTCGAATAAGGTCGTTAGTTTTACTAATTTAGTATAGAGTGAACCAAATTTCGTTGCATAAAATATTAAATTATTTAAGTGCAATAAATTTTGATGGAATCTCAAATGAGAATATAATTAAGGAAAACATTATTGCAGTTATTAAAACTTAATTAGGTATATAAGAACGACAGATTTAACAGCACTAAAAAATCTTTTTCTATGTTTTCCAAGCAATTATAATTCGGTTGGAAAATTTGAAAAGGATTTTTTAGTAACAAATAAACTTTGCTGAATATTATGTTATTTTATTATGAAATATTTGCGACATTTCTTTTTCTGAAAAACATAGAACAAAGCTTTGCAATATTTTAAAAGTTTCTTCCCCTTCATTTTAGTATATTTTATTTTACCGGTTATGTGGTATGTTATGTAGTTACCGGTATTCTTATATAGATATTCAGCACAATTTCAATTGCTGAATATGGAATTTATATATTTATTATGTGCAAACTATGAGTTAAAAAACATAACTAGAATTTCCAGTTTCTTATTTTTTCGTACAGATGGACATCTAAGATTATTTTACTAATATGTACAAGAAATATTTTCGTAAAGTAGGTATCTTATTAAGAAACTTATTTATAATAGCTTTTAGTTTCTTTTTGTATTTTCAGGTGGTTGGAAATGTTGTTTTTAACAAAAAAAAAACAATTTCCCGAAATATTATAAACCTATAAAGCTAACTAGAAACTTTAAAAAAAAAATACCAAAAATGTAACATTTGATTACTGACCTATAACACTGACCTACACTCATTTTGGTGCCTAAGATTTTAGACCTGATTTTGGGTATATTTTGTGAGCTGATACAAGAAAACTAGTCACATTTTTCATATCAGCTCTTGTTCATGATTGCCAATTTCAATACCAAAGTACACAGAATACAAGCGAATTGCCGTGTCATTAATCGGTTTCCGTTGATCTTTCATTATATACTCACCGCATATGTAACAAAACATATCAGGATCGTTAATGCAACTTCTTGACTTACTTGCCATCATAAATTTATACGATTAATGTCATAAAAGTACTTATAACATGGACTGATTTTGAATAAAACCGTAAAAATTTTGAAATAAGAATTGTAGATAAACCAGAGCTGTCAGCCGACATCTAGTAACAGCAATGTAGTTCATACTAACTACTTTACCGACTACAGATGCGAACAGAGCTGCACCAATACAAAAAAAAATTTTGTAGGCCAGTGTAATTATTAGCGATTCGGTATATAAAGCTAGTTAAAAAGTCCCCATTTCTTTATTTTTTTCAATTAAAAACTACAAAAAAAAAAAAAAATACAAATTTTTTCAAACAAAAATTTATTATTATTACTATAAATATTTACCGTTATACTTGAACTTATTAAAAATGGAATATTAAAAAAAATACTGTTAAACTGAATTGTCAAAGAAATAGAAGAATGCGACTTCAATATGGAAAAAAATTCCCAAGGCACGAACCATTTGAAAGAAAGCTTTTTGGTATATTAACATATCAGCTGTATGGTTTTTTCAATGCATTTTGACATTTCAAGTTTTTAACTTCATGTTAAACACGAAAGTGACAATTAAAGATTGGAAAACAATATAAACAATCTATCTAACTAGCTATATATTCTATTTATATTATTAAATGAAATATTTTGGTGCTGTGAAATAATTTAAATAATTAAAAAAAATATACAATAAAATAAAAAATTTAATTTAAAATCAGCAATTTTATATTTTTTTATTTAATTAAAATAATGTTTAAAGTTTGCAGAAATCTAAATGTTTTAAATAAATTTTTGAAGCATAATGAAATTAAAAGGTTGAAATTTTTTTTTTATTTTTTTAAATTAAAAATTAAAATAAATAAATTATAATATTTTTTTTCTTCTTAAAATTCGGTTTTTTTATAAGAAAGAAGAAGGTCGTTTTTAAACTTTTAATAATATAAATTTTTATTAAATATTCGATACTTTCACCGTCCAAAAAAAAATCGTATTTTCGATAAAAATGTACTTTGAACTTTCTCATGACAGCGCGCCGCCGTTTGTGCAATAATAAGAAATTCAATGACATACTTTATCAAGGTCAAACTTTATTGTTTATGTTTTGATTTGTTTTTTTTTTTCTTCTTATCACTTCACCAATCTATCACCATAGTCTAAAATAGGTTTTAAATTTACATATATTTTACTTTACATATGTTTTACCCAAAACACCCAAACGGCGAAACCTACAAGTTAAGAAGTTATTTAAATAATTTCTTTTATAGATGTTTATCATCGGCAGCGGCAGCATCGCAACCAAAGAGTAAAAGTAAGTCAAATGCAGAGGTTCGACAAAATAAATCATTTATGGCAAATATATTCCGCGGAGAGTTAGAATCATCTCAAGTTTTTCCGTATCCCGATGTTTTGACAACTGATGAAAAAGAGTTTATATCAAGTTTTGTTGATCCAGTTGAATCCTTTTTTAAGGTAACTTCATTGTTTTTGTAAATATATGAATTTTACATTAAATTTACTTTCAATACTTAAGTTTTTCGTTATTTTAGACTGTTAATAATGCTGCCAAAAATGATGAAAACTGTGAAATGGATAAAGATACTATGAATGCTGCTTGGGAATTGGGTACTTTAGGATTGCAAGTTCCTAATGAATATGGCGGTTTAGGATTAAAGAATACACAATACGCTCGAATGGGAGAAATTGTTGGACAATATGATTTGGGTTTCGGTGTTGTGATGGGCGCACATCAGAGTAATATTTGAAATATAATATTTGCCATAAGTTAAACATTATTTATTTTTATTGTATTTCAATATTTTAGGTATTGGTTTTAAAGGAATTTTGTTATTTGGAACACCAGAACAAAAACAAAAGTATCTTCCAAAGGTTTCTTCGGAAAAAGTTTATGCTGCGTTTTGTTTAACTGAACCAAGTAGCGGATCAGATGCAAGTAGTATTCGCTGTAGGGCAATAAAATCTGAAGATGGAAAACATTATATTTTAAATGGATCTAAAATTTGGATTTCAAATGGTGGTATTGCCGATATAATGACAGTTTTCGCCCAAACTCCTATAACAAATCCAGAGACAGGTGAAACAAAAGATAAGGCAAGACAATTGAAGATTTAAAAAAGTTTCAATATTTCAGGATATTGTGTTGTTTTAAAACATTACATATTAAATATATATGTGTTTATTTTAGATCACAGGATTTGTTGTAGAACGACAATTCGGGGGAGTAACCAATGGTCCTCCAGAAAAAAAAATGGGAATAAAAGCATCCAATACAGCTGAGGTTTATTTTGATAATGTTAAAATCCCGATTGAAAATGTTTTAGGCGGCGAAGGCAAAGGCTTCAAAGTTGCAATGGAAATTTTGAATAACGGCCGATTTGGCATGAGTGCAACTTTAGCTGGAACTATGGCTCACTGCATTAGGTTAGCTACCGATCATGCCAACAACCGAGTTCAGTTTGGTAAGAAAATAAAAGAATATGGTGCGATTCAGGAGAAAATTGCACGAATGTCTATGCTGCAATATGTCACTGAGTCAATGGCATATACAATATCTCAAAATATGGACGCTGGAAGCCACGACTATCATTTGGAAGCAGCCATATCAAAGGTGTTTGCCTCTGAATCTGCTTGGTATGTTTGTGATGAAGCGATTCAAATACTTGGTGGTATGGGATTTATGAAAGAACCAGGACTAGAACGTTTTATGCGTGATATAAGAATTTTCCGAATTTTTGAAGGCACCAACGATATTCTAAAACTTTTTGTTGCCTTGACCGGAATACAATACGCCGGATCACATTTAAAAGAGCTTCAAAAAGCTTTCAAGAATCCAGCTGCCAATTTGGGACTTATTTTTACGGAAGCGACCCGTCGAGCAGCTAGAACTGTTGGATTGAGTGGAATTGATTTAAACAGTTTTGTTCATCCGGATTTAAATCCTCATGCAAAAAAAACTGCCGAATGTATTGACATGTTTGGGCAAACTGTAGAAGGATTACTTGTGAAATACGGTAAAAATATTATCCACGAGCAATTTATATTGAATCGATTAGCAAATGCAGCAATTGATATTTTTGGTTGCATTGTGGTGCTGTCCAGATCAACAAGAGCAGCTGAAATAAACGCCCCTACCACAGAACATGAACTTTTGTTAACAAAGACTTGGTGCTTGGAGGTAAAAATTCAAAACTATAAATACATTATTTATTCTTCAAATAATGTATTACAATTACATTTCACTTTCAGGCAACTGATCGAATTCGAAAGAATTTAAGATGTACAACTAGCTCAAATTATTTGGATATTTACAGAAAAATGGCTCGAATTTCGAACGAAGTGTGTGCCAATGAAGGAGTTAACACAACTCATGTTATTACTTCAAATTAGAAAAAAAAAATAGAATGAACTGATTTGTAATAGATTTCCTACTTTTTTAACAAAAATATTGCAATTTTGATAAGAAAATTGTTTCAATTATTTACAATTCAAAAATTGGAAAATCTTAACTTTAAACTTTAACATTAATTTTTAAGTTCTAATATAACAAATCATATTTTACTTAAATTAATTATAATTAAAATACATAATATATACATTAATATATTATTGACTTATATTTTTCTAATAAAGCTTATCTATTTTATGTGATTTTTTTTTTATTTAAGCTTTTTTTTAATTTTTAATATTGTTGGTTAAGTGTACTTCTTTTTATAGCTTGGACTTAAGCTAGACTTAGATAATATTTTTTAATCAAAGTAATAATCAAACCGGGATCCTCAGTATCGGCAATGAAAGCAAAGGCGTTACACATCTTCATAGATACATGCTGTTACTAATAAAAGTAAAAAGTGGTTTAAAATAAATAAGATTTTATTTTGTAAACATTTTTTTTAAAAACAAGTAAACTGATGTAATACTTAAAATTTAAAACTATATGACTTTGCTATATACAATTAAAAACTTTTGTACACTTAATTTTGTCGATTTCAAAAGAACCAAAACTCAAAATAACTTAAGAAATTTTATGTCATTCAATTTTAAAGAAAATAAACAAGAGAATTAACTAAGTTTTTCATGAAGTTTGAGTGAATTTAAAATAAAAAAAAAATTTTAACTGAAAAAGACCATCTTTTCATAATAAAAATATAAAATTCCCCCGAAAATTTTCCTCAAAAATTTTATTATTTTTCAAAATTAAAACAATAATGTGAGAAAAACTTTTCTGTTGAAATACAAAAAAAAAATTAAAAACAAAAAAGACAAAATTAAATTTCCGTCCAAAGAAAAACAATTGAAAAATATATAATAATCAAAAACTTTTTCTGCACCTTTTCCGCAAAATTCACATAGAATGGAATTATTATTATTAAATATTGTTAATTTTTTTTTTTACTCATTTTTATGCAAAATTTTGAAGAAAAATATAATTTTTTTTGATACGCCTATTTTTTTTTTATTCCTCAAGTTTTTATTTTTTATTAAAACCTACTTAAGTAAAACTTTTATTTACAGCTTGCAAAAATAATATTATACAAAAGCAAAAAAAAAGTTCGAATCACTTTAGTTATAATTATATAATGAATTTAACTTTTATTTTGCTTCGGCGTATATAAGGGTTTTTCGTGACGCAGCCGTGAAACTTGCCACTATGGCCCTTTGAAGTTAATCAAAAAGTGTGAAAAAACTACTTTGAACCCTAGAAAAAAGTAGTAAATTGCTGATTTTTGCAATTTTAGACTATTGTTCAAACTTTCAAGGAATATTTTTAACATAAACAATTCTGGTTAACTATAGAGAAATAGATTAGTACTAGTAAATGTACTCTATTTTAATACGACTCATAATGACGAAAAACTATTAAGCCTATTTGACAATCCACAAAACTAGTCACACATTAATGATTATTGTGTAGACTTAATCATTTTTAAATCCAATTATAATATTATTATTATTATTATTATTATTATTATTATTATTATTTATTTCATGAAAATTATACAATATAAGATATGTTTATCTTTTAATTTGTATTTTTACATAAATGATTATTACATATTTCTTACAACTAATTGAGTGAAAAGGAAAAGAAAAAAAAAAAAAAAGAAAAGAAAAGAGAAAATTGAAATTTTAAAGAGAAATAGGAAAGTGAAAGAAAAAATGAGAGAATGAAAAAGAAAAAACGAAAGAATGAATAGTATACAAAATGAAAATTTAAAATGAAAATTAGAATAATAATTAAAATGAGAGAAACATTCTGAAGCATAAAAATTGAAAATAATTAGTGCATATTTAAAGTTAGATGAGCAGTTACAAGTTTTTTAAATAGCTTTAAGTTATGACAAGTTTTAATTGAAGTTGGTAAGGAGTTCCACAAAGTTACTATGTTTAGAAAGAAAAATTTACGACTGAATTCATACTGAAAAGTTGGATGTACTAGGTCAAGCCTCCTTCTAGTATTCTGCATGAATTGCAATTTAGAATAGAGATAAAAGGGTTCCTTGGTTGAGATTATCTTGTATAAAAAGATTGATCGTCGTATACTAAAAAAGGTAGCCAGGTCACAACCAAGTATATCGTTCGAATATCGTGAGATATGGTCGAATTTCCGGAGATTATAAATAAATCTTATCATCGAATTATGTGCCAATTGGAGTTTTCTGAAATTTACTGAGTCCAAATCAGAATAGATTACATCTCCATACAAAATTATTGGGACAAGAAGGGATTTAATAAGGTGTAATTTGGTTTTTACTGGCAAACAATTCGAGGATTTCCACAAATATCTCAGACTGCAATATATTCGGCTTGTGATGCAATTTATATGATCGGACCAGTTCAGTCGAGTATTAATTGTCATGCCTAGATTATTTATTTTTTCAACAAATGGGATAACAGAGCCGGCTATTTCAATATTTGGAAAGTCTGATAATAGACCATTTCTAGACATGACCAGGCAACTAGATTTATTTGGATTTAACTTAAGCTTATTTCTTACCGCCCAGCTGCTAATCTCTGTCAAGTCCTCATTTACTCGAGCCGCAAGATCTTCAATCAATCCTACATCTCTCATAAGATAAATTTGAACATCATCAGCATAACAGTTACCTTCGCAATTTTCGACTACCGAGGGCAAGTCAGCAGTAAACATGGAAAATATATCCGGAGACAATATTCCCCCTTGAGGTACACCTGACAGTACTGGTAAAAAAGAAGAAAATTTGTTCCCTGAAACCACTTGTTGATATCTTCCAACTAAATAAGATGCTAAAAGTTTTGCCGAAAACCGTGAAAAATTAAAGTTATTTATTAGTTTATTAATAACCAACTTGTGATCAACACAATCAAATGCTTTACTAAAATCTAGAAGCACCAGCACCGCAACTTTATTTTTATCTAATCCTGATCTTAAGTCTTCTGTGACTTTGACTAGCGATGTAACACAACTATGATTTTGTCTATAACCAGATTGCCAAGGCGAATACAAGTCATTATCTTTCAAGTATTTTACTAATTGTTCCCTTAATAGAAACTCAAAAACTTTAGAAAGGCAAGGCAGTACAGAGATGGGACGGAAACCCCCACCTTTTTTTGGTAGAGCAATGACTTTAGCTTTTTTCCACGATGACGGAAAAGTATTGGTCATAATACAATGATTGAAAATGTGGACTAAAGATGGAAGAATATAAGGTAGTATTAATTTGATAAATTTCAGATTGAGACCATCTGAGCCAATGGCATTTGATTTTATATTCTTAATGGCCCTCTCAACTTCGAAAAATTCAACAAATCTAAATTCAAAAGTATGTGAGGGTTCATGTATGTTAGTGTACATTAAATCAACATTGAAACTGTCAGAGGGTTCGAAAGACGTGCAAAAAGTCGCATTTACCTCATCTACATTTAAATTATCATCGAAACTAGTCTTGTTTCGATGAATTCCAGCTTCTCTTAAATTTCTCCAAAGAGTTTTAGATGGAAGTGCAGTATTAAATTTAGTTTGAAAATATTTTAACTTTTCCCGTCTGATCGCTGTTATTACTTTATTCCTTTTTCGATTGTATTGAGATCTACACTCATCCGTACGAAATCTTTTCCAAAGTGCATGTAAACGATTACGCTCATTAATCAACTCACAAATTTTTGTTGAGAACCAAGGTGTGTTAACGTTTGGTATCCGATATATTTTAGTAGGCACATACTTATTATAAAGTTCACTTAAATGCGAATTGAAAAAAATCAACTTTTCGTCTATGTTTGGAGTTAGTTCCAACAGAAACCAAGGCAAAATTTGTGTTAATAATATCACGAAAATTTCCTGAAAATTTCTTTTTCGAATTTATTTAATACTTAGCTATCAATACTTATTTAATTATTAAAGGTTTTTGGACAATAACGAAATTAGTTAATTTACATATTTTTAAGTTCAAACGGAAATCAACCTGGGACTCCAAGTATGTTGTTAAAACAGAACTCCAACCATTTTAAAACTATTTCTATATATAACTAGAATATTATGAACAAAATTCCATTCCACGAAGAATGAACATTATAATAAATCAATTGATTGAATCTTCACTCATAAGATAAAGTTTAATAAAAAAAAAATTAGAAACAAAATAGTTTTTCAAAAAGTAGTAGGAAGAAGATATACTTTAAGATAACATAATACTTATGTTGCATGTACATATAGTCTACAATGTACACTAAACATACACTATTCATATACAACATAGCTATTGTAAAACACCAAGGTTGTCAAAAATAAAATATTATTATTAAATTTCTGGAAATACAAAACTTTTATGTGTCAAAAAGCTGAAACAGCAATTTTACAATATAGAGAAAGAAAAACAATTTTTATTACTTTTTTTTTTTTTTTTAAAGGTAATATTGTTGAAATATATTTTTTTTTAATAATTTTTTTCTTTTTTTGTTTTTTTTTTTCAATCTTTCATAAGAAAACAATAACAAAATCATTTATGACAAATTCAAAACTTATAAAAAAACTTTTGAATTAAAAAATTTATCATGAAAAAAGTTTGTTGACGTGTTGTCAAAAAAAAAAAAAAAAAAGCGATTTTTTTTTTTTAATTTTCCCCTCGTAATGAAGAAAATTTTTCTTGAATAATAAATGTCTACACTACTTAATGATAATTTAATAAAAAAATAACAATTTTCAGGGAATTGTTGGAAAAGTTTTTTCAAAATTAAAGTGCATTCATACTTAAATAAAATTTGAAAGTAAAATATAATTTAAAATTAATTATTTTTCTATATTATTTATAAAAATTAAATTAATAAAGTATATATTCAGAATAATATACTATATGAAATATGTAATGTACATAATATGATATTAGCTAATCTTAGCTTATGACGTTCTTACTTCTAAATTAAACCGTCCAAATTTAACCGGTCTATTTGATATAAGAATTCCTAGAAGTGGTTTGCGATCTGAATCATTTTTATCTGTTCCGTTTCGTAGAACAAATTATTCGTATTATGAGCCTTTAAGTAATTGTGTACGTAATTTTAATGTTTATTATGAATTAATGGATTTCAGTTGCTTAAGAAAAGTATTCAAAGACTCTATCTTTAAGAATTTTTATTAATAAATTAAAACTTATTATCTTATTATTGTAAAATAATATATTTATATTTTTAATCTCTTATTAGTATCAGTCTTATTAATAGACTAAGTATAATTGAAATCGTTAGAATTAAATAGTTCTGTAAAGTTCTTATCCTGATTAAATATTGAAATAGATTAATAGTTTAAGTGAAATTGAAGTTGTTAGAAATATAAGTTCTGTAAAGATTTTGTATCCTGATAGAATAAATAAATAAATAAATAAATAAGTAAATAAGTGTTACATTAATGATCAATTAGCCGAATTTTGTATATATCGACATATGAAAATTACATACTTTTTATGTCTTAATGCATTTTATTTAAATATAGAAAATTTATCTCAAATAAAAATTTCTGTAAATTTAATTCAAGTTAATCTGAAAATTTAATAATTTTGACTACAAATCGTCCGTTTTGGGATATAAGTGGCAATAAACACTATTTTGAGAACACGCTTCGAACATCTTATTTCCTTGTATCTTAATTATTTTGAGTTTCAAATATGTTCGAAATTTTGAATGTAAATTATTATCAAAAGTATTAATTTTTTCCATGATAATCATTTTTGCCCCATCAACACCGGAAGTTATTTTATACTATATTATTATAGGTACTGGTGTTATACTATTCTATATTATATTATAATAATGTCATATTATAATTTCAGAAAATATAATTTACTCTATATTATCTTTTTTCGAAATCATAAAAACGTTTCGGCTACGTTAAAAAAAATTAGAAAAAAAAACCATCCCTACATTTTTTTTTTTAAATATCCTTAACAAAATCACCAACCGTGTTATAATATTTCAATATGAAATTAAGCAGTGAAAGCCACCTGATTTTTTTTTTTTTCGTATCTAGATAAAAATTTCTGTAAGAAGTTTTTTCATTTTATTTTTTATTTTATTTTATTCTTTTTTTTCTTCTTTTTTTTTGTGTTTGAATAATCTAAATTTTATTAAGATCTTATAATAGGAAAAATTGTCACAATTGCTTACAGCTTTTCTTTTCTTTTCCATGTAAATTTACCTGAAAAAGGAGAAAATGGTATATACCTATATATAGATATAAAGGTAGATTAATAAGAGATAATCATAAAATAGCTTTAAAAAATAAAAATTAATTATCTTGCAGTTTCCTTAATATAAGGGAGTAATTTTATAAAAAAAAAAAAAAAATATATATATATACATAAGCTCCCCTTTATTCATATTTTATAATTAGATCATCAAAAATCAGAAAATCAAGAATATTATGATTTTATGATTATAATTATGCAATAGGTATATGTCTGTTTGTATGAATAGTATGTATATATTTTTAGAGTTAAGATTATGTATAAAAATCAGATACAAAGAGCTTAGATATATGTATATTGTTTTCTATTCTGAATTGTCACAATTAGAAAGGTTCTAACATCTTTTTGCCAAAACGCTGTTATATCTGATATATTAATTGACAAAAGAACAAAGAAGAGCAACATTTGATGTATTAAACTTCTCAAACCAATTTTTATTTATTTTTTTAGCTAAGTAGAATTAGTTCATAAAATATTTTATTTTTTTTAAATTAAGTTAAATTAAGTCGATTTAGTATCAACTTAATTTATTTCAAAATAAGAACTTACAAAATTTCAATAAATTATAACATAAAATGAAGGTTTCCTCCTTTTATCCTACATATATTATAACATATTAAAATATATATATATAAAATAGAAGCAAAATCTTTCAACGCTATCGTTTCATATGAAAAAAAAAAATTATTCCAAAAAAAAAGTTTTTTAAGTATAAAAATCCTCCGAAAATTAACACCCAAACAAACGTAAATTTTTCAAAAAAAAAAAACAAAAAAAGCTTAAAAATATGTCTAATAAGAGTTTGAGAAAATAAATTTTATTTTATTTTTCGTATTTTCATTTTTTTTTTTCACATTTGAAGGGAAAACATTTATTAAGAAAAAATGAAAAAAAAAAAAAAGATTTCACATAAAATTAAATTCAGCAAAAAAAATAAATAGAAAAATAAAATATGTTGTGTAACAGGAAGTTGTTATAAATTGTAAAATAACTTGTTATCAAGAGAGAAATAAAAAAAATCTGTGTGAAAACATATACATAGAGTTATATGTATGTATAATTTAGAGAAAGAACTATCAGAGTTCTCATATTCTCAATATTATGTATATATAGGAAATATCTTGTTATATAAATAAATCTTAAGTAATCAATTCAGAATTTTAACATTTATTATTATATTATTCTGAACTTAATTTCAAATAAACGGTCTTATCAAAATGATGCCACTTACTTTGTAAGCTTTCTAAGCCCAGAATAACTATGCATAAAATTATGTTCAAATAAAATATAGTGTTGTATGGGAATAAAAAATTAAAGTCTCAAATACAAGAATATATTCCAAATTATGTATTATGTATATTTTAAATTTTTCATTGAGTAACGTTATCTTTATTTTAAATTAATTAATGTGATCTAAATAAGGTTTTTAGGAACATAAATACTCTTGGTAGTATAGCATGTATTCATTAAAAATGCCAATAACTACTATGTATATACTTTAATCATCATTGCTAAACAGTTAATACAATTTTACAAAATTGACCATATACTAATACTAGCTTAGTATTATAACAAAAATAAAACATTTTAATCTTATATATTATAATAATCTTCTTCTATATATTCACTGGCAGAAAAAAAAAAACAAATATATTCACGAACAAAATAAGGATACACTCTTAAGTGATCCTTATAAAATGCCTTAACAAACCAATGTATGTTGTATATATTTTAACATAAATAAAACATAATAAAAAAGAAAAGTGTAAACAAAAATACTTCACTTAATGAACAGAAAATATAAAAAATTGCAGCCAACATAAATATTCTACATATATCTTATGAAAACATATGGAGCTTAAGCATTGCATTTTTAAACATATTTTTTTTTCTGTTTACATAATATACTTTATAAAAATCAAAATTGAAAAAAATGAAAAATATAAAAATATAAAAATTAAACAAATACTTAAATAAATAAAATAAAACCACAAAACAAAACATAAACCATTTTTTTTTTTATTGCATTTCTTGTTAAGAAACATAATTTTTTTTTCATATTTTTCTAGTATAGTATCCTTGAAGTGTACTATAGTATTTCGAAAGAAAAATATGACATAATTTTTAGAACTTTCATTTGCAGTATAAGTTCTTTTGTTTCATTTTTTGTAAGAAAGATACTTTAAAAATGTAAAAAGAAAACAGAAACAAACCAAAGTGCATCAAAACATAGACGCTAATCATTGAATTACATATTATGAGAGATACACATGTCACTGTCATGTCATATATATTTTTATAAGAATAGGAAAAAAAATTCTTAAGGGTTGATGTTTTTCTTGAGAAGTGATGCACAAAATAAAAATAATGGCTTGACATCAAACTCATTACTACATAGGTATTTAAAGTTTTGTTTTTGTTAATTATTATTTCAGTTTAAATAAAAACTATATAATAATGTACATAATGTACTTATTATATAATTTTTTATGAGTGTTATCATGTCATCATATTTCATATATATAATTTATTTTTTATATCGCAATTAGTTATAAATGTATACTTAGGTAGATTGGATTCATTAGAGTTTTTTTTATTTTAATGGATTGGTGTGATTGGTATTGTATTACCTTTGAAAGCATAAAGCCAACAATAGTCTTGCATACAAAAACATTTTTAAATATTTTTTATCAATAAAAAGATTTGAACTTAGTTGTCAGATAAAAGAAACAAGTCTTAAAGGATAACTGGAAAGAGTTTAGAAGTTTTTAATCCTTAACTTTGAGCTGACCAGTAAGTGAAATAAACCAATAATAACCTACAGTGTGGGTCTATAATTATTTTTATTTCTATCAAAAATATATACTACACTATTCCTATGAACGAATATTACATATCATGAAAATTCTTCTTTTCTAAAGGACCCTATTTGGATAAATTTTTCATGTTTTTGCTCATAAACAGAAAGAAAAAAAAAACCCTTTTTTTTTGTCCAATTAGCAAATGAAATATTTTTTATATTTAGTTGACATTTTGCTGAACAAAAAAAAAATTAAACTTGTTTTGCGGCAAAAGATGATACAATTATAATAATAACCTCAATTTTAACTTTAAAAACTCAGATGAGACCAACAAGATAGAGAAATTAACCTAAAAAAAAAATTTAATTAAATATAAATTACTAATGGGAGAAATTAAGAGAAAAAAAACAATAATTATCCTTTTAGCACCATCGGCGCACAATGGACTGAATGCTTATTAAAAACCATAGAATTAAAATATTTAAAATGTAAATATACTTTATTTTATTTCTGACACTAATTCATGCCAATTTCGCGTCAGATACTATCACTAATCTTTAAATATTAGTCAAATCAGTCAAATGGACAATTGACTTTTGCTCTTTCGAGTTGTTTAAAATAATTTTCGTAAATTCATTATTGAACTCAAATGAAACTTCTTATAATCTTTGATTCAAAGCAATGTTTCGATATTTTGCATTTATATGCTAATTTAAACAAATGTTTCTTTTGCTCTTTAAAACTAAATTAAGGTTCTCGATCCAAAGACTGACCTTGCAGGCAAGTTCGTTTAACAATCGGTCTACTAAACCAACAAATCTTTTACATAGTTTACTCAATATCGTGTTCCGGAACATAATATAATTAAGTTTATTTTTGACAATAGCATAACAACGATGCTTTTTAAATAAAAACATTTTGTACATACAAAATGGAAAACAAAAATAATGACCTTCAAGAACAACGTTCGTTCTATCCAAATTTTTTTTTCGTTGCTTCTTTTTGTAAATTAACTCGCCTAAAATAGGCAATATTTTGTTTTTTTTTTCTTGTTTATGTAAAAGATAAAAGGATTTCAAAAAAGGATCTGCGATGTCATAAAAAAAAAATTATGTAGATATTTTATGTTAAAAATTAAAGTATATAATGAAAATATAACACTAACGCCTGAAATATGTACTGTCACTTTCAAAGTTCAGTAATAAATTTAAATATATATATAAAAATCACAGAATATGAAAGCATCGTTATAAACATAATAATAAGAATATGTTAATATTATATAGTAAACGATTGTTATAAATGTAAGTTTTTTAAAAAAATATTTGCCAGAAAGTTAAATGAGATAATAATGTTGTACCTACAGAGTACATGTATATTCATTATATACGAGGTAACTGAAGAAATAATCATATTTAAGGACTAAACTTTTAAATTTAAGAAAGAAATTGAAATTATGTATAACTTCATATAGTGACAAAAAAGCATTCGGACCTTTTAGCCATTATTTGTATTTAGCTTATTTTATACACAATTTCTCAGTAATCATAATTCTGGTTGCCTAAACTCACATCCTTTTCTTAAGATCCTTAAAACAATCCAATGGACTTTGTAATAAAAAAGTAATTAAATGTAAAAAAAATTGTAAGAAGGCGCGAAAACAGAGATTTTCATGTCCCTCACACCAAAAAGAAAATAAACCAAAAATCTTAATGATCTTTTTCTTTCTAGTTATAAATTGTGGCAATTTAAGCTTTTTCGGAATTATGTGAGGAAAAAAAAAATTTTTTTGAATAATTTAATTTTTTTTTTTTTATACAAAGTTTCGAAAAAAAAAAACAAATTATATTAGATTTTATTCTAAAGATATTAATGGTGTAAATTCGAAAAGTTAAAAAAGTTAAGTTAAAAAAAAAAAAAAGCTTAAATATAATTTTTTATGGTGAGCTAATGAGACTTTGATTATTATTATTATTATTATTATTATTATTATTATTATTATTATTATTATCAGATTTTCATTACTGTGGGAATAATATGTGGTTTTACATATAGACGATGATAATTATAATATCCTTTATTTTTTTCTATGATTTCTTGTTTTTGGTTAACATATAATTAAAATTATGATTACCCGAAAATGGGAAAAGATTTTTTCCAGAATTTTCAAAATTTACAATTTAAAAATAAAATTGAATTTGAATCATTAATACAAAAATGATTTAAATTTAAAACTAATAAAAAAAGAAACGAAGAAAATAAATTCAATTTTTATATAAGAAGTAATCAGAACATGAAGACAAAAATAATTACGAATAAAAAATTGAAGAAAAAACAAAAATTTGGGGAAATTCTGCAGCTGAAGAAAAGTTTTTCAATTATATAATTAATATTGTGTTTTATTTAAAGAATAAATATTTTAAATAAATTTATATATAAATAAGACAAGAACCAATTTGCACTTATATATTATATCTTCAGCGAGGCTGTTAGAACCTTTACATTATATATAATTTTGTATATCAGCATGTAATATTTATCTATTAAAAAAATTTAGTATAGAATCTCTTCGGCACAATATTATTTAATTTAAGTTAATATACGAAGCCAAAAATTTTTTTTTACTGATAAACGAAGTTTAAAGGATGCAGAGTTAGTTGTTTGATTTAGAAGCTTCTAAGATATCTTCTAATATAAACTTAGTACATTATCTATTATTTTCACAATCTCTTAAATGTTAATTTAAAATTCAATAGAAAATTCTCAATTTCAATAAATCAGAATATTAAATAAAAAAAAAAAAAAGTTCAACTAACTATAGATAGACTTCAATATATTCTGAAATTAAACCATTAATATTATTATGAATATTTTAACAAAAAATTTTTTTTTATTTATTAAATAGAAAATAGAAACGTATGAATTTCATTGTATAATGTATGCCTTTTTATCCTCTTCCTATAACAACATTCGATTATTTACTTTCACGTAAATATTTAGTAAATTTTAATGTTTATTTTGAATTTTGTGGTCCGATTTTCTCATTTAATAAATTACAGATTATCTGTCCATTCATAAACCTCAAAACGAAAACTTTGGCAATTCAACCATTTGTACTGAATTTATGTGTTCGTTTCAAAATTTTATTCTCTTTGGCAAAAAGGAAAATGCTTATATTAAAGGATATTAATAGAAAAAAAAAAGAAAAAGTTAAATCAAATTCTGTCAAATTAATCTCAATACCTAAATATGTAAAAAAAATATAATTTTGAAGTTAATGTCTGGTAGTTTGGTACATATTTATTTCAATTTTTCTTAACACCGAAGAACTTCAATATTCTTAAAAATTTCTTATGTCTCTCCCAAAAATGCATTCATGTTACTTCCATTTTATACATGAAGTTGTTTCTATTAGCTGTCAAAAAACTTTTTTTATTGAATTTTTATTAATTACGAATTATTAGTCACGGAAACTGCACAAATAATGCATAATTTTTCCTTGATATTCGTCCTACATTAAGTACAATCATAACGACCCTGAATGGTGAACTACTAAGAATATATTTTATTTTATATACCTTTTAAAAAAAACAGACCTATTTATAGTCTCATTCTATATAATTCAATTCAAATAATATTTTTGTAAGTTTGCGAAATATATACACAAGCCACCAATGTTTATATCTATATACAGAAAATTTAAAAAATGTATGGTTGAATAGTAAGGAGAAGTCCGTAAAATTATATTCAAATTAATTGAAGTGCATTCATCCATTTCATAAAATATTTTTTTTAACTCTAAGTCCAACAAATAGAAGTAAAAATATTTTATAAACTTTAATGGATAAAAAAAAAAAAAAATAAAGCTGTTTACTGATTAAGCTTTGGGCTAATTTTGAGAAAAAAAATATATAGATATATATAGTTGAAAACTTATTCTGCCGCAATGCAAATACCTTATGATATTGAAAAATAAGCAATGTGGCAAAATTAATGGACTTTTCTTTATTAAAGACCTTCAAAATAGGTAGCTTTTTTTTTCATTTAAATTTTCTATATCCATTTTTGTGATAATCGTAGTATCTTTGGAGATCAGGACAATTTATGACCACAGAAGGCTTAGAATGAAAATTTACTTTAATTTAATTTTAAACGATTAAGGATTTAATTTATAATTATAAATTTTTGAACTACTATGGATATTTTGGAAATATTTTTCACTCTAATTGGCAAGTCGATGCATTTGCATATATAATTAACGTTTGAACAAGAAGATTTTAATACGGTCTTGCAAAGGGTTTAAAGCTTCTAAAATAATCTAATTCCCTATATTAATTGACCCTCAAGAAATTCTTATATTATCCTTCAGGATATTTCAAATTTTTTTTCGTAACATAAAAATTTCATAAACCACGTTAAGGATATTCTTTAAAAAACGAATAACCCCACGAATTAATATATCCCAAAAAAAAAAGAAGAAAATATGTGTACACGCTTAAGGCTAAATTTTATTTTTATAAAACAATATTTTTTTAAAGTAACCAAATATATGGTAAACAACTGACTTGATTAAATTCGGAAGCATTTTTTTTTATGTCAAATTATGACATTATGATAATGTATAAATTACATATTAGGGTATAATTTTGATTCTGCCTTCTTGGGTAGAACCAAAACCAATGCTTTAAAGGGGTATGTAATTCAATAAAAAAAAAGAAAAGAAAAAACAATAATAACTCAAAGCTTTAATATATAAGAAATATGTAATTCAACCGTTTTCGATGAAATATTTATTAAAAATTTCGTGACAGTGTTTTGATCCTAAATATTTTAGACAACTCAGGTTAAAAAGTAAAATTTGAAAAGACAGCAGAAAGATTCTATTTCTTCAAGTTCCTAAGTAATTCGGCTTACAAATTATCTCAATAACTCAAAATAAAACTTAGATCGTCCTCGGCAATTCTTCCCCAAAGTTATGAAATTAATATTCTATTTTACAAGATGGAAATCACTACAATGGTGTGAACTTATATTTTTTTTTTCGTATTACAAGGGTTGGCATTAAATCAACAAAGTGAATAAGTAATCAAATAAACTTTATGGGAGAAATCAAGTGGTTATGTAAGCGAAACATTGTTAAAAATTTTGTTTTCTTGTAATTTAAAATTCCATCATCATAATTTTGACACTCATTTGAGGGTAAAAAAAAACAATTCTTCAAAATTTTTTTTTGGTCAAAATAAAATTATAAAATATGTTTATATATGTTTTATTATTTATATATAAGTACTACAAAACCCCAATATAAAGTTTGATCAATCTTTAAAGCGATGTTTTACCTCTGAAATTGGCACATTTTAAATTGTGGTTTTTATGCTCAAATATATATAAATTATGCTAAAATTTTGTGAAATTGTGTTTTTCTATCATTCAAAAATAAATATAAGTATCGTATACGTATAATTTTAATTTTTCCTGACAAAAAATATGTTTAACATTTCATACATAAAATTACTACAATTACTATACTTAAATTATGTGGGAAGACAATTTTCTCACGCTTTTTAAATCTTAGCTACAAAAATCAACTTAATGCATTGCATTATAGTCGAATTAAATTACTGAAACCAAAAAAAAACAAATTTTTTGAATCTCAATTCAATTTAGGACAATTCTACATTAATTATTCATGACTTTCGGGCTGATTATATTTTTATGAAGTTCTAAATTCAGTTCTAAATATCTCACTAAGCGCGATTGTTATATAGAGCCCTTACACGGCCAATTAATTTTTTGACTGAGGTTTCATATTATGATATTTAAAAAATTGTTTTCTTTTTATTTTTCTGATTAAAAATGAAACTATTTTAAATATGTAGGTACCTATAAGAAGAAAACGCAAAATATATGGGCTTATATCAGTGGCGAGCGGTCTAAGGTGCTCCAGGTGCAGAGCACACTCTCTTAAAAAATACCTTATCAAAATAAAATTATAAAAAAAAATTATAACTAGCTAGAGTTTTTAAATCAATATGTTTTTGTTTTTCAATACATACTGGCAAACAAAAGTACTCTGAATATTTACAAAATTCGCGTTAGAATCTGAAAAAAGTAAAAAATAAAAATTTACCATTATCGCACTGCAATTAAAGTTATAACAAATTTTTTGGTGCTAATCAGGTGCTAGCACAACTTGCTTGAACAAAAATAATAAAGCTTTTTATTTTTCATATAAAAAATTTCCAGCATTGCGCATGCGTAATCATTTTACACAAGCAAAATAAAAAAAAAAAACCCTTTTGTGTGCTACAAAATTTCTGCACCTCTCTATCAACAAACGAACATTATAAACAATTTCTGATCCTACACAAAAAACTCTAGTGGAAAACTGTGAAGGTGTAAGCTTTTTATATTGTTTTGTGCTTTTGATGTTTTGCCGCTCAAAGGAATTTTTCTCTCTCTGAACATAAGAACTCTAGTGGAAAACTGTGAAGGTGTGTTTTGTTTTGTTTTGTGCTTTTGATGTTTTGCCGCTCAAGGGAATTTTTCTCTCTCTGAACATAAGAACTCTAGTGGAAAACTGTGAAGATGTGTTGTTTTGTTTTGTTTTGTGCTTTTTATATTTTGCCGCTCAATGGGAATTTTTCTCCTATGAACATAAGAATGGTAAAATTCTGAAAAGTAAACTGTTGTAAGTGACAATAATGTTGTCTTTAAGAAAAAATGTTTATTGAAATGTTTTTGTTAAAATTTAGTTTATTGAAAATTTTGGAATAAAAATATTCTGAACGTAAAATAGTCTAGTTGCGTTTGGTTGGTGTAATTAAATCTTAAAAGGAAATTACAGTAACAAAATGCATGTTGAATTTTTTTACACAGAATATTTTTATTTAAAAATTTTTTTGAGCAGAAGCACTATTGTTTCAAAACATTATAAGAACATTATAAATTATAATTAACTACAATCTAGATTAATAAAAAAAAATAAAAAATAAAAAAAAAATAAAAAATGGAACCATTATCCCTCTACGTCCTCGTCATTGGTTCTGGGTCACTCCAAGGGTGGGACAACTCTGCACACCTTCAAATAAAAGTCACCGCACGCCACTGGCTTATATGTATATCTACTTAAACTTCTATGAATATAGTTTTGACTTCAGAACATGGCTGTTGAAGGAATATTTTTGTTCTTCCACTCTCCGATAAAATTTTTAATTATTTTTTATGTTAAATATTTCAAGGGTTACAAAAAAAAAAAAAATTAAAAGTTCTTGGTTTTTTGTTATTTTTTGTTTATTTTATATTCTGCTAAGAATTTTAAATAACTATGATTTTCTCCTTTTAAAATTTTTATTTTTTTAACGTTATAGTTTATTACATGGACGAAGGATTTTATGTAAATAAAAATTTCAAAAATTATGATCACGGAAAAAAATATAAAACAGCACTACTAAATTTTTGCCAAAAATTAATGATTCATTTTTCTTGATAACATTTATAACTTTAGTGAAAAGAAGAAAAAAAAGAAAGAAATTTTATGCTGTAATTACAAAAAAAAAATTGTTAAATTATGTTAAATAACTTTCTTATATATTTTTTTTTGCTTATTGAAAGTTAATTTTCTGGCAGTGCTTTTAAAAGTACACACATTTTTTTTTCTATTTTAATAGAAAAACTTTCAAAGTCCAAAGTAGAATGAATCTTATGCCAAAAGAAGGACTTTACTTTGAAAGAATTTTTTTTTTCTTTTGTATATAAGATAAACTCTTCAATTTTGTCTTAACGAACCGTAAATATTTAATTGCTTTCCGTCTATGAAATTCATATGGAAAAATTTTTCCAATTTTTGCAATTTTTTACGTTATTTTTTTTATGTTTTTTTTATGTAGGTTTGAAGAGGAAAATTAAAAAGAATAATATTAATTCATTATTAGATTTTCATAAGAAGAAATCAGGAATAAAAAAAATGATAATGTAAAGATTATGCTGATAGCATAATTTTTTTTTTTTATATATTCATTAAAAATATTATATAATTATATATAAAATGATAATTTGAAAATATTATCAAAGGAGAATGAAACAAAAGTAATTTCCCGGTAAAAATTAAAATCAAACAATATATAATATTAAACAGGGTTCGGTGCAGTTTCAAAGAAAAATTGTGAATATTGAATAGTTGTAAGGAATTTGGTAGAAGAAACACTCTGTTAGCTCAATGTAATCTATATCCTGGAACTTTGTAGACATAAAGTACATTTATTATATATATGATTTTAAGCTTTAATATTTATGTTAAGAATCATCTAATTTCGAGTTCATAAAGAGGAAGATAGTAGATGAAGTTTGAAAACATTTCTATATCTTATTTTTATAAAATTCGACAAAAACGAACGACAAAATTATGAACATTATACTTATATACAAAATTCCACAAAAAAAAATTATAATGAAGCCACATTAAAAGTAACATTTTCACTTAAAATTTTCCAAAATTTAAATTAAAATAACTTTTTTTTTGTATAGTACATTATGGAGGTACTTGTCATACACTTCCATTCTGCTGTATACATAACTATGTACAAAATATCTATTCCATAGAAATTCTTAATTCCAAAAGGAATTATAATTGTATTACACACACATTAAATCCATATATATGCACACATAAAGTTAATGTTGATAATGAAACTATATTTCTTTTACGGATTAGAAAATATTCACATTTTAGCAAAAAAATAATAATTGGGATATGATAAGTGAACTTTTAGTTTACATGGCATAATAATTTTTAACATTAAATTTACAGATTTATTTCATTAGTGTGTATAGAAGAAGAAGGAAATAACTTTAAACTTTTTCCTAACTTTCTTTTCTTTTTATATATATTTATATAAAACTTGTTGAAGGAAAATAATGAATGATTAATGTGTAAAACAAAAAAAAAAAAAGAAGAAAGAATAGGAAAAAGAAGTACAAAAAAATAAAAATAAAAAATAATGAGGGATGATAGGAGACATTGTGACATCAGCAATTTTATCTTAAATAGGGATGACTCAATTTTTGTAAGAAAATAACGTATGTTTTTTTTTTGAAAATAATTTCCTTTTTTTGTTAACTCTTGTTTATGATTATGATGACACTATAACTTTGTTTCTGAAATTGTTTTTTTTTTTTAGAAAAGTATTAGTGATGATTTTAAATAAAAAAGTTTTAATATGCTATACTTTAAAACAGAATTTTAATGGACAATTCTGGGAATATAAGGATGATGGTGTAGTAGGATGAAGATGCAAAAGTTTATACAGTATATATTTACGGATAATTTGATCTTTTAGTTTTCCTTTATTGTTATTTAATAATTCAAGTAATGAAAAAATATGAAATTTGTTTAAAAATGAAAGAAAAACTCAAAGTTTAGACGCCAAAAATCAATTTTAACTTTTAAGGAATTTGACTTTTTAAGATAACAAAATTCCCTTTGGACTATGTTAAATCATCATCGTGCCAAAATAGTGTAATGTGAAGTGAAATTAATTCTGCCCTCGACCAAAGATTTCATATCACACCGTTTTAGAGACTGGAAAAGATTATAATCTTTGACATTGGTCCAAGAAGTTCTGGAGAATTTTTTTTATGTTATAAAGTAAAATTGACGAAACGTTATGTGGTCGACTACATCCTTTACTGTTTGCGGATTAACCATACAATTTATTTACATGTTTGTATTGTTTATTACAGATTATAGATTTAAATTTTTTTGGAAAAATATTTCTAAAACGAGATTAACTTTTATAATTATGTTTGGCGTGTTGAAGAAAAGGCAAAATCCAATATAATTATCAAACTAATAATTTTCACCCGCCCCTTAACAATTATTTTGAGTACTGTGTATAGTTAGTATGTATGGTGTTCTGGATCATATTCAACACCCCAACGATATTTATTTACCCTCCATAATCATAAAACACGACACGGTCTATTTAAAATTTAAGTCTAATTAAATTTTAGTGGTAATTAATCATATTGAATTATTATATATATATTGTATATTATTGGTGGTGTATTATATTTTTTTCACAATTATACACACATTATATTTAATTTATATATATAGAAAATATTATATAAAGTGAAAAATTTTCATAATGAAAAATGATTATAACTGGCTCCCCCACATATGTGATCTTAATGAGTTTTTTTCGTACATAAATTATCCCAAATTATTAAAGATAAAATAAAAAAAAAAAATATATCAAAAGAAAAGCATAATATTTTTTGCAAATGTTTCTTTACATATCAAAAATCATAATATTTATATACACTTTTTTTATGATTTGTGAAAGTTTCTTTATAAGCCCATGGGACTTTCCGTATAAATAAGAAAACAATTTTTTTTTTTCGAAAATGGAGTAATATTAATTTAAAATATATTTTGTTATAAAATGTGAGACATATTTCCTAATTATTTATCATAATAATAATTATCTAAGTAATGAAATTCCAAAAATATAATTCATTTTACTTTTACAAAATAATAAAAAAAATATGACAGATTGGTAAGGGTTTATATTTATACATACGCAGTATACACATAAACATTATGCATTATTTTTTCTTATCTAACCTTAATTTTAATAATGGAACCATATTCAGCTTTTATATTATGTTGAATATTTTTATTATTTTATATTCCCAGTTATTTTCTTACATACAAAAAAAAGAAGAAATTTGTCTGGTTTTTAACTTCACTGGGCACTTTCTAAATTATTAAATTTTAATGCAAGTAGGATGCATCTTTTTCAATTTATTTAAATAATAATATTTACTTCAACGTAATAAGATCAAAAAATTCTATCTTTTTAAATTCAAAATAAGGCACGAATGTATGAGAACTATAAAATTAATTTATGATGATCATGTGATAGCTAATGATTTATATAAAAAATAAGTAATTGCATTTTAGACGTCTGGCCTACATCTTCATTTTGAACCAATTCTATTTAACTTTCCTTCTCAGATATATCTGATATGTATTTATAATATATATTTTATGTTATATGCATTAAAAAATATTCAATTAAAAAACATAAAATGTTGTTCAACTATTTTTTTTTTAATATCATCATAATTTTTTAGCATAAAACTTTTAAGACACATGTACCGAATAAACCTAAAAAATGCACAAAGAAAAGTTCAAGTATACCCACCCATATATATAACATAAAAGTGCCTGTATGCAATGCACCATATAGATTTAATTGAATTGAAATGATAATAATCTTATGTAAGGGTGAATTTTAGAATGCTATTTTGATGTAGAATTATAGTACATAATATAAAATATAAAGTGTTGCAAGGATGTAACTAAAAAACATTCCAATTAAATGTGTAAAAAGAGAAAATATAGTTTAACACATCAGTTCCTTGAATCTAAATTCTTATTGTTCGAATATTAAAATAGAAGTTAAACATATATATTATTCAATGTTACATATGATATTCGAGAGTTATTAACATTAATATACATGTACTTTTTTGTAGACATTTTTATTTAATATAGTTAAAGTTCTTGTAAAATTAAAATTTTAATTAAAAAATGATTAAGTGTCCAGTTAAATTTATTACGAATATTAGTTTCTTGTCAACAAAACATATTCATCAGACAGGAACAGAAGCATATTAGATTAGGTTACAGATCTAGGAAGCCATAATCGGTACCATTATACCTACCAACCAACATACCACTATAACTACATTTATTTTTTTTCTGAGTTATTTAATTTTAGCGATTTTAAAAAAACTTTAAAATTAAAAAGAGATTTGGAATGTATTTTTTTTTTTGCCACAATTTAATTTTTGTAAAAATTAGTTTTACCATCGAATAAGATAGTTTCATTTGGTAATTTTGGGTAATTATTTTATAAAAGAAGATATATTTTAATTATATTTTTTTAATTATAATTATTTTATACTTTTTTTAAATATTATACTAATTAAGAGCCCATGATCGTTATTGAATACAGTCACTGAGCTAGAAAAACTCACTAATTCTAAACAAAAGTAATTTCTTTTAGATTAGGGTTATCAACTTGGAAAGCCAGTCAAAATAATCTAACGTCATAAATTGTCATCCTTAATGTTTTAGTTTCCTAAATTATTATTATTTCTACTAATTTTGATATTTATATTATAAATGTTTGAAACTAAAAGGTGCACAATTTAAAATAACGATCAACATTTTTTTCCTTTGTTTTTTTATTTATGAAAATCTCTCTAAATCAAGTTACAAGTTTAAAATTTTTCTTTGGAGAATATAATATACTTAATCTATGTAGAGATTTACATAAAATTTAATTTTTACATTCATTCAAACATATAGTAAATGGGCAAATGTTTATTTGAGGACAATATATTTGAAAAAGAATTTTGAGCTCTGACATTTTATTTCAATTTTTTTTTTGTATCCTTTATCCTTTCACTTTTTTTTTGTTGTTTTTTTTTTGTTCTTTGTTCTTAAAACTCATATAATAATGTGTATAACTTTAAATTCTTCTTAAAATACACTTCAACTTAATTTTATAACAACATTTCAAAGCATAAAAAAAAAAGAAAAAAATTGTTTTTCCTTTCAAATTAAAGTGAAATATAAAATAAAATACCAAAAAAAAAAATAAATAAATTTACTTACTATAGTCTATACTATTATAAGTATACTATAATACTACGAAAAAAAAATCTTCAAGCAAAAAAAAAAGGATTTTTGTGGTGCTAGAAATATTCTTTATATCCTTCCTATTTATGAATATATATACACACAATATAATAATCATAATAATAATAATAATAATAATAATAATAATCATCCACTTTTGAAAATTACTTTCCTTCATTTTCAATGTTTTCATAAAAAACGAAAAATCTGTTTTTATAATTTTTCTTTATGGATGAAAAGAATATATTCTCTGTTATTAAAATATTAAAACCAGGGATTTGGTTTAAGGATAACAAAATGGCTTTTTATTTGAAATTAGAATAGAAAAAAAAAATAGAAAAAATTAGTAGAGTTTTAGAAGACCATGAAAAATTTTATTTTATAAATTTATATTAACGTGCCAAAAATATTTTGAGTAAAAAAATAAAAAATGCGTAAAATTTAATTTTGTGAAAATGAATTTTTACCTACTTATTTAGTTCATTAAAATTTTATAAGATTTCCTTTGTATAACAAGAATTTTTGATAGTAGTGTGATAGTAGTGATAGTATAGTAGGTATAGTAAAATAGTGATTGTATAGTAGTGATAGAAGTAGTGTAGGTAACTCTAGCACCCATTAAAATTTTGTTGCTGTGATGAAAGGAAATGTCAAAATTGTTCATTGAAAGTGTGAATAAAAAGCCAGGTATTGGTAGGAAATAACACTTTCTAGAAAATGAAAAAATACTATATACTTAATAACGCAAATTTCTGTTTC
Organism: Hybos culiciformis; assembly: GCA_964007475.1. NCBI lineage: Eukaryota > Metazoa > Arthropoda > Insecta > Diptera > Hybotidae > Hybos > Hybos culiciformis. The sequence goes on from OZ023274.1 coordinate 102,250,956, forward strand.
TATTATACATTTTTCCTTTTAATTGAAATTTTATCAAAGATCTAATCAAGTTGTCCAGAGCAGGTATATTAGAAAAAGAAGCATTGACAAAACGAAATTGATGATCCAAATATAACTAAAGCAAAATATTTAATGAAATTATGAATTGAATTTAAAAATTTTTGTCATTGAATTTATATATTTTTTTTATGAAAATATTATGCCATTGATTTGAACAAATATTTTGAAAATATTTTTCAATATTATAAATTCCAGAATTCATAAAAACTGTCACAAAAAAAATTTAATTTAACTATTTGACAGGGAAAAAAATCATGTTTTTTCACCAAAAAACATTAAGCTAGATAGCAAAAATCATGTATTGATTTACATAAAATTTTGCATATTTTTTTTTTATAATACAATCTTATGTGTTGAAATTAAAATAAAAGCATTTTTTTTTTTTTTATGATTTATTCACATAATATCCTTGGTATTTTTCTTTTATCAGAAAGTTAAAAAATCAGAATGACATGTGGAAAAATTGCACTTCAAAGGACAATCACTGACATGACAATGATTAGAGTTTTTGTGTTTATGAAATTGCAGTTTTCTATTAATGCTAAAATATTACAAAAACCAAAAGTGTTAAATCATAATATTGATAATAAAGTTCTTGAAACAGCACCAGTAAGTCAGTAAATGAAATATGGAACCCATTTTCAGAACATACTTCGAATTAAAATACAGAATTGACAGAAATAGAAAAATAAATATATATTTAATCTTTCTACCCACATACTACTTATTTTCAGCACAATCTATAAAAATTATTTAAACCTTGACTGGTTAACATCAACTTCTAACTTCAATATTCAGAATTGTAGACTCTCATATCCTTAAGCTCAGATAAAATTGAACGAGATTGCAAAAATGTATTGATTCTACATAAGCATTTTATTAGAGGAAAACATGAAATCATTTTAAAATCATAATATCTAATTTTTCCTTTCATTTATAATCTCCAGTAACATATGGACATAATTAAGTATAATTTAATAACAGAAAATATAGTTCAGTCTTAATATGAATCAATTAATTTTTAATTCGGATCAATATGTCCAATATATCCATAAGAAATTTCTTACTGACACATAATTTTGAATAGACTAAGCATGTTGTTAAAAATTTTTAATTGTAATGTATAAAAATTATTGAATATTATTATATACATGTACTATACATATAATTTTTTATTTTAAAATTTTCCATATTTAATAAATAATACATATTTTCTTTTAATGATTTATTAAATTATTTATAAATCATATCAAATATATACTAAATATATTATTATTACCTTTGTTCTAATTATAGATTACAAAATATAGTAAATAACGAATAAATTACTCATATATTTCCTATAAAAAAAAAAATGTACAACTAAATATTATGTTTTATGTAATACATCATAAAACATCGATTTCAATCTTAAATTTTGTTTTATTTGTTAATTATATAGAAGACTGTTTGAAGTGAAAATAACAAAACCAACATGAGTGACACGAGTTTCGTTTTTTTTTGTTTTTTCAAACACAAATTTAAATTTCAAATTCATGCCTTTCGGAAAATCTTAATTGGTATACCAACAAGGGGTTTTTTTTATTATTTTAAACACTAAGTATTCATTATCTTTGAAACTAATAAAAAAAAAATTTTAATAATTAGGAAAAATCATAACGTCAACAGGACATCACGTCAATTGACTTTATGTCTCAAAAAAAAATAGGACATAAAGTCAATTGATGTTATGAGACTTCAAAAAAAATTTCAATTAATAATCGCCTTGATCATTTTGAAATGTAAAATTGGACTATTGTTAATTAAAAAAATGTTGATATTACATATAAGCGCTTAATTATTGACTTGACCATTGATGTCATAAAACTTTGCAAGCGCCATTACATTTATATTCCATTATGTAAATCATATAATATTCTTATGAAAATTCAATATTAAGTAAAACAAGAATGAAATAACCTTCTCTTAATATTGTTATTATAGAAGTTATATCACATTTAAATTAAATAAAAAAAAAATTAAATTCCAACAAATATATATATGCATAGATAATTGAAATTGCATGATGATATTGTAAAAAGAATAAAAAATCAAAATCAAAAGGGTGTGATTTTCTTCTTTTGTTTATCTGAAGTGATTTACAATTCAGATTTTTTCTTTTTTTTTTTTTTCATTATTAAAAAGTTCAATTCTTTTTATATTTGTTATAAATGTATTTGTACAATTTAGTACTAAACATCCAATGTATTAAAAATTAATATTATATGCATGTAACAAAAAATCAAAGTAAATTTGAGTAGGGGTTACTTTTCCACAACAACGCTTTCTCACATAAATAAAATAATTTTTAATGAATTTGCAATATATATTTCTAAAATTTATTGATGCTTGGCTTAAAATTGTACATATAAAAAAAAATGCATTATATTTTTATCTCAGGAATTTCCAAATTAAAAAAAAGGAAATTCTTTTATAATATTCAAACATTTTCCATACAAATAAAAAGTAAAAAAAAAGAAAAGAAAAAAGGAATAATTTTGTTTGAAAATTTAGAAATTTTTAATTTTCACGGCATTATTATTAGAACAACGAGAGGGTGAATATAATTTTAGGAATTTTTTTTTTAATGTCAATGAAAGAATTCAATTGATTTTATGATTTAACACAAGTACTCAATATAAAGTGTACATATTTATGGAAAATCTTTTATAAGAATTTTAATATACTTTCTTTTTGTCCAAAATATTCAAAATCCTGTTAATGGAAAGGACAGAGCTGTATTGTCGTTCCTATAAGTTGCATTACTTTGATAAGTATTTGTGACGCGTCATTTAAAAGCTGAAATGTATTACAAATTATTTTTTCATCTTGACAGCATATTAGTTTTTCCGATTTTTTACTTTTATCTCAATTAAATACCCGGCTTGTTTGTAAACATTGTTAATTGTCAATAAAAAAAAAAAGAAATACTCTTCATAAGATTCATCAGAACTAAGAACCTTGAAATATTTAAAGAGCAGGTTATACACAAATACATATAGAAAGAGAAATAGCTCCCTCATATGCTTTAATGCTGAATCAATCAAAGTATTTGAAAATTTTTATTTAAATAATTTTCGTTTTAAATGTCACATTTGTAAGTTAGTTATATATTAATAAGTCTTTATATTATATATTGTATTCTAGAAAAAAGAGAGGTGTGAAATAATTTCCAAAAAAAATCATAGTTATTTGATACTATTCACCTGGTTGATGTATCATTGTCCTTTCGTTCAACCAATAGTAGTATATACTTGTAATTACCTGAAAATAGAACAAAAAAAAACTTAATTAATTAATTGCATTTAACACTTTGATTATGAAAAATAATAAATTTCTTCATTCAAAATAACTTAAATTTAAGCTGTCAAAATGTAAAGATCTCTGAGATTCTCGACTATCTAATTTCTTATGTTTACATCGAATGCAAGTCATTTTATTTTAATGATAATGTCATCTCATTAAATCTTCTCCGATTGGGATGTCATTAAAGTTAACAAAAAAGAAAGTTATAAAAAAAAAATTAAAATGTTTTTTAAATTTATTCCTTGGCATAAAAAAAAATAAAATAATAATTTTTATTTAAATTTTATTCTTTTTTAGAAAATTAATTTACAGAAAATTCATATTTAAAAAAAGATGAAAGCTCAATGAAAAGAAAATTATTAAATTTCCTTTTTTTTTCTTTTTTCTAAATATTTGATAACGAACCTTTTAACAAAAAAAAAATAAAAAAAATAAAATTAATTTTTTATCAGGCAATAAAAATTTGACTTTTGAAATTAAAAGAAAATGTTAAAAAAAAAATAAAATTGACCAAAATTTCAAAAGACAAAAAAAAAATAAATAATTTAATAATAAAATAAATTTAAATAAAAAATAATTTCTGTTTTATTTTACTCCTTTTTTTTGTTGTCTTTATATTATTTCCTTAAGCCTTTTCCCTAAAAATCCCTTTTTTTTCATTTTTCTTTTATACTGTTAAGATTAACTCATCAAACCCTTTTTAAATTTTCTTCTCTTTTTTCTAATCAAATTGCTCTTTTGAATGAAAGAAGAAGAAAAAAAAAATATGTGTCAAAAATATAAAAAAAAAACGAAAAAGAATTCAACACTGATTTGTAAATCCTTTTTCCGTATGTTTTCAAAAGTTCTGGGGAAAAAAGAAGTTCTTGGTTTTTTTTTTTGCCTTCGGAAAGGTGCGATCTTATATTTCACATCTCAATTCCAAGAAACAAAATTCCAAAAAAAATATAAAATAAAATAAAAATTTAAAACCTAAAAACGAATTTCAACAATTTATAATGTTTTTTATTTTATTTTTTTTTCGAACATCAATTTCAAATTACATGCTTTTGAATTACAAGTGTAAAATTATAATAGATTGTTGCGCGTTTTTTTTTTCTAAACCCTAAATGTCAAATAAAATCAATCTGTGCGATGGAACGAAATGTATACATTTTTTCGATGACAATAAAACAAAAATTCTTAAAATTTATATTTCACTTGGTATTTACTATAAATCTTAAGGACCCTGTACAAGAACATTGGACCTAAACTTAATTTTTGTCTATTGCTAAATCTGAACCTAAAAGCTTTAGCTGAGTTTTTAATAAATTCGTCGATTTTCGTTTTCTTTTTTTGACATTTATGTTTTAGAGACTGTATTTATACCATTATTAAACATGAAAGTTGTACGGGATTTGTCTTAGTCGACTCAAATTGCAATTAAACACTAGACAACTTGATAATATTATAAATCAAAATTCAACAAAAATCTTTATTGGATCATTTCATCAAATTTCAAGAAAGATATTACTTTTTCCATTTTTTTCTCAATAATATTCTTACACATTTAATTTTAATAATTTATTTACGGTGTTTTCGCGATACGATTCCCTTACAAGAAAAAAATAAGGAATAAAAATAAAAATTGACTCGTTACAAAAGAGGGGTGACTTTTTATGTTCAACAAACAAAAAATGTTATACCATGAAAATAGTTATTTTCTACACAATTTTTAAAACTTATTGACAGTAATTTCATCTATACGTGATGAAATTTATAGCCCTTGGGAATTTGTATAAAAAATCATTTTTTAGTGAATCAATTTTTTGGCACTGAAAATATATCTAAAAAGTTTAATGGGTCAAATATAGATTGCCACTTAATTTTGCAAGAAATTTTTTTTTAGTAAGAAAAACTCCTTATTTATATGTAATAAATAATAAGGATGTATGTACTTTACCTACGCAGCAACGAAAAGCCATTTAACCAAAAAAATTATATAAATTTACCAATAATTTGTCAGTGGATTCGGGTTCATTCTAATTCATAAAAAATTCGAGTAATAACGCTCGTTACAATCTTTTTTACAACACCGTCTACATTATAGGTATCTAATCCTAAATAAGATTCAGCTTGAAAAAAAATAGAACCATCATGTTTAGGTTATTATATATTTCCATTTATTTTCTTTAACAAAAACAATAGAATTTCCCTTTTATTTCAATCATGATGGTATAATACTTTAGAGTGAAAACAAAAAATAAATAAAAACCAAAACAATTTTTCAATATAATATTTATTACATACGCAACTAATGAGTTTTTAATGATTTTTGGTGACCTAAATATGTATGTACAGAGCATAATGTAGATATGTAAAAATACGAAGCTTACATTTTCAACATAAAGAAAAAAGTAATAAATTTCAAATTTTTCTTATTTTTTTTCTTGTTTTTTTTTTCTGAAAATTCAAGTTATATCGTTAAAATAATAAGAAAAATATAATATTCAATCTGAATGTGATATTGTCATTCAATATTACATTTGAGAGCAACAATTCTCTTATCAGTTCTTTGATTTTGTGTACCAAAAAAAAAAAATAAAATAAAAAATAAAATAAATTCGAAATAAATAAAAAAAATAAAAATTTTGGAAAAAAATCCTTCCCTAAAGTAAATAAATTTGTATTTTCTTTAATATCATAAATTCCCTATTCATATTATAAAATAACTGGTTGACATCAATAATATAAGAAATAATATTTTCTGATTTATGTTTATTCATAAACTTGATCAATATTGTACAAAAAATATTGAAAATTATAAAAATTTTTTTATTTTAAATATAGAACTTTAGCCAATATTGTTGAAATATATTGTAAAACTTAGAATCGTAAAATAATTCGCCATCAAAATGTGTTTCAAATTTCTCGCTTTCTCATTTCCTGGCTTAGTATGTATTCTGCTGAACATTTATTTGTTAAACTGATTTGAAAATGTAAAATCTTTAATAATCATAACATTTTTTTGTATATTAATCGTAACAAGAGCCTTACTTCAAGGTTCAAGCAAACAGGGTTAAGTAATAGGGCTCATAATTTCACGACTCTCATCTTATTCATCTTATGTCTAACACATTTATTTTATCAATGAAATAGTCATCCAAATGCAAGTTCTGGTTCTTGCGAACTAAATGCGATCATTTGATTCACTTTTTTATCTTATTGCGTTGCGGAATGTCCGAAAACTGCCAATTTTAATAGTAAAATGTCGTAATGATAGTAAGGTATGAAATAATTGTATGGGAAGCCTAAAGTGTAAAGGATATAAATTGAGGGTTTGAAAATGATTCCATTATAAATAAAATGACCGTGTCCAAAAAGTCCAATATGCAAATATAAAAAATTTAGTTAAATTTTTGACGAACTAGCTGAAATACTACAAATTTATATAGATTTCTCTTATTTCAACATCATGCACAAATTTATTTTATTTATTTATGAATTTTACATATTATTATATTCTTCTTTTATTTCATTTTTTTTTCTTCAGTTTGTTAACTTTTTTTCGATTTTGATTTTAAATTGACATAATAAATTTTCAACCCCTCGAAACTTAAAAAATTTGACAAAAAAAAAAAAAACAGAATTTTATTAAAAGATAAAGAGAACTTCCCCTGGTCTTAGGAAAAAAAAAAACAAAACAAAATTGTGTGACAATCGTGACACACATAAAAAAAAGATTTTTATTTCCTTTTGAATTTTCATTTTTTTTTTTTCAAGTATAAAATCCGTAAAAGAAAAACTTTGTTTTAGAAGAGGTACAGTATAAAAGTATAACTTATTTTAAATGTAATATTTTCCTTCAAAATCTAAAAAAAAAATAAAATTAAAGGAAAAAGTTTCTTTTTTTTATTATTGTCAAAATAATAAGATCTTTAAGAAATGGGTCGATTTATTTTAATGATTTTGAACGGAAATCAGAAGATTTTGAATATAAAAAGAACTTTTCATATAGTATATAGGGATAAAGATCTACGGATTAGAAATTCATGAATTTTGTTATAAATAGTGGAGAATATATTTAATTTACATAATATACAATTTTTTAAATTGTTTTAGAAATATATAAGTTTGTTAAGAATATGAATTAAATTAAAGCTTAGTGTCTTTGACTTTATTGAAGCCTTAATATAGTTGTAAAGATTCGAATTTAAGTGAAATATATATTTGCAAGATTTAGTTTTAATTCTTTTTTAGTCCTACTCTTCAATAACATATGGTTGTCTATTATGATCCTGGACATTTAGTAGGGATTCAAAATATTAAAACATTTACCACTTGACTAAAAAAAATATTACAGATAAAGCTTAATATTGAAAATTCTTCACTGGTTGGTATATACAAATACATATATATAAATTTATACACATTTTTAGGATTGAGATGATTAAGGTTGAACGTAATAGAATGTATAACTATAAGTATATACATATATATAATAAATTAATATACCAATAGTTATCCGTTTAATCAATTTCATTTCATTTTTGCAATATTTGGTAAAATTTATGTTCTAAAATTTTCCACGATTGACTGAGAATCTTATATAATATATGAAACGAAAAAGGCAATGACTCCTTCAGGAATTCATTTAAATGCAAATTTTCGCAAAAAAAAAAAAAGAATTTGTTTATTTTTTACTCTCTCAAAATGTAGGAGCATAATTTTTCCTTGAACTAAAGTGTTATTTCCATAAACACATGAGCAATATACAGAAATTCCATTAGTTTTCGTTGCAGAAATTGATTTTTTTTTTGTATTTATGAAATAGTTAATTCCGCCCTTTTTGATTTGAAAATAAATTAAAAGAGATATAATTAAAAAAAAAAAAATAAAAATCAAATATCCCTAGGTTGTTAAAAAAGAGTTATGCTTAGGGTTAATACTCTTAAGTTTAAAAGAATAGTGAAGTTTTAGGCACTCCTGTACAACTTTAAGTCTGTTGCAGCCAAGTATGTAATTTAAAATACAAATTTTAAAACTTTTGTGATAAGAAAATGCATAATTGCATAAATCCATCAAAATCGATCTGGATGTTTAGAAGAAAATATTGATATATATTTAATAAATATTACATAATACTACGAAACATTTATCTTATTGAGCTATATTATTTATTCTACTTAGTACGTATAGTGTACCTAATAAAGAATGAACTAAATAATTAATCATTATGTAAACGTGCATTTATTATGCAGATTTTAAGAGTTTGATTATCATACTTTTTTATTATGTACAATTGTAGGAACCAAGAATTAATTTTTCTATCATAAATATTATATTACTTGAAAGTCTGTTAGCTGATTTTAATTAATATTATAAGGATTAAGGAAACATTAATTTTTTTGTATACTTAATACATTTATCTAGAATTCAATTACGCCTTTCAAGCTCAGTTAAACAATGTGTTTATGAACTTTTGCCCGGTAAATTCGAAATCATTAGAAAAGTATATGTATATTTATCAGCTTGTTCTTTAAAATTATCGGTTTTTATCTTAAGACATAGTCACAACAGCCTCCAGAACTAAAATACTAAATACAATAATTCTACTTGAAATTAATTCGGGACTTTGATACCCAGAATTAACTATACGATGCATATAATTACAAACATAAATCCTCCAAATACCAATTGCAATCAACGAATTTGCTATTAGTCATGAATAAGCGACATAAAGTTTATAAAAACAATTTATGCTCATCGACAAAATTCTTAATTTCAAAATATTATCTTTACGAAATAATGCTATTTTTTATTACATTATTTTATTGCACAAAAAAAAAATAAAAAAAGAACAAATTAATTTTGATTTTCCACAATGATTTATTATACCAATATTGTACATATGATGGGGGTTGGGGCAAAAAAAAAATGGCAACAAATTAATGAAACTCTAAGAAAAACTTCTGAATAAAAAATAAAATAAAACATATTTTTTACCATTATAATTTTTTTTTTATTTTTTTTTTCGACAAATTTTAACTGCAATACAAAATTTGCATAACAATAAATTATTGTAAAGATATTTTTATAGAAAAAAAAAGAAATAAAAGGAAAAAAGATTTAATAAAACATTCTCATATACAATGGGTACATATATATATAAGTATACATACAAGAAGGTTTGGTGAATATTCTGAATAGAAACTTGAATTATATAGGTACATGAAGAATGTTACTTTAACTAATAGTTTCATTTAAAAAATATTAAAGAAATAAGATGTTGCTAATAAATTGTAATCTCATGCAAAAATACTTTTCTTATAAATCTGACTTATAAATCTGACCACTTTTGATCTTAACTCTTAAAAATGAATAAAGAGAAGCACAAAAAAAGTTGGATCAAAGTATATGCTTGAAATCTCGGACGATAATTATTTCCTTTGTTAAAATAAAAAATATTTATGTTTTTATCAAAAATTACAATTGAGAATGCATTGAAAAGTTCATGCTTTAAAACTCGGTTTTTATGAAATTCTACTTGTAAGTAGTGTAGTATTATGATTATAGTATATAATGCTAATTTAACTTATTTTATAAGTTTATTTAAAATTAAAAATAATAAATAAAAATAATACTGAAAGAGTTCATAATAATAATTTTTTATTTATTTACTGAATTGAGTGCAATTTATATAATATTATATTGATAAGGATTCAAACAATGATAATCTTATAGTTTAAATAAATAAATAAAAATCTATATAAAAATATTGTTAAGAAATCTTATCTATGGATGAACTATTTGGACAATGTAAATAGAGTGGTTTATTGAAATTTGTAAATTGTGTAAAATATCCCATTTTGAGTTTATAATATTTAATAAAAAATTTAATATAAAACAGTTCGACTTCAAAGTATGATTATGTTAAACCTCTCGCAGTCACGTATATAAATTTAATAATAGTTAAATCTGATGGAATTTTGGTCACAAGTTGATGTTTTTTTTTAATGCTAAAAAAAATTAAAATTTATCAATGACCACAAGAAACCAAAATTCTTTGTTAAGTTCCACCCCAAAACTTGTTTCAAGAAAAATATACACAAATATAATATTTATGTAGTATATATCTATACCTATATTTATGTAATTTTGAAAAATGAATGGTAAAATATTTACATTTTATCATTGGAAAATCAAAATTTTCTATATCATTGATCAAAAATATTATTATTTCTACAAACTTTTATTTACTTATTGACCGAATAATAATCTTTCGAAGTTATTATTTAACTTTAGTATTGAACTTTATTATTATAATAATATGATTACATTGTTATTGCACTGGTTTTGTTTCGTGTATATTTTGTATTCTATACATACAAAAATATTTTCATTATTTTACTAGACATAAATATGCTTTATAAGAAAAGATAGAAATTAGTAGAAAATAAAAAATAATGTTCAAATCATTATATAATGGAAATAAAATTCTGTTCGATGGTAAGCTCATAACTTGAGTAATGCTGGATCGATTCGGCTAATATTCAAACTGTATTAAAACTAATAAAGTTTCAACACTAAACCTCTAATCTGCGCAACAAGATATTTTACAATACAGTCTTGATCTTCAAAATTAAATAAACTATCTGAAAGTTTCAAGTAATACTAGTAGTACGATGGCTTAAAATGACAACGATAACGATTCCACATTTTACTTAAAAACATAAGGTATTATTATGTCATCATTAAGAATTAATATTTGCCTGATATAATCTCAGTTAATAAAATAAATATTATATGCCTTACTTCCATATCATCAACATTGATATTGTGCTGCCAGGACGAAATTGATAATAAAAAATTAAAGATATTCAGTCTTTTCGTATAGTGTATAAAATAATCATGCAATTAACATTTTATTACTTTATTATTTTTATATAACATAAACTAAATACAAATACAAAATTACATATATTTATATTTATATATAGAAATTTAATCAGATTATTCTTCCAAATCGCCTTATCGCACATATCTCTAATATTATATATAATTGACAAAAGTTTCCTAATAATAATTTTTCATTAGAAATCTAAAAGGGTGAAAGCAATAATTATTTAAAGTTAATTCTTTTCCTCCAGGGGATTTTTAAATTCACCAAATCCAATAGAGAAATCAATAATAATAATAATAATATATTATTTTCTTTTCTATGTTGCATGTATATATATTTATCTTCTGTTTACAGAATATATTGTCTTTTTATTTTTTTTTTGGACAAAATTTAATCCAACGTTTATTGGTTTGATACCCTTTTGGACATAATATATAATCGGAAAAAAAAAGAAAATAATTTCCTTCATGTTCTAATTGAATTCATCTTATATTGTATATGGATGTGAAAATTTTTGTACCAAAATGTTAACATAATATATACATATAACATTATATTTATGCATTATGTAGGTTATATTTTATTTTCGGAAATTGTAATAATTCAAGATACTAAGTAAATTTATATCTTTTGTCTTCAGTATAGTGGTAATACATATAGTAGTATTGTCGCCAGATTAAAATTTATTTCACATAAAAACAATTCCATAAGAAATTAAAAAAACAAAATAGGGGATTAATGAAATTGATATAACTACTGAACCATATTTTAAGGAAATTGAACTAAAGCTCATTATTTTTTTAATTAGTAAAAATTACTTTAACTTCAAACGAGTGTATATTTAATATATATATTTACTAATTTTACTTTGGTAATTAAAGTTTCGTTCGTTTGCAGGATTGAAAAAAAAAAAATTAAAGCTTTCAATCAGGATCAATTAAAGTTTCTTTTAATTGATCCTTCAGTTCTTACATGAGTCTTTTTTCAAACTATTCAAATCCTTATCAATCGCCATATAAAAAAATAGAAAGATAGACGTTTGGTTGCGTTGTTTATACTTTTTCTCAACATTCATATTATAGAATCTTAATTTCAGTCAAGAGTGATTAGAGCTGGATACAGATATACAAACAAAAAATTGATTGTAATTGATATTGATTATTGGTTTCAATTAGTGGGATAATATGACAAAAGTTTCTTATACACACAAATTGAAATAAAACTCTGCACAACCACCAAAAATTCTTTAGTGTTGAATAAACATAAAATAAATCATTAATTATAATTTTCTAAATTGTTTTTTTTTATTTTAATTTTTTTTATATTTATGGGCGTAGAATCCATTGAAAAAGATATCCAGGAGTGACGCGACGGCTGTCGATGTCAATATCTGCATTTCCTTTGTACCAAATTCTACCTAAATGTGATTATTTCAATCGAATTTTTTGTATTCTCATTTTTATTTATATATCTATATACATCTTAAACTTTAAAATAGCAAAAAAAGAGGGAAACATTATTTTAATTTTCATATTTTAAAGAAATTGTAATCTATTTTTATAATACTATTACTTCGTCAACAAAAAGAAGCTGGTTTGGGCTTAAAATCTAAATATTTTATGTTCTTGCGTTGAAAAATTGTGATCCATCGGCTTTCACTACTAGTCGTCAAATATTACGAATAAAGAGTCAAAGTATTAGGTTTTTATTTTTGAGAATAAATTTAATCTATTCTTGGAGCTAAATTCGAAAAAATAAAAAGTTTTAATATTAGTTCTAAGTTTCGACTTATTTAATGCTTTGTAATTATTTTATAATTCTGGCATATTCTAAACTATTGTCATATTAGATATTAGATATTAGATATTAGATATTAGATATTAGATATTAGATATTAGATATTAGATATTAGATATTAGATATTAGATATTAGATATTAGATATTAGATATTAGATATTAGATATTAGATATTAGATATTAGATATTAGGTATTAGATATTAGATATTAGATATTAGATATTAGATATTAGATATTAGATATTAGATATTAGATATTAGATATTAGATATTAGATATTAGATATTAGATATTACATATTAAACTGAATAGCAAACATATAAAAACAAACTCAACAGCTTGCAGCTTTAATATAATTCCGCTGTATACAACTAACTCAATTTCAGGCCTATGCACTGACAATGTAAATTTATAAGTTTATAAATGTACAAATAATGCAAAATAATAAATATTTTGAATCTTTATTGAAAATAATTGGAATTTGAAATTACCGAGTGTTTTTTAATGTATTTTTTCTTTTTTAAATTCGTCTTAAAATACCTCCTGTTGTTTTTTATTTTTTATGTATTTTTTTTTTTTGTGGAAAATCCCTTTATAAGTATAAATGAAAATTTATAATGTTTCTTCAAAGTTAACAGATAACAAATATATTTAATTGTACGTTTTATTGCAATTGCATGCTGCTAAAAATTTTAAAATTTATTCTATGCTTGAGTAAAAATCAATTATGTCGGTAATAAAAAACAGTCTCTAATTTATATAGAAAATTTCTTCACGTTCCTAACTTACGCCAACATTAAAAAAATTAAATTTTTTGTTTTTTTTTTTTTGGGGGCAAGAAGTTATACATTCTTATTTTAATTACAAAATTTTATTCAATTCAATATTTAACGAATTAATTTCTTCTTGCTTCACTGTAAGGTCTTCAGGCGTCCCTTTTTTTAAATTTTGCATCTGCATGTTCTTTAAATAAAGTTCTAGGAATTTTTTAAAAATTATATAAATGTTAATCCTTATTTAGCCCATTTTCGCTAAAGAATTAATTATTTACGATTATCTGTTTGACTTTTCTCATTGTAAACGATGAATTTTTCATGCTACGGGGTCCCGACTTTCATAAGTTTAAGTTTATTTTACCAAACTGTTTGATGTAATAAAATATTTTCATACAAAATCATAATATTTTTAGCAATGTTAAATTAATCATATCGATTTAATGAAAATTTTATTACAGCAAAAGCACATAAACAGGACGTTTTAAGTAATACAACAGTTTTTCCTTAATCGGAATAGGAAAATTTAAAATAAAATAATTACATATAAAACTAACCATTTTAAAAATTATATTGATCAACTTCTTTGAGCTTTGAGTATATTATCAAAAAATTCACTTAATGTAAATCATTAAAATAGGATTTGAAAATAAAACCTTAAAAAAAGAAAAAAAAAATTAAATCCTTATCAATAACTCTTTTTTTTTCTATTGTATGTAAGTCGTAAAGAAGAAAAAGAAAAAAAAAAAAATTTTTTTTAAAGATAAAAATATTGAAATAGATTTTAATAGGATAGCCACAAAGGGGATAGACTGAAAAACTCTATTTCTTTTCTTTCTTTTTCATGATTTTATTTTTTTGTATGAGAAGCTCTTCTATATATGAAATCCATTAAAACAAAATTTATTTCTCATGGTTTAAATGTATAATTTATGTGGCTTTGTAATGCAAATATTTCTAGTTCCTTAAGTTTATATACGTTTATATACTTATTATGTGTACATACTATTCCAATCTTTAATAAGGATTTTTGTGTAATGTAAAAAGATTCTTGAAAAAGACACGCAAAGAGCAAATAGATTTTTTTTTTTTTAAGGATCATTTGACTTTTAGCGGATATAGTTTTAAGTACTTTTTTGGTAAAATTTTCTTCTATTTTTTTTTTTTGCATTTATAATGATAGGAAATAAAACCAAAAATGAAGTAAAAAAAAATATTTATATTTTATTACATTTCTATATATCAGTATGTTTATGTATATAAAATTTAAAAGAAAAATATGAAAAACAAAAAACTAGACATTTAATGGGTGGAAATTTTAGAGAAAATTTTCTCTTGAATTATAATAATAACATTCATTATTCAAAAGAAATTGGAAACTTTAATTTGGAAAAATTCAATTATCCAAGATTTGGCTTTTAAATCGATTTTTCTTTTTTCTTTTTTTTTTAATTTTTCTTTATCGTTTTCAACAAATTATATAAGGAAAAACACAAAGCAAGGAAATGGGAAATTTATCAATAAAAATTTTTTTGTTTGTATGTTTTTGA
This sequence comes from Hybos culiciformis, assembly GCA_964007475.1. Taxonomy (NCBI): domain Eukaryota; kingdom Metazoa; phylum Arthropoda; class Insecta; order Diptera; family Hybotidae; genus Hybos; species Hybos culiciformis. Next base: position 102,266,364 of record OZ023274.1, read on the forward strand.
AGCTAATTTTTCATTCACTTAATTAGGAATCTTAGGGTTATGATAAAGCTAGGAGACTAAGTCAATAATACTTAGTATTGACTAAAGCTATTTTGTGGGTACAATGCAGGCAAAGCCTAGCCAGTGTACAAATAGAGCTACAAAAAGCATGTTTATATTTTCAACATAATCGTTTAGTACGCTTGACTTAGCTACTTAGTCTTTGAAAGGAATATCGAAATTTATAATTTAAGTAGGCAAATCTTCTCATATTAAATATAATTCATCACGTATAGATGAAAATAAGAATTTCGAGGCATTATATTTTGATTGGTACGCAAATATTGTATGCATAATTAAAAAAAATGAAGTAATAATGGTACATAGATATATTTTATTCAAAAAATGACTTAATGATGCAGAGTAACAACTCTTGGATAAATTATGATTTTCTTTATGGTTCCATGAATATAGTTGTGCTCTATTTCTTTCCTTTATTCTTATGAAGAATTTATGACATTAATACTGAATTATAGCAAATGTTTTATTTTTATTATCAGAAAATGAAAATAAAATAATATAAAATAAAAAAAATTATATCATAATACCTGATGCATAAAATATTCTCAACTGGTGTACGGAATAGAGGACGAAATATGAGAAACTATTTTAACAGAGTTTTCTTTTTTTCAAGTCTTTTAGAAAAGCTTTAATATCAAAATCGAAGTTCGCGGATCAGTTTCACTCAGTTGGTTGGAAGAATTTTTATTTTATAACGTAACTTGTATTTGATTGATTTATTTGTCCTTTTGATGGGAACCGACAGCATCAAAAACCATTAAGTACATCTCTTTAATCAACTTCAAAATTCAAAACCCAAAAACAAACAAAATAAATTTTCTTCTTATTTTTCTTTGCCAATTGAAAACTATTTCATTGTGTTTTCCGTAAACAAAAAATAAACTTTTGCACGATTCAAAAATAAAAACAAAATATTCTCTTTCCTATACTTAACGAATTCAATATTGGAAAAAGCTTGAGCTTAAAGGGGTTTTCTTATACTGAATAATATATTTTATTCATTTTCTTGCGAATATATATAAAAAAAAAATGAACTTAAAAAGAAGAATTTTTACATTGGTCAATATTGATCCCATAAGATTTTTTTTTTTTATTTTTTTTTTAAACTGAATTTAATATTATGGTTAAGTTGTTTTTATTACATGATTTATGTTTTAAAAAGGATTTTTCCGGATTCTGTTATTCTTCTTTAGTTCGATACATAGATATATATTATAAATAAAATAAAATGGTTGGGGTTTGGGTGTATATAGCAAAAAAAACAAAAAAAATATGGATTTATTTATTTTTATTATAATTTTATTTTATTTTATTTTATTTTTTTTTCTTAGCTTAAAGGATGATTTTATTTTGCTTAAAAAGGTGAAAAAAGAAAACAATTTTTTTTTTTAGATAGATAGGTAGGTATATTATATTATTTTTTCACAAGGATTTGAGCAATAATTGAAAAATAATAATATTTAATTTATTACACTTTGAAGATAATATAAAAATAAATAAAAAATAAAAAAACAAATAAAAATTTTATTCTAATTGAGTTAAATGTTTAAAAAATTATGTTCATAAAATAAAATGTAATAAAAGTTAAGTGAATTAAGATGTAAGTTTTACGATTTCGATTTGTGTATATCATTGATATATTAAATCGAAAATTTTACTTTTCTGAACCATACTTAGACGATATTCTTACTGTAAGAGAACTTATAGAGTTATATACTATACGCGACCACAAAATCATGTAGCAAGGCATTCTATAGTATACATTCAATCTCTTCGCATATTGTATTTTATATATTACGAAAATATTCATAATTATTAGTTAATACTCAAAAATCTTCTTTAATAAGTTCTTTAGAACCTTTTTCTATTTCCCGTAAAATACAGCATAATTTCGCCTGCTGAGAAATGAAACAACGTATAATGAAAAGTATAGTTTCGAGTAATTTGAATTTAAAGATTTGAAAATTAAAAAAAACGTATGAAAAAATATCAAGGAGCGTACAATTTTCATCTAAAAAAACACATTTTAATCAACATTAAGAATATTGCAAAGTAGTTGTACTTATAAAATCGAGTACGAGGAATCGAATGGTGCTATTGTCAATAATGACGTATAAATGTCATACGTTGTTTCATTTCTCAGCAGACGATTTGTGTTTCATATTTAGAGATTTATTTTCATTTCGTTCGAATGTAAGCATTAATAAAATTTAATTATTAATAAAATTAATGTTTTTATTTTTTATACAAAAAGAACCAAATTGCTGGTACCTACATAAAATTAAAATAATGGAAAATATAAAATGTTTCATATACATATTAGTTTTATTAATCTTATTATAATTGAAAACTAGGTAACAATAAGTTAAATTTATACTAATTAACTATATGATAGAAATATTTTGTTTTAATTTTATAATTGAAACAATTTTGCAGTTGCAATAAAAATTTAACCATTTTACAATTTGTGTTTGGATGGATTTAGGCTTACCTATATAGAAATGCCACATCAAATAATTGTAAATTGCCCCAAAAATAGTTTAAGTTGTGTTGTTGGTAAAAGTAAATAATTTAAAATTAAATGTTGATATATAATAGGAAATTATGTACTCATTAAGGTCCTTAATTTATAACGTTATTAAGGATTTTTTTTAGTATTTCACGGGACTTAATAAGTTAGAAATGATAAATTCCTAAATGGAATTTTTAAGAATAAAAACATATTTCCATTTGAGTTTGATATTGACAGAAAATTATAGAAGGAACAATTTGTTTGAATTAAGGTCAAATTATTAATCCTTATCTTCTTCCAGATTTCATTCATTGAAAAAAGATGATTCAAGTTTTAAAAACTTCTATAGTTTTGCGAATTATTTTTAATATGCAATTAAAGAAAATCGAAGCGTCAGACATGTCAATTTATTTTATTTTTTTATTTTCTTCTCCTTTTCCAACAAATAATTGCTATATAGATTTATTTATATCCTTTTTTCCTTGAAAATATTGATTCAATATTAATTTGACAGTCGTCTTCTTTTTTTTTTTTATTCTATTTTTTGACCATTTTATAGGGTTGAGTGCTTCAGTTAACAAAAAAAAAAAAACAAAAATAACAAAAAAGGGCGTAATTTTTTGATGAACCTAAAATTGATTTTAAATTCATTGTGAATTAAAAATTATTCAAGCGTTTTTAATTTATCGAGAGGAAGAAAACAGGAAGATGAAAATGAGAAGAATTTAATGTTAATGGGCGACTTCTCTAATTTATTTATTTAGGACAAAACAAAATAATAAAATTTTATTTTTGTGGGATATTGAGACAATAAATATAAAAACAAAAATGTAAAGTTATAACAAATTTACAGATTAAAAAAAAAAGAAGATAATAATAGTTTTTTTTTATTTTCTAAATTTATTTCTCAAATATATATAAATAGATTTTTTTTTATTTAAATATTTTATTTATATAAATTCAATTTAATTTTTATAATAATTGAAAATAAATATTTAATCTGCGTTAATATTGAATTTGGAAAAAAAAACTTTAGATAAATAATATAGGTGTGACAAACAAATCAGGTTTCAAAATAACAATAAATAATTAAAATTTCCGGCAATCAAATCATCTTGCCCTGCTCAATAAAGAATATAAGCTTCAACCAAGCTAATGGTCTACTTAGAGACAAAATTATAACTCTCTACGTCTACACTATGAGAAAGTTGCTTTTAAATATAAATCAATTTTATAGCGAATGCATTAAAAATATTTTTTAAGAGACAGGGCTTTATAGGGTTAACTTTACCTTGACTGCACAATGATCCTTTCTTTCGACAGAGAAAATACATGGAAAAGAAAATATCATAGATGTATACTTATATAATCACTTTCTAAAATAATTGATTTCGCATTAAAACATATTTTTAGATAAAAAAGAAAAGATTTCTGATGCCAATTAGTTTTATCGTTTTTTTTCTTTAACGACATTTCCTCAAAAGAACCTAATTTAAAGAATTGAACTCTGCCATGCAAGAAAACAATTTCAAAGTTTTATGTTCTTTTTATAGAGAAGAAAAATCTTCACTTCTAGTTTTCTAGAAGTTTTCGCTTAAAAATTTTCAAAAACATATTTTATGTATGTATGACAATAATGTGTACGAGCGAGCATGTATTTACTATAAATATGTACAAAAATTCTATTTGTTAAAACTTTTTTTTAATTTAAAAAACCCATCTGACATATTTTCCATAGGATTGAATATTTTAAATACGTGTTAATTTTAATGTATACACATAATGTGCAGTTTTTTTTTGCTGAAGTGAGAACTTCTGTGCAACACTATCACATATATTTATGTTAAAAATTGTATTTTTTTTTTTTGCAAATAAATAAGAAATTTCCAAATTTTGTAGTTTTAAGATAAGGGGTTTTTTTTTTTGGTTCTAATGTCAGGATAATTAATATAAATTCGTTTGAGGTAGAAGTTTAGATTTACTTTGCGAGGTGGAAATACACTGAAGTTAAGTTTGATTTCAAGTAAAATATTTCTTTCTAGAAATTCATATAAGCTCATCGGGATCGTTTTTCAAATGTGTTTAAAACTTTTCTTTATCCAAGAACAAAAAGTTGTATGTTTGGCAAGTTATATGATACTTTAGTTCTGACATATTAAAGATGATATTTTGGTAATTAGGTTACAGTGAGGACATTTTATTAAAAAACCTGATTCAAAGTAGGTTGCAATTTGTTATTCTTCAAAGTCATAATAATGTTGTAGCAATTAAAATCTGAACAAACATTAAAAATATAATTAAGTGCCAAAACTTACTAAAAACATATACCCATAAAAACTTAGTTCTAAAATTTTTTAATTTTTATTGTATAATAACGAACTTTTTAGCTTAAGACTTCGTCCCACGGAACAAATAAATAAATACAATGAAAGTTTTGAATGTAAGTCAAAGAAAAAAAAATTTAAAATTTAAAAACATACAATTTTGTCTTTACAGCCTTATTTTTATATAGCACAGTGTATTATGTAAATATTTCAAAAAAATTTCATACATGGATGACATTAAACAGGAAACCATATTATAAAAGACAATATTTAAAATATCTTTTAAATTTTTAAATATACCTGAGTTCTATATGGGTATAATAATAATATTTTAACAAATAAAAATGTTGAATTAAGTGACATCTGTGTTTTGTTTTCTTCATTTGAACAGTAATATCAAAAATGACACAAAGTTATACATAGAGAGAGAGGAGAAAAAAAAAATAAACATGAAGGAAATAAAACTTTTCCTACAACTTTTTAGTATTATAATTTTCATTTTTTAATTTTTTTTTTTTTTTTTTTCTTTCTTTTAAGAACAAAAAGTTTTTCTAACATTTTCTGTAGCAGCTTGAAGGGATAATTTTGCATTATTTTTTTTTTTCATATATATACAAATTTTTAGTTATCTTTTTTGCGACTTTTATGTACATTTTTTATATTAAAAATAGAAAAGAAAAATGAAAATTTATAATAAAAAAAAGAAAAAATCAAAGAAAAACATGAAAAGAGTTGTGAAGTTTTTTAACTTATTTTATTCTTTAAAAAAAAAATGTAAAAAAAAAAAATGAAGAATATTATTCTAATTTTTATTTTAATATGTTAGAATTTTAATGTACGCAAATTAGTAGAGCGTAAATGTTATTTCTTCAGCTGACATGTCAAAATATTTTTTGCCCTAATTTTTTGCATAAAGTTATTTTTTTTTAATGCTTTTGTGATTACTTGTCTTCGGAATAAATTTCAAATTAAATCCCAGCAAGTTAGGAACATAATATTAAAAATATAACTACGAAATATTTATTTTTAATTTTGGTTTTTTTGTACACTCACTACATTTTGAAGAACGGTCAAGCGATAAGAGTATAGTTTGAATTTAAATTTGGTTAATTTTTATAAATGTTTATCCGTTTGAGGCAAAAAATCATTCAAATGTGAGTTCATTTACACTTATTTTTTAACATCGATACAAAGAGAAAATATAAAAGTTGGTCACTCAATACCGACGATATATAAAAACCTTTTCTTTTTCCTTTTTTTTTTTTTTTTTTAATTCAAACATAATTGTGTTTCCATTCCTGTTTATCGACAACTTAAAAGTATTATATATGTATGTTTTAATAATTAAACAAAACTAAGTTTTATTTTTAATTCAACACCCAAAAATTCAATAAAACAAAATGTTGAAAAAAAAATACAATATGTAATTTACTTTACATAATAAAGTAAATCAACATAGTATTATATATAATATTATATTTATTTAAAAAAACATTATTTGGGGAAAAAAATGTTTTATTGTTTTTTTTTTTTTGCCATCATATGATTTAAATTATATATAATTCGTACATATGAAAGTATTTTTATAGCATACATCAATGATTAAGATACTTGTAATTAAATTTTCAACACCTAGAAATTTATTTCCATCCTATATAATGTAATTTAATATAAATAAATACTATATAATAGTAATAAATTTCAATTTGGCATTCATTTTAATTTTTTTTTTATTTTTTTTTTCTGTTATTTATATGAAAAAAATTATTTTACTTTAATTTATATAAATTTGTATTTTTAGGTCTAACCATTTAATAATTTAAAATTTAAAATATTATTTTCATATTTAGATTTATTTTCAATAATTTATTCAATAAATAATTTTAATGCGTTGGGGATCGTTATGTTGTATTTAGTGTTATAGAATTTAGATCAGTAAATGGAGTATTATTTGCGTCAATACACATGCAATCATTTAGATGCATCTGCGTAAATAATGAAAAAATTTAGATGCATCAGCGTATATAATGAAAAAATTTAGATGCATCAGCGTAAATAATGAAATCATTTAGATGTTTCGTATTGAATATTACGTAATACCTAAACAAACATAATATGTCTTACAATATTTCAATACAGCCAAATACAAAAAAAAAAAAATGAGAAAAAATGAGAAGAAAAAATATTCTCTCTTTGCAACTACCTCTCCCCTACGCATTAAAACAGTATATTGGATATGTAAACAAAATTTGTTATACTACTCGTTCTGTATTTACACAAAAATACATTGATAGTTGTCAATTTATATCACTCGACCTTCGGTCTCGTGATATAAGTATTGACTCGTGGCAATGTATTTTTGTGTATACAGAATTCTTAATTAATAACAAATTTAGTTTACATATACAATAATCTACTATAGAGTGGTAGAGTAAAAAAGGCTAAGAAAAAAATTAAAACTAATTTAATGAGAACATATATTTTGACTTCAAATGTTAGGGATTTAAACTTCCATAAACTAAAATATTGATTAATTTTATACAACTATAAATTTTTTTTCACTAATTTCTACATCCTAGTGTAGGTGTATAATAATTTTTTTCAATAACATTCATATATAAATATTTATACTACTATACATAGTTCTAATATTATTTTACTATATGTTATTATGCATAAAATTTTATTATTATTATTATTATTATTGAAAAAATAGAAAAAAAAATATTCAGGTAAAATTTCAACATGCATGTTTTTACAACTGAAATTAGAATATTCTAAAAAAAAAATAAAAAATGTTCTTCAATAAACTTACATATATATGTATAAAAATGCTTACATAAATATTTTAAAAATGTTACCAAAATATATTTTAAAAATAATATTTGTTTCCTTTTGTATATTTTAAATTGAATTTTTTTTAGCAACATAAAGTAATAAAATTGAATTTTTCACTCATAAATAAATTGAAATAACATTTTAAGAATAAAATGACAAAAATTTTGTTTGATAAACTTTAAAAACCACCTAGTTTTTCTTTTTTCCACTGCGAAAACTATATCGAAACCTCTTATCGAGTAATGAGATTAACTAATGTCTGAATTCAAAAATTATAAAATTTATGAATATTCTCTATGTAGAGTGGGCTCTTTATCCTCACGTAACCAAGGCATTAGAAAAATGAAGATAAATAAATGACATTTTGATTTAACCGTATAGATCTCATTAGATAAGTTTTCACAACCTTTGTCGTTCCAATATTGCTATACGTTTTATTTTTGATTAAATGTTTTTTAATAAATTTTAAGGATGATTTAAGAACAAAAATAAAAAAAAAATCTGATACGTGATTTTTTGTTATAAAATTTTTTTTTGCGTATATACCTTTAATTCCATTTCCATCATTAGGGAATATTTTATTTAATTTTCAATTTGGGGAAAATGAAATTTTTACAATATTTTTTTGTTTTTTTAAGCGGAACAACCCTTTTTTTTTCTTATTTATTTTCATTCAATTCCCATAAGTCGCAGATTACAAAAAAAAAAATAGGTATAAAACTAAATAACTCAAAAAACGCAGAAAATACTCTTAAGAAAGAAAATATTATTATTATATAAATTTTCTTTGTAAACATTTTATTCTCAAAATAATGGAAAACCTATATATTTTCCTATAACAAAATAACATGACACTTTAACCCTATAGAACAGGAATAAAATATTTCTTCTTAAAACGGAAATTCTTAAGAGTTTTCCATCTTCTTCTATTCTATGAAAATTGAAAGTTAAAGGTAAAACAAAAATTAATAGCGAAAATATCGCGGCAGTTGCGTATTGTGCGATTGTGACGTTTCGAAACAAAAATTAATTTAGAATAGCAGTAGAAGGTCGGGAAGAAAACATTGAAATAAAATGCATAAAATGCATTGAAATAAAATGCAAATAATAGGTTTTCAGGCAAACGCTGCACAAACCTATATACATAAATTTTAACGTTACTTTAAACGTACAAAAAACTAGTCCTCGACTCGATGTAAACTTAATATAACTTCAAATAGTCAATACATATTTTTTAATCTTTTTTTGCATTGAAAATTGTATCTTTTTTTGGTTGAGGTGTAAGCAAAAAAATATTATTTATTTATGGATGGTGTATAAAAGGAAAAAAAAAACCTATACTTCCGTTTTTAACCTTAAAAACTTTTTGACTTTTCTGTCTAGCGAACAATAGCCAGAGAATAATCAATCATCACCGATTCTACTTTTCTTTTCAGAAGTCCTTTTTTTTTATACCAAAAAATTTTTCAATTTTTATTGAAAAGTGTGCTTCAAAATATAATTTTTTTTTCTGGAAACCTAGAATTTGTAAATTTTTTTTGTATAGTTGTGTAGTAAAATTTACACGACTAGGATTGAATAGATTTTTAGGAAAAGAAAAAATAATTCATTTTAAAAGTTTTTAGTATTCAATACTTTAAGCGACGCGCTGTAGTTTGTCGTTGGTCTACCTCCCAAGCGTAATAATCTTCACGTAGTTCAAAGATCTTCAGTATGGACTAAGCACAACTTCTTGTTTTCTTGATTCATCAATTCCGTTAGAGTGAGAATTTTGATTAATACTTCCGGTCGACGGTAGGAAACTGTTGTAGAGAGTGTTACTTGCAATGCTTCTGCAATGCAATGCTCATTTTCGTTCAATAAATTTTATTTTACAATGTGCTATTAATATGACATTGAAGCTTAATTAAGAAACTAAAGAAAAATATTTTATACTTTTTATTTTATAAGAATTATGTTGACTTCAAAATATAGTAAAATAAAATTTTGAAAAATGAGTCAACTTCAAAAAAAAAGTAATAATAAGAAAATCGAAGAAAAACTGAAATGTTCATGAATTTTTTAAAAAAAATGACAAACAGAAAATAACATAACAATGGAAAAACTGAAAATCAAAAAATAACAAACACACACAATAACTTATTGAAATCCTTTGCATAGAGCAAAAAAAAAAAAGAAAAGAAAACTTATTGTCGATTTTTCACGGTTTCTGTTTACGCCGTGAAAAGATATTGTCACCGATTTCTAAAATATATATTTTCATTTTTTTTTCGTTCCTTTTTTTTTTTTTGCCTTTTTTAATAATCATAAAGATTTAAAGATTTTCGTTTCCTTTAAAAATTTGACAATTTCTATAGTAGTAGAAATAATTTACCAACTATAGAAAAACTCTTGACACAACCATATATAGAAAAGTCAGATAATAAATTAATTTTTCCCATTTTTTTTTCATCTTCTTCACTTTTTTTGAAGAGATATAAAAATATTGACAAAAAGTCGCTAAAGAAGAATACCTACATTATATACGCATATATTCTTTCTTACAATTTTGATATGTTTTTGGAATCCAAAGATTTACTCAAAATTTTCCCTAGAAATGAATAAAATTGGTCTCAGTGTTGCCTTTGAAAACTTTCTTTATAAATTTTATATCTATAACATTTTTCAAACTGTGTGTATCTGTAGCTAGTCAATTAAGTAATTTAGAAAAGCTGTTTGATTCAGTTTTTGTGCAAATTTTCGCGATTTTCAATTTACAGAGAATAGAGAAAGGCCAGTAAAAGGTGCTTCAAAGCTTTTACTTTGTGGTGTGTTTATTAGGATTACTAGTAGTATCCAAAAATTTTGAGTTATCTAACAAGGATTTTTAACGATTTAATGGCATGCAAATACATTACATTCACATCATTCTTTCAATTTACAAATATTTACAATGTTGTAAATTGAATAAAAAATATAAAATGTAGATAAAAGCTTTTTAGGTGCACTAAAAAAAATTCGAAAGCAAACGTTAAATTTGACCTAATTCTCTTCTGAGTGCATAATTGTTTCAAAAGATATCTAGAGCTTTGAAAAATTTAGCATCGATTGATTAACTCAACTTTGTTAAGCCATAAGACCATAACTTCTAAATAAATTGTTCATTGCTCAATAGGTGTGAGTTATAATGCAGCCATATAACGCCTGAATTAGATCAACAGATTTTTTGCTAAAGTATGAATAAGTTTTCTTCTTAAATTGGAACCGAAATTTATTTTTATTCAAACAAATTTTCTTATTCATCATAAATTCGTTTTTGGAAATTACTAGACAGACTTACATAAAAGAACAAAATATTATAGATAGTTTATCCACACACAGAAGGATGCAAAAATTGTATTGTATATATACCTAAAAATGATAATGCAAAACCTAAATGCCTTGCAAAGAGAAAACACCATTAATCGTAATATTGCAAAAAGAATATAGTTTTGAAAATAGTATAAACAAAAAAAGAAAATAATAATAAATCAACCCTTTTTATATTGTGTTTCAAATTTTTGTTTTTGTTTACGTTTTTCCTCTATTTAGGTTTATTTTTCATTCATTGAATGAAAAGAATTTAAGTTTTATACACTATCTATAATACATACATGTATGTAGTAACAAAGAGAAAATAAAACATTATCTTTGATGACTGCGAAAGAAGGTAATGCCCCATTGATGAAATGAATCAATTGTGTAGCTCTATGTTTTTCATTTTTAGACTTAAGAAGACTAATAAATAGAAAATAATACCAATTTTAGAATTGAAATGATTTTTAGATATTTCTTGGAAAAATAGAAGAAACAATAAAGAAGCAGCATTAAAAATTATTTCAAGAATTTCATTAAATTTTCAAAGGATCTGTCAAAAAAAAATGGCTTAACAGAAGTTAGGAAAATGATAAAAAAAAAACCTTTTTTTGTATCAAGGATCTAGAGATTAATTGGTATTGAATGATTAAAAAAATCTAAGTTTTTTTTACAGGATATGCAAGAATTTCTGCCAGTTTAGTAAAAAATAGTTTGTTTCATATGTCGGAGCGGAGAAAAATAATTTGATGTCACATCGACATTAACTTTTGAACCATAGTTGTAGTGTCAACCATAATGAAATGTTGCCCCAATCGTTATTTAACGATTTTATATTGAAATTAGAAATGTGGGTAAAAATAAGTCTTAAGTTTTAACATTTAAATTCAAAAAAACCTTTTCTGTCTGAATATTATTTTTTAACAAACATATTTCCTCTCTTTTATTACATAATTTATTTACTTGCTTAATTGAAATGTAGATATATTTGTGTATTATTTTTATTTTACTTTTAATATATATAAAAAATAAAAATGAAGAAAACTTCATTTATATGTTGCGGATTTAAAATCAGCTTATTCCTGTCCATTGACTCTACATAATTATAATCACAAAATTTATTGATAAAAATCCTTTATTCTTTTTTTTTTTATTTTTTCGAAACATATTATGTAAATACTTTCACTTCGAATGATATTAAAAGCAAAAATTTCTTTATTTTTTGTTTTTTAAATTGCAATAATAAATGTTTTGATAAGGGGAGCAGCAGCAGCAGCAGCTCTATGAAAAAAAATTATTCAACAGTAAAACTAATCTCAGCTGCGTATCTGATAACTTTATTTTAATACCAAAAAACAATTTTTTTTTTTTGCAATAACAAATACAATGTATCTAAAATAAATCATCTGTGTGCTTTGAAATTTATTTTTTGGGGGACAAAATGATGAAACCAATAAGAAAATGTGTTTTATGGAGCTAAAAAAAAAAAGATTTGAGATACCTTTTTTGGCACAAAAAAAAAACACAATTATAGTTACAAGTGCGTGAAGTTATTTGAAATTACAATATGCCATAAAATCGAATTTCTGAAAAGAAAGTTTTCCCTTATATAGAAAAATATATGTATATTAACTATCTACGGGGAATATTCCCCAAAAATTAATTAATTATAACCAAAATAACATTAAAAACACTAAAACTCTTCCAAAATTTTATTCCTTCTTTATACCGTATCTGCACTTGTCTGCAAATGTTAATTCCTAAGGCCACCTTAACGAAACCGGTACACACTCTAATTTTTGACACTTTAAAACAAAAAGATGTGTAAACAAACTCTTTTTTATCTTGTTTATTTTTAAATTTGTATTGACAACCTTTTGAAAATAGGAAAAAAGTAGAAAAAAGCAAGGAAAGAGCAGAAAAGTTGGCAACTATAATGTCTGCAAACTTACCTTTTTTGTCTGCAAACTAACTTTTTTTGTCTGCAAACTGGCCTTTTACGCAAAGGTTAGTTCATAGGTCAGTTTACAGGTCAGTTCCACTCAAAGGTACGTTTTAAGGTCCAAGTGCAGATACGTTATTACACATATTTTGGCTAAAAACTGAGATATCTTATATATACTGAAATGAATTTGAAATTCCAGCTTAAAACCACATCGTATGCCATCTATTGTAAGATTATTGATTGTAATCAGTGCTCAGCTCTGTGAACAGCCCTATGCTCCTATGGGAGATAAATGGAAATTATAGTAGCATAGTAGTGAACAGTGAATGTATTTTAAGAATCATGAAAATATATAGCGGTAAAAACGTATTCGAACAAATACTTGAAGGTCACTGCGACATACTATCAAAAAATTATTATTATTTATCTTTTTTTGTATGTAAATATAATATTGATTTTGCGAGAAAATATTTAAATTTTTTGGAATAATACCACATGGTGCATCAGTATTATAAACATTAAACTGTGAAATTTCATGAGAGCATCAAAATTATAACATCAAAATTTCTCTGCACTCAATATTTACGCATCCATTGAACCAACCCTTCAAAGTATAATATTCTTTTCTTTTTTTTTTCTCTCTAACAAATAATATCACAAACCTATGATGATGTTATTTTAACTTGCATTTAGGGTTTTATTAACTTTAAATTCATATCAAATATAAAAAAATTAAATTCTACTGTGTTTCCGTTTGTCCCTTTTTTTTATTTTATTATGACTTCACTTTTGAAGAAGGAAAATAAAGATAATAAAATTAATACAAAATTTTCACATGTGTGTAAATATCTTTGCCACGTTTTCCGAATTTATATTCCAGGATTTAGTTATATAGTTAGAATGTATTTTTTTTTGGGAAGTTAAGTACACGTTTGTTTTTGATATTTATGTGACATTTTTTTAATATTTTTCTTATATTATATACACTTTATTTTTGGAAAAAAGGGAGACTTTTGATTTTTGTAATTTTTGTAACAGGAGAACAGGTTTTTAGATTTGTTATTTAAATATATATAAAATTGATTAACACTGTAGGATAAGTTGGAAAAGTATATTCAACTAATTGTCTAACTAGTTGCAAGAATAAAATCGTCAATTCTAGCTCTGGTGACTCTTTTTCATAAAACGAACTATATGACAATCTTTTTGTATCTAACATTTTTCGATTACTTCCCCAATCATTATTATCAATACTGCAAACCGATTCAAGGAAATAAAATATCGTTGTTTTAATTAATAAAAATATTTAAAGCTAGTTTATGAGGAAATTTAAAGCTGGTTTATGGGGAAAGCTAGTAAATATTATCCATTTGGATGAGACTTCGAATTTCTAAACTTATTTCTAACAATTTTGTAGTTTTTCATTCTATACTGAAAATGATTTGATAACAACCGTGATAATATATGATCAAATTTTCTTCTTTTATTTAAAATTTAATCTGAAGATATAAAGAAAGAAATTTTCTAATTTACCAATGACATAAAAAAATTTAACAACGGAAATATACGTATATATCTGAATTTTATTTGAAGCATTTAATTAAATTTCTATTCCAAAAATATCTATACATGTATACAGTATATATAGTTGAATACGATAGATACATATAATGTTTAGATGTTTTTAGTGTGTAAAATTTGAATTTTATTTTTTTGTGAATACTAAATAGAGAGGTTTTATTGATATTATGTATGTACTCTACAGAGGTAATAAAATTTCAACAAAAATAGTTTTGGAATCAGAAACCGAAAATAATTAAAATAATGTTTATTTAAAGTATTGAAAAAGATATGTGTGCATAATATTTGCGAAACATTAATGAAATAAATTAAAATTTTTAAAATTGTTAAAATTGTTCAGGTATTTTTTTTTTTATTTTATAGTTTTATTTTATAGTTTTTCAGCTCTTTATTTAGATTGCTTTTAGTGGAGTAGGTATTATTCAAATAATTTAAAAAAAAATTGGTATTAAAATTTAATAACAAAATTTTCTTTTATGCGATTGATAATACTTTAGTTGAAGTTGAATATAATATTTGCTTTTCAATATGCGATTGGGAATGAAAGTAAAAAGTTTTTCTAACAAGCTACACCTCTACACTTGTTATAATTTTTATTTGCAGATAGTAGTAATGGAAGCTGAAAGCAATTATTTTTATTAACACAGGAAATTTAGGAAATCTAATGATCTTTGAGAATAGTTACTTTTACTCGATATTACTGAGAGATTATTGAATTGTTTCGTTCTGATAACAAGCTTAGGACTCATCAGAATGATTCACTTGATACCTATCATTTACATATTAATTTCGCTTTCTTTTAAATCTCTTAATAAACATGTTAACATGTTAAGAAAATTTGTTATTACAACGAGTTGTGTATACACAAAAACACATGGACACGAGTCTATACTTATATCACGAGACCGTTAGGTCGAGTGATATAATATTGACAAGTGTACACAACGAGGTATATAACAAATTTTATTAACATGTTTTGTATACTGCTTTAATGTGCATGGAGAGGTGGTTGAAATCAATACATTTGCAATGAAAAAAATAAACAAAAGTTCAAAATGAAGAAAGTAAATAAAATTTACTTAATACGGAGAATGTAAATAAAATTTACTTAATTAAATAATTACATTTGTATTGTGGCATGTAATATACCATATACCGAGCTAAAATTACGATTGTAAATACAACTTACCGATCGCATGCACATTAAAATATTTATTTCTCATATCTTCATGAGATTATTGATTACAATTACTCTGAGTTTAGACGAAGTTAAAAATTAAAAACGCCAATGATGTAATGGATTTGATTTTGCTACTCAAATTTAATTTAAAATCATTCTAACCCAGTGCAATCCTAACCAATGTGCTAACTGTGCTATAGCACATAGGCGCCAAAATACAAGGGGCGCAAAATAATAACAATAAAAAAAAAAACCAAAAAAAGGAATTTTCACTTGGAAATCCGTGCTGAAAATTACGAGTCCGAAAATTTGTTTGTATGTTTTTTAATGTGTCGCGTCAATTCACCGAAAACACAATTGTGTTATCGGTGAATTGTTTTTCGGTGAATTGTGTTTTCGGTGAATTGTGTTTTCGGTGAATTGTGTTTCGGTGAATTGACGGTAAAAAGTTTTTAATATTTTATTTATTTATTTTTTAATATATAACATATAAATCTTTATTTAATTTTTCTATGATATGAATGTCAGGGAATTATTAGCACATAGGTACGAAATACGTTAGAACGGCTCTGTTGTAACCGGTACCACTTGCAGGGTACAATTTTATGCTAACAAAACCACATAAAAGTATATGTTCACCTAGAACTGTGGTATCAAGATAATGCAAAACAAAACATATGTTAAGCTTGAACTCGGGACGATAAATAATAATAAAAAAAAAATGTAAATAAATAAAATAGGTAGATTAAATAAAACAAGGTTTTTATTTTCATTTTTTTTATATTTTGTCTTCAATATAACAAAAATTAAATTGCTTGATTTTTATCTTTAATGCTTAACATTTTTTTATTTCATTTTTTATTTTATTTCTATTTTATTTTTAGGTATTAAAAAAATTATATAATTTTATTTTATTTTTTTTGTCACATAAAGCTTTGCAAATAATGTACCATTTTGACTCTATCTCAATAAAAAATATACAAAAAAAAAAAAACTTTTATGTAATCCGCTTTGTGTGACTTCATCACCCGGGATGAATTGGATTTAATGGATACATTTTTGCAGTGTTCTTTTTTTTTTTTGTTCCGTTTTTTTAAATCGGATTGCACAATTGAGGAAAAATAATTTTTTATTTTTTTTTCAAGAAAAATAAATAAAAAGATTGTGTTGTTGTTGAAACCTTACGTGAACATTTCGTGTGAATTTTTAGATTTTTTTTTTGTTTATTTTATTTAGGATTTTATTTTTGTCGTTTTTATATTTTTGTTGCACATTTAATCCAAAGGTGACCAGTTTTTTGTTTTTGTTTTACTTAAAAGTGTTTGAAATTTTTGAGACTTAAATACTTAAGACAAATAGTTAAGACACTAAGCAAGTTGTTTATTTAACATTGGAAGAATTTGAAATGACCCAAAAATAAAACTAGATGTTAAAATCAATGATAGAATAGATAGAGTACAATATTAAAACTGAATAGTAGTTTCAAAATATTTAATATTAAAAACTCCCCAAAAATTTAATTTAATATATGGTCACGTTAAAGGATAAATGTTGTGAATTTTAAAGTGTCAATATTATTTGACTGTGACAATTTCAATTTTATTTCGGAAATTTTTTTATTATTTCCTTAAAACTTAGAGTTTAACTAAATCTTTATTTTTTTTTTTGAACTGTATTTTTCAACCAGACAATGTATATAAATAGTAAAAATACTGATACATAGTAGTTATTTTAAACATAACATTGTAGCAAGCAAGAATCTGTATTACTATACATATTATTTATATATTTGAATTCATAGTATAAATAGCGCGTTGAAATAAACAATTTGATAAAATTATTATGTTTTAGGATTAGATGTAATAATAAATTAGAATTTTTTTTTTATTTCCACTGATAATAAGCACAACAATTCAATTGTTGTCCTTTTTTAATTAAAATAAAATAAAATAAATAAATATGAATGAATGAATGTGATGTAATTTTGTATTTTGTTAATAGTACCTGCATGTGGTAAAACTTCAACGCATTGGTTTTTGTAGCCGAAAAATCGTCATCCGTTCAAAACCAATAATTCATAATTGTTACCTGTTTGTGGTGGCTAAAAATTATTTTAAGTGTAAAATCATTGAGAGTTTTGATTTTGCCGGTTTTGTGGATATGTTTATCGTAGTTTTCTCTTCAATGTTTTAAGCTTGTTTTAAATTTTGAAAAATCGCAAAAATAATTCTTCGATTATAGTACATATATGGACAGTGATAAGAGAACAACCTTATATTAATGGAAGGGCGGTATTTTTTTTTTTTTTTTAAATCAAAAAGGATTACCAATTTTCACATATATATAAAATGTATTTTCCTGTAAAGTGCGTGCAATTGAATTTAAAATCGGATTAAAATGACATGTGTTCAAATTTATTTATTGGTTTTAGAAAAACATCCCTTTTATTTGTATACTTTTGTAAAATTTTCAATATTTGTAATTCTTATTTCGTTATATATGTATTGATATTTTAAATTTTACAAATTATTATTTTTTGTAAAGTGTTTTTTTTTTTTACTTTTTAATTGATTCTTTGAAAATTAATTTTTTTTCAGCTTTTATTTGAAATTAATTTAAATTTGCTATGTTCACTTTTGTTCATTAAATATATTTTTCATTATTTAAATGAACTAGTTTGGATGACACGTCTATCTAAAAATTCGTATCACTCCTTTTGAAGCACAAGCTGTAACATAGTTTTACCGTTGACAGCCCAGTTAATGTTCAAGTTCAGTTCTATTTTATGCCTATACCATACCTTACTAAATTGAGAACTTACTATTATTTAATGCAATTTTTAGAAATAATAAAAAAATATATGTAACATAAACGAATACATATAAAAGTTTTTGTGTTAAAAAATTTATTTCTTTTTTCCTTAATTTTCTTCCTTTTCCTGAATAATTTGAATTACTGAAAAGCACTTGACATATCAGCAAAAAAAAAGTCCACACACTTAAAATGAAATAAAACACAAAAAAAATATAAAAAACTTCAGAAAGAATAGAGGTAATGTTGTGGTATTCATGCTGACAAAAAGTTTTCATCAAAAATCAATAAAAAATTTTTTTTTGTCGGCAAAAACAGAAAGTATTAAAAGATTGAAATGTAAATGTTTCTGGTACTATTTTATTATAGTTTTTGTAAATAAACTTAGTTAAAAAATTTTTTTTATTAATTATTTAAAAGAATAAAATCGTTTGCATATAGAAAAATCTTTGAAATCCATTGCAATCTGCTAATCCTAGTAGCTAAAGCTTAATTTCTTTGGCAGACTTGTCGATTGTATGTCCACAATTCGCTACACACACGAAAATACATAAATTGAAAGAAGACTTGAGGAAATACCTTTCGGTTGTTTTGAATCAAAACTTTCAATTGATTACAAAATTTTAATAATAGATACATACCAGGGCTGTGGAGTTGGAGTCGGAGTCGGAGTCGGAGTTGTGGATTCGGAGTTGTGGTGTTTGTATCAGAGTTGGAGTCGAAGTCGGAGTCGTTACGAAAATTCGCGACTCCGACTCCAAGAATTTTTTTAGCAAATGTTTCAAAATTCATTGAATTTTAAAAATTTTGTGTATGCACGTGCTTTATATTATATTAATTAATTCACTTCCTGGGGGGGTCGTGGAACAGTGGAATCACCGGCAGCATACCAACCAAGGGGACGCAGGTTCAAATCCACACCACAGTGTGGAAAAGTTTAGTTGAATTTCTCACCACACTGCAATGTTCCATCACCGAATACCAGAGGGCGCACAACAACATCTCCCCCCCCCACAACAGAGGGCGTTAATACCAAAAAGAGGAAAATAGATCAAAAACCGCCAAAACCTTACAAATGCAACCTCAAAAAACCATACAAATTCAACCGCAAGTTTACAGGCGATAGATGGCAGCCCCGTCAGTAAACTAGTCCACTACTGACTAATCACCAGTATGGGCAAAAATTCAACGATTCGAAAGAAGCAAACACAAGCCTCGGATACAATAATTAATTCAACGACAAAACAGACCAAGCTACGGAAAAGGACAAGATTTGGAATTTGGAATATCAGAACATTAAGAGAAGCTACTAGATTAGCGCAACTTGAGAAAGAAATGGAGGCTTATGACCTAGATTTCATTGGTATTAGTGAACTAAGATGGAAGGATACTGGGAAATTAGATACATCAAAAGGTAACACCATCATATACTCTGGTTATAATACTCACGAAAGAGGTGTTGGTATTCTCATGTCAAAACATACGGCCAAATGTCTGATAGAATGGAAACCAATCAATGAACGTATAATAATAGCAAGATTAGCTGCAAAGGGTAGAAATATAACAATTATCCAATGCTACGCCCCAACAGAGAATGCTGAGGAAGAAGAAAAAGATCTCTTCTATGAGCAAGTAACTAGTGAACTCAACGCAACACGTAGAAGAGATATAGTAGTTCTTGCAGGTGATCTTAATGCCAAAATCGGACAAAATAATATTGGTAATGAAAATGTTCTCGGAAAACATGGAATGGGCATAAGAAACAACAATGGTGAAAGATTGATTGAGACATGTCATATGGGCCAGTTGGTAATAGGTGGATCACTATTCCCCCACAAGGATATTCACAAATACACGTGGACATCCCCAGGAGATCAAGTAAGAAACCAGATTGACCATGTATGTATAAGCAGAAAATGGAGAAACTCAATACAGGACGTCAGAGCATACAGAGGGGCAGATATGCATACCGATCACAACTTGGTTATATGTAAATTGTGCATTAGAACAATTAGGCACAAGCAAGACAAGAAACATCATAGAACCAAACTTCAGTATGATAACTTAACGCCTGAAGTAATCAACCAATTTACAAATGCCATCAGCGAATTAACAAACATAAATGATTGGAAGAGCATGAGTAAGCGTTATCAACAAATTGGTGAGCAAATATTGGGAAAAACACAGACAAACAGGAAAGCATGGATATCGGATCATACATGGAACCTAATTCTGCAACGTAAAAATATACATCAAGATATAATCCAGCACAATAATCCAGTAGATAAACAAAAATATACAGAAATAGCAAAGTTAATAAAGAAAAGTGCCAGGACTGATAAACGGAAATACTACGGGAAAATTGCAAGAAATATCCAAAGTGCAGCATCCACACATAATATGAAAAATGTATATAAGAACATCAATCAATTAACAAATACCTATAACAAGTCATCTGGATTAATCAGAGATAATAACGGTAACATCCTCACAACCACAGACGAGCAATTAAGAAGATGGCATGAACATTTCAGTGACGCAAATCCCATAGAACAGAACAGCACAACTGAAAATCCAATCACAGATAATAATGAATATATACCAGAACCATGCGAAGAAGAAATAGCAAAAATCATCAAGAACCTGAAAAACAATAAGGCAGCAGGTGAAGACAACATACAAGCGGAACTGTTGAAAATTAACCCTGATCAAAGTGCCAGAATTATAACACCTCTAATAGTTGAAGCATGGCGGAGTGAAAATATACCACAAGATTGGAAAAAAGGTGTGATAATAAAGTTACCCAAGAAAGGAGATCTAACGCAATGCAACAACTGGAGAGGTATCACACTTCTCAGCATTATCAACAAGATCATATCCAATATAATAATAAGCAGGATTTCAGAACAAATAGAAAGTAATCTACGGGATAATCAAGCCGGATTTAGACCCAAGAAAGGATGCAGTGACCAAACAAACACCTTAAGAATCATTGTAGAACAATCAATTGAAATGCAATCTACACTATACATTGGGTTTGTAGACTTTCGTAGGGCATTTGACACAATCAACAGAGATGCAATATGGAGAGCTCTAAATAAAAGAAATGTAAATGGGAAATACATTAGATTAATACAGGAGCTATATAACAACGCAGAAAATGTGGTACTACATGGTGGAAGCTATAGCGAAGTAATATACACATCAGCTGGCGTAAAACAAGGTTGCACAATGTCTCCATCCCTGTTCAACATTGTACTGGATGACATAATGGAAGAAACCACAAGCCGCACAGAGGGCATAACATGGGGTACAGGGAAGTTAAATGACCTCGATTACGCAGATGACATCGCTCTAATAACCAGCAATCATAATGATATGCAAAATAGTATAAATATACTATCAGAAGTAGCAAAGACAGCTGGACTAGAAATAAACATCAATAAAACCAAGATATTAAGAATAAATGATATCAATGCTGATTCAATAACTCTAGAAGGTGAGCCGTTAGAAAATGTAACTGAATTTACATATCTAGGCACTATAATATCTGACAATGGAGGAACAGACATTGATATACAAAACAGAGTAACAGCGGCCCGGAAGGCATTTGGGAGACTATCAAAAATATGGAGGTCAACACAAATAACACGTAGAACGAAAATACAAATATACAACGCAAGTGTGAAATCAGTCCTCCTATACGGATGCGAAACATGGAGGCTCACAAGATCAAATATGCAAAAAATACAGGTATTCCAGAACAAATGTTTACGAATAATATGCAAAGTCTTCTGGCCCAATAGAATTCGTAACATTGATCTTTGGAATATAACAAATACCATACCAATTGAAAAAGAAATAAAATCACGCAGATGGAAATGGATAGGTCATACATTGAGGAAGCCAGAAAATTCAATAACAAGACAAGCTCTATACTACCAACCAAATGGCCGAAGAAGAAGAGGACGACCATGCACAACATGGAAAAGGACGGTAGATGCTGAACTAAGAAACTCTAATCTAAGCTGGAATGAAATCGAAGACCTAGCGCAGGATAGAACAGAATGGAGGGCATGTGTACGCTGCCTATGTTCCCTCGAGGAATAAAATAAGGAAAAAAAAAATAAAATAATTAATTCACTTCCATTAATTACCCACAGCATAGTTTTCACTACTATTTATAAATATATTTCCACATACGTTTAGCTTTGGAGTTGGAGTCGGAGTCGGAGGCGTACATTAAAAATTTTAGCGGTTGGAGTCGGAGTTGGAACTATTTTTTGACGACTGCACAGCCCTGGTATATACTACTGATTTTGAGTTGCTGAAAAAGA
Source organism: Hybos culiciformis (assembly GCA_964007475.1). Taxonomy (NCBI): domain Eukaryota; kingdom Metazoa; phylum Arthropoda; class Insecta; order Diptera; family Hybotidae; genus Hybos; species Hybos culiciformis. The sequence goes on from OZ023274.1 coordinate 102,289,285, forward strand.
ATTGTGTAGATATGTAGGTACTTTATGCGTCAAGTGAAGTAACCTGCCAATTAATTTAACTCCTCAATCACTGGCAATTAATATGTCAAAGCGATTCATTCATTTTTACCTTCCTATATCCCTTCAAAACCAATTGTTGAACTTAAAAATCAATAACTTACAAAGTATACATAATATTATATATATTTTCTACAAAAACCGATTAATTACATATAATTTCTTCTTAAACCTTTTATTTAATAAAAAAAAATACAAATTTCTGCACTTAATTTTACCTCAAAGTTTTTTTTTTTTTGTTATAAAACTCATATTTTACTTTATTCCCAACGTGAAATTAATAAGTCTTCTTTTTTTTTTCCATTCCAAAAACTACTCATTATTTATTTTCACATTTTTTTTGCAGAAAAATTATTCTAATAATTGCCATAATAAATTAAAAAATAAAAACATAAAACATAAATATATATATGAGAAAATAAATTATGTTTTCCTCCACACCCTCGCACTTACAAAAAAAAAAAAAACCGCACAAAAAAAATGTATATAATGTTGTTGAATTAAAAATAAAAACAAATAAAAAAATATTCGTAAACAAAAACATAATTTATTGCTCGCGTAACATATTAAAACATTAAATAAAATTTTTACCTTTAATTTTATTTTTTTGGTTTTTTTTTCTATTTTGTATCTCATATTTAATTATTATAATATATATTTTACTTCTGTGGCAAAATAAAGGAAAATTATAAATCCTTTAAAAAGGAAAATGTTTTGTTTCCTTTTTTAATTATTTTGTTCTACTAAAAAATTCTCTAATTTTCACGTAAAAAGAAAAATATTATGATCAAAAGTATAACAAAGAAAAAAAAATATTAATTTATAGTTTTTTTAAGCAATAATAGTTACAATTATGTTCAAAATTCCTTTTAAAAAGAAAATGGAATAATTTTATACAATTTTTTCAAATTTGAAAAGTCACAGGTATATTATTTCGTTAAATATTTTTGGTGTTATAAGAGCTTTTGAAATTCCCCCTAATAGGTACTTAGACGCTGAACAAAACTTTAAATATCTAAGACTTTTTCTTCCAAAGTTTGTATGAAATCTGGGATAAAATGGCTTCTTCATTGCAATTAAAATTGCTAAAATTATCCTTGCTCGATTGCTTTTCAAATAATCTTTTTGATTAATTTTCTGCGATTTACACCTATCTCAATTTTTTACAATACTTCGAATACTTTAATAGTCCTAAATAATGTTATTTCTTATGTTTCCAAACTTTTTCGTTTTAATTTGAATTCGTCGTCCACTCTTAACTACTTCCTCGTTTCAAATAAACGACTTAGACAAGGTGAGTATATCCGCTAATATTCAAAACTGATGAGAATCGCGGCATTTTTTTTTCAGTGAATTCGAAATTATAACAATCAATTAAGGCAAAGTTTTTGTGCTCTTATTTTTTTTTTTGATAAAAAAGTAACACACAATATTGCGCAAATGTTAGACTGTTTGTTTTATTTTGGTAACAATGAAAGTCATAGGTTCAATACGTTTCCAAATTAAAATTTTTTTAAAACTTTGTTACTTTCAATAAAAACGAGAATGAAGGATATTATTTTTCTTTTTATCTGAGGTTCTTTACATTAAATTACCTTAAATTTAACCAAAATAAGAGAATTATTTCATTCTGTGTACTATCCTGTTCACAGAATTTCTAAATATTGAGTTTCTGTCTTATCTTATATGTGCAAAATATTTACACTCTTTTTCACTCAGGTGGCATAAAAAACGAGAAATGGAAATAAATTTTGATTTGTCGCGTCCTTTATTATAAGCAATAAACATAACAGCTAAAGTATTTAGTTCGTATGCTCATCACAAAATAATTTAATATAAGCTCACTTAAAATTTGCTTTAATTATGTATACACTGAAATTCAAAATTCAAATTTTCTAAAATAACATTTCCATGAAAATTTTAATTTACATTCCATATAAATAATGTTTAACATATACATTTAGCATTAATGTCAATTAAAAAAAAAATAGAGCAATGCAATGCTGTGATTTAAATTTCAAACCTAATGAATGATATTAACATTGTTCATTATGGTTTTTTTCTTCTTTTTTTTTTGCCTTTCTTCTCTATTCAACAGTATTGTTTTTTTAAGAAAAAAAAAATTAAAAATTTTCAAAAATTTATGAAAATGTAGAATAATTATTTCCATATTAATATACATATTTTTCCACTATAAAACATTATTTTCAATGTAAATGAACTTAACGTATTTAACTTTTGTGCATATTTTAACCCATTTAACAATTAATCATTCTTAAAAAACACCACACATTCTTTAGGAATGTTATAAAAAAAAAAAAAATGAAAAATGAAAAACAGAAAAAAAAATGAAAAATATTTTCATAGAGGAATTTTTTTTTTTTTAGCTGCAATCTATTTTAAAATATTTTAACGTAGTAAGAATTAATTATTTTACATTTTTACATTTTACATATACATGCAAACATTTATACATAAAAACATGAAAAACACAAACATATAATATATAGAAACAATTTTACGAAACATTGGAAATTGTTCACTAGCAGGGTCTAAAAATATATAAATTAAAGTGAGTTTATATATTTTTAGACCATTTTGGTAGGCAATTATAATGTTCTACTGAAGCATTTCAAAAAGTCGAGGAAATATTGCTTATCTTTGGATTGAATTTGTTCAATTTTAAAATGCAAATCAAATGAAAATCAGAAAAGGACTTCTTTATTTTTGTGGAATAAATATGAAATATGAAATATGAAATATGAAATATGAAATATGAAATATGAAATATGTGGAATAAATATGAAATATGAAAACTAATTTTGTTAAAAATAATTCGCTTTATGTACTCCAAAGTGGCGTGAAATTATTAAAAAAAATATGTAAAAGGAAAAACTGTTTAACATTTTCAAGAGTATAAAATAAAACAAAAAAATAAAATTTCCTTGTTTTATTTTTTTCTTCTTTCATATTTATTTTTGAATACTTATATGTGTAAGTTTAGAAAATCTGCCGTTTATATCCGTAATTAAAATCTTTAACCTTAATTTTATGGTCAAGAGGGATAATAAATTTACAATGTTTTTTTTGCCTTGCAACATATTTTTACAGAGTTACAATTAATTTTTTTTTTTTCTGTATTTTTGTATTTTTATTTTAGTATTATATTTAATTATATGTAGAAAATTTTTTTTTATTATATGACTTTAATAATTTTGCCTTAAACGGGTAAGGAGAATAATAAAATATTAATATTAGAATATAAGTTATGTTAAAAATCTAAAAAATATGCTGTCTAATCCGGAAAACCTTCAGAGAAGTGTAAAAAAAGTTTGGTAGGAAAAAAACAATACTATGAACTGTCATCCAAACAATTTGTTCAAATGACTTAATTTTGAGGAATTATTTAATAAATTTAATGTTTTGTTTTTCATTCCCATTGTAACTATATGTTGAATTTATGTTTCGAAATCATTCTGTATATGTTCCCTATGCACTTTTTCCTAATCTCAAGCAATCTTTTAATGTGTGTAAACAAATTTGTTTTTTATTGATTTTAATTTTTCTTATAAAAACTATACCCAGAAAATTTCAATCATTAAATTGACCCTCAAGAATAATTTTATCTGCACTCATGCAGATAAAATCTTCAGTTGTTAACTTGCGAAGTCAGGCAATAAAAATAATAATATATAGATATTTATCATGAACTACATAAATATATACTTGCAATGAATCATATATAATACTGTATATATTAAAATTTGATTCAAATTTTATAACTTGAGTAGATGCATCCGCATTCAAAAAAGATACAAAAGTATTATTATGATGTTACAAAACACTATGAAATTATATACACATATAACGTACAATATGTAAAATTATGTGTATTATGTATATAAATATTTTTTTTTTTTTCAATGAAGAAAATTGAAGAATTTTTTATTATGAAAATTTTGAATTATCCGATGAAAATTTCAGTATTAATTTAAAATTCGTAAAAAAAATACTCAATCTGATTGCATTTTCATGTTCAAAAACCCACATAGATTCAATATTTATTTATGAACTTGCAGATTTTTATTTTATTTTTTTTTTTTGTCCTATGTAATTGCATATAAAATGCAATAAAATATTAATATTATTTGAAAAATTTAATTTTATATTAAAGAAAAAAAAGAAAAATTTGTTTTCATTGGTTTTTTTTTAAATAAATTATTTTTTTCATTAAAAATTAGCCTGATAAGGGAATTGAAGCTAACATCGCTTCGTTATATTATGTTGTTTGGTTATAGAAACCTTAATCGTCATTTATATCGTCGCTAGTTAGGTTAGTTAAATTTTCAATTTGAATTCCTTTCTAATGATAATTAAAACAAAAATCCTCCATCTACATTGTGGAGACGTGTTATATGCATTCAGCTTCTTACTCCCAATCATTCTGCGTTGATTCTTTCTTAGCTTAACAGAAATTAGATTATAGTGAAATAATCCATTATTTATTTATTTATTTTTTTATCATATATTCTATGTATGTTCCAACTTCAATTATATTCTGTTAATGTAGCTAATACATCTCGCTTTATCGCTTCATCGACATTATAAATAAATATTATAATGCATATATACATACCTAGAAAACACTAATGGATTTTTTAATTTTCCTCATATTAAAATCAGAAGGCAAAAATATTTCCCGATTTTTTTTCTTTATTATATATATTTATATTTTTTTTTTATATTAAGCTGCCATGTTAAAATTATTATTATTGAATTTTCTAAATGACTTTTGTTTGCTATTTAGTACATTTCTTTTAAATATATAATAACGTTTATTGAGAATAATGTTGATGATTGCTATTCAAATGAGGAATTAACACTTATTTATTCAACGAAGATCATAGTCAAGAGTATTTAACATAACTATTAGAATAAAACAGCATAGAGTTTTCAAGTTCGAAATGAGAATTTAACCCAATACCAACCCCGTGTTCTGAATAACAACCAGCCGAAAAAACGAAATTAAACCTATCTTCAAGTTTTGAACTTACATGTCAATATTCGCATACACTTAATATGAACAACTTTAAAATTTGTTAAGTTAACTATTTTATTTATCTGACCAATCTCGAAAAATCTCAAGGTTTAGTATGCTATTATTTTAATTGCGCTAAAAATTAAGAAAATTAATAAGGTCAGAAAAATTAATGAAATTGCAGAAAATTTCAAATAAAAGAAATTTTCTAGCTGGGTTGAATCAAAAATATATATACAATTCAAGCATATAAGTTCCACTATGTACATAAAAACTTTTTTAATTCAAATAAGTACTGAATTAGTTGAAGGTATATATATAATAATTATTACAACCCCATTATTATCAGCAGAATATACCCAAATTTTTATTCTTCTTTATGGTTTTTTTATTTTCTAAGTATAATTTTTCTATTCAATTTATTGAATAAAAAAAAACTTAATATATAAGATGAAAATAGCTATATGGTTCTTTTAGAGAATTTCATTGCTTTTTTATTATCACCATCATTCTTGAAGATGTACTTAATAAGAAGATATTTCTAATGTTTTCTTTAGAAATTGAAGGGCAATAAGGTATATTACATAAATAACGATAAATTTTTTTTTTTTCTTTCTCTTATATACGAAAATTTCATTCTATAAGAAAAAGTAATATTACATCCATTGATTTTTGAAGTACCCAACCCAACTATTTCCATAAAATTATTCGATATTATAGAAGAACCTTTAAGTAGGAGTTTTTAATACCAATTTTTTTGTTGTACATATATAAAATTTCTTTTAGTTTCTACTCCAAAACAAAGGAAGGCATAAAAGATAAACAATAGTTTAGTTTTTGCATTTTCTTAATCAAATTAAACCGGCAAATAGTGCACCAAGTCATACCGATAGAACCTCTCTAACTCATACACTTAATAAGTCAGAAATCTCTGTAACTTATATTTTTTTTCCGGCCGCTTATATTTGTATGACAACATAAATCCTTCTAACTTATACAAGGTATATTAATCAGTTTTTTCGTATTATATTATATTTAACAGTCTAAATCTATTTTATACAATTCAAAATCGCACAAAATTTATAATGTAGCCAAATAGTTCAAAATCCCAGAAAAATAAAATGTAGGCAAGAATTCCAATTTGCTATTTCAGATTCGATATTGAGTCCTTGAAAAAATTTGGGGGAAGAAATTAATTTTTTGTCCGATACACTGATACACTGGATCTCCCACTGAAATATTATATCTATTATATTTTTAAAACAAAATTACTTTTACAATATTGAATGAAAATTTCTCGAAATTATTCGATCTTAATGTTATTATATTGAACTGTTATTGCTTTTATTTTGTATACCTATATAATATGAAAGCAAAGTAGGTACATTTTAATATTACGGTGAAATAAAAATTCTAAGCGCTTTCATTATATTATTTGAAAATTCCTCTTAATAATGTATTTAAAAATACTTTGAGGTATCATAAGTTCTTTTTGCGCCACTAGGGTATTGTGTAAAAAAAATAAAATACTTAGAGATAAGTTTTTCTATAATTTTTTATTTTTTGTTTTAAGAAATCCCTTTTAAAGTTTTATGTTATTTTCGTATGAAAACAACAAAAAAAAAATTTTTCTTTTTTTCTTATCGATTTTCTTATTATTCCTTTTTTTTTGTATATACTTTTTGTATTAATTTAGATATGGCGATGTACAAATGTGACGTATTTATATTTAAAAAAACATGTATAATATAACATGTACATATAGAAAAATATTTCGTGTTGTTTTCTTTTATTGAATTTTGAATAACCATGTATGATTAAAGATAAAGAGTTAAAAGTTTTGTTAACGCGATGTATAACTAGTTAGCTCGAAATGTTCTATCTTTTCTTTCTTTTCTATTATAATTGGTTAGACAGATCATCGTCACACTATCGAATCATTAAAAATCATATAATAATTATTTATTAAGAAATTAGTGTGTGATTTGAAGGAAAAATTAAATGTATGTAAGAAAAATAAATTTACTTAGATATTCTTAAAGGAGACGTGTCGTAAAGAAAATTAAATTATACATATATTACTATTATATACAAAAACTATGTATATTCACCAAGTTTTATTAATTGATCCGAAAATCTTTACACACTCGTCGAACTAAAATATTAACTATTTATTTCATTTTTGTCTATTTAAGTTTTCAAATGAATTTTTTTTATTTAATATTTTATTTAATATGTCATTAGCATTTGTCCAATTTTTTTTTTTTTTTAAACTATATATTTATTTTAATAATGTTTCTGCATCAATTTAAATCCAATTTATTGTTGCCTTTGGAACTTTTTAATTTAATAAATCATTTTAAATATCAAAATCTTATTTTATGGTCGTTGACCTTGTCTTATCTGTACATACATATATGAAAGAATTTATGCTTAGAAATACATTTATTCTTCATTTTTTTTTTTAAGTTTTCTCAATTATATTTAAAGATAATTCAAATGCAAGTAGATTTAGGATTATTTGATTAAATTATAGTTATTTCTTTCTATTTTTTTTTCGTAAAGCAATTAAGATGAAGTCTTTTGTTCTTAATACTACAGGCTTGACTTAATGAATTGTGGAAGAGAAGAAAGAAAAAAAGATATTTAGATCAAGTTCTAGAAATCATATCTATTCGATTATATCTATTCGATTATATTAATTATATTCGATTATATTAATTATATTACCTTGAAAGCAAATTTATCAAGGAAAAGTAAACACTTGAGTATAATTAAGAATTTTAAAAATTATACGAACTTTTATTGAATTAGTGATCCATGAAAGCAAAAAAAAAAGCTTTTTATTATTTATTTTATTTATTTTTTAATTTATAACTACAATATAAAATTATAATTAAAATTCTTATTTTAGAGCCTAACTACTAAGGTTTTTAGCCCTATATATTTTATTTGGAGGAAAAAAGTATTGCAAAATATATTTGGAAAATTCATCAGTTTGATATTTTACTAAAACTAGTTAATATTTTAAATTTAGATCAACGATTTTAATTTTAATTTCATTTTTGGAGTTTATAATAAATCTGAATTGATAATATATAATAAATTGGATTGCATATAAAGAGTGTCAGAGTGTACTAAACATATTATGAAATTACGAACAAAACAAAATTGTACACACATACTTAAGGATATTATCTTTTCAAAACGAATTTATTCACCTAAAGGGATAAAGATAAATTTAAAATCCTTTTATAAAATTCTACTGTACTATTTATATTTTTTATTATTTTTTTTTGTGAATGCAGAGACAAAAATAGAATAGAAAGTCTTTAAGATTAACTCGAAGAGAGTTTAAATTTTCTTTCGAAAATATACACATATATGTAGGAAAAAATAAAATAAAATAATTTTCTTTTTTTTTCAAATTTTTTTTTTCTTGTTCTATTTACTATAAAAAAAAAATTGTACTAAAAATATATAAACTAAACTACTTATCTTTGTTGTTAACATAATGAAAAATAGTATAATATATATTTTCTTCCAGTTTTAAATAATGTACATATGCGTGTATAGAAATATCCTTTTGTTTGTTGGTTCACATATGAGAGACAAGTTTTCTTTTTTTTTGTATTTGAATTTAAATTTAAAAATAATATATAGGTACATTCATAGAACCTTAACTATTTTTATAGAGCTCATGTTCAATATAAATTTGATATTTCAAACTTTTTATTTGTAACTTGTACTTAATGTTTTTATGCTGATTTGAAGGAACTTCTTTTATCTTAAATAAAATTTTGATATCATTTTCCAAAATTTTTTGAGGCCAGGAAATCAGCAATACCACGATAACCTTAAACAGATTTCCAAAAAAATTAAATAAGCGAATATAGTGGAAGTTAATAAGTGACATCATAGATATAATCAAAAGTTAAAATTTTAATCATATATGTAACACTCACAACTATCTCAAAATTCCCTAACATGATTTAACGTAATTTTTTGATTGGCTTCTCGATGAAAAGTGCATTTCATACAAAAAAAAAAAACGAAAAATAAAACGACAAAACAAAGAATCATAGCAGAAAATTGGAAAACTTAAAAAGAAAAATCCCTTAAGATAAATATATCTTTTCACGTGCATTTTTTCTTTACTACTTGTTTTCAAAAGAATTGAATTCACAATTCATTTTTTGAGAAAGAGAAAAATAGAAGGAATAATGATATAAACAAACTTTAAAAAATTGTACTTATATACATTATATACATCTATTTATGTATATAATGTCTTCTATGTTATATATAAATACATTTCTTTAAAAAAATAATTTTCAATAGCATTGAGGAAAGAAAAATGCTAACTGAAAACCAATTTACTAAATGTTCATAGTGTATATATAGGGAAATACTAGAAGAAGGATGAAAAGGATTATAAAGTATTTATGCATTGTTTCCTAATTTATTCTGTTCCGTAATTTTTATGAAGTTTTGTATTTTTTTATACTATTTTTGTCATATTGAAAGAATATGTACATTATATTGTCATGTTTTTAGAATTTTTTTTTATTTTTAATTCAATAATGTAATAATTTGAAAATTAACATCAAAATATCCGCAAGGGAATTAATTTGGAAAGTTTCAAACATAGCTATGAACTTTTCTAACTGCTTTAAAACTTTAAAGTGAATTTACTTTCCTCTTTTCGATTTTTATTTTTAGTTCCTTGTTAAGTACATGAGTGCAGTATTCGCCTCTAACTGCTGTTTATCAATTCTCTCAGCTGTTTACCAATTCACTCAGATTGTACAAAAAATACTGCTTTTCCAACTAATTCATAATATTCATGATTAAGTTTTAATTTCCATATCTATGGTATTTTAAATTAAAATCATGCACATTTGTACATTTTATATTATTTAGATGAAAAATGTATGCACACATGCATATCAAAAAAAAATAGAATATAAAAACATTATGAAATAAAATAATTATTACATTGCACAAACTTTAATAAAAAAAAATATGTATATTTATTTTATTTGTGTTCCCAAAAAATGTGCAAAATTTTATAATTTATATATCATTTCATCAAGGTAAACTTATATGAGTTAATCTTCTTGGTGGTGTTTTAAAGTTTATCCAATTTTAGGTTATATGTACTTAAACTGGGAGATGTTAATTAAATGTACAGGATTTGTTTTATTATGGGGAACTGTAAACAATTTAGAAAAAGTTAGACTACAAATTTTAATTATTTTTTTAAAAAATATTGGGAATTTGTTTACGTAAATTTTGTTTCATGAACTTGGAATATTTACTTCCTTTTTGGTACAATTGAACACCAGTTTTAGCTATCTAACTCCCGTAAAAGTAGAATTTTTTAGCTTAAAAAACGATAATAGCCCATATTTAGGTACTCAATTGGGTTTAGAAGTTTATATAATATATTGTCAGTTTGAGTGTGAAACGATAAGACAGACGAGCAGATAGATTGACAAATATTTAAGATTTATAGTCGGCTTGATGGAAAACAGGATTTATCTTCGAAGAATAAAATAAAAGCTTTTATCTAAAGGATCGGATTTTCCATCTTTTTTTGCATTAAAATTTTGTTATGCATGGAATTAAAATTAAACTTACACTATGCGGAAATAAAAAAATTTATTAAATAAAATAAATAAAAAAAGGAACAAAATCTAGATTTCGTGCGCGATAAAATAAATAAATATAAAAAATAAAAATTTTACTCGTCAAACTATATTACTGCTCTATATGCATTACACACTGACTGTAATGAAAATAAAAACCAAAATAATTTTTTTAATGCTCATTCAGTAAATTTTATTATCAGATTTTGTGGTGAACGAATTGTGGTGTCATCATCAATGTCATAATAATTTTCCCTCAAAATTTTTATTGTTTGTGATGTATCGCAATTTTTATTTTATTTTTTTTATTTTTATTTTTTATTTTGCGCGCTTCCCACAATTTTATTGATATTCTGTCGACCAAAAACATTAATTAATGAAAAAAAAAAATTTAACAATAACAAATTTACTTTATCATTATTAATATTTTTTTATCTTTAATATATCTTTAATTTTTTTATATTATTATATTGAATAAAAAAAAAAATCTTTTTCTCCTATATATATACAATTTAGAAGTTAACATCATTAAAAGAGCCCTCACAACAACAGCAACAAAAAAGCAATCTCTTTCAGACTAATTTAATATCAATATAGGTACTTCAGCCAGAGTTTTTGCCTATATTTTTTTTTATTATACCACTGTGGTTTATTGAAAAAAATTTATCATTTTATGTTTTGTTTGGTATGAAATTTCAATATCAAACACTCGAAAAAATTGTTTGTATTAGGTATATATGTATATAAAACATTATATTTTTAGTTTTTATGATTTTAATAATAATTTTATAAACTTTTTTTGCATTGTTCTGTGTGTTTTATGTATGGAATGAAAAGTCAAGATACTTAGACTTAGCATAGCCTTTTATACTTAATACTATCGAGTATCAACTTAACCAAATTAAACCATCGAAGACTTTTTAATCTTGGAAAAATCGTTCTACCCATTATTTTTGTGTCTTAATAAATGCACAAATCACTAAAATCAGGAGCTTTAATCACTCTGTTACACACCCAGTTGTGAGTTTATACAATTTTTTTTTTAATATTTTAAACTAAATAATTATAAACGGTTGATTGATTAACATATATTTAACTAAATGACATAAAAGACCATTTATTAAATACAAATGAAGCAGGGTTTAGTAATACAAAATTAACAAAAACAGGAAGAACTCAGTCAATACGCTGATGACACCTCCATGGCATTTTAATAAATCAAGGTAAACATTAAGCGGGTATTAGACAAAATATAAGTCTACCTACATATAACAATCTTGTGCAAAAATCAGCTGAAATAAATCACAAAAAAAAAAAATAGCAATTAGGTAAGGGAAAAGAAATAAGAAAATTTTCCAAGTGAATTTTTATAATCGTTTTTTTTTTGTTTGTGCAAAAATTAACGCGAAAAGTACTAAAATCATTTATAATTTATTATTCCAAAAGGAACTATGTTGGAGAAATAAAACCAGATAAAAATTACTTTTTTTTTTTTTGGCTTTATGTCGCATTTTCTATATTTTGCGATATAGATAGTCCGCATTTTAATATACTTAAAAATGTATGCCAGAGAATATAATCTCCTTGTGAATTACACAAAGATGGCTTTATTCATTTTTATTATTTTGTTTTTTTTTTTTATTTTTACGTTTTTCTTTTTATTATTATTATTATTATTATTTTTTTGGAAGCTGGAAATAAGGGTGTAAATGGCAATAAATTATGATACCGAGCTGTTATTGTGTCTGTGTAATTTTTATACGAAAAATTGTTGTACAAATCTGAAATTTATTGGTTTTTATACTAACAACAAATTTTATTCCCAGCTACTTGAGAGATTACATGGAAATAAAATATTTTAAAATTTATTTTTTTTTAGAGCAGTAGTACCTATAATATCATATAGTGTTGAATTTCGTAAAATCTGATTAATATTTCAACACCAAATATATTTTAAAATTTATGGTTAAGGTAAATATTATATACATTTATATACAATATTCGTTTTATGATGTGAAAATTGTGAACAGGGTTTTATTTATATAAAAAGGAAAATTATTATTTTCAAGTTCATGTTTTAATGTACATTTTGAATATTAGAAATTTAGAATTAATTTCCGATAGTTCATTATACAATTAGAGTCCTAAAACATTATACAAATTTTAACTTTAGCTTAAGGTTTATAGCCGAAAAGAAAAGGAACTCAATTCTGCAATTAATACATACCATATTGTTCAATATCCGGAAAAGGAACTTGTATGATATTAGTTCAACTTCTGTGTTATCATTATATTCAAAATTTATTCAATCAAAAATTTACAATTATTATATTCAGGAACATAATGAGGATAATTTGAAATTACCTAAATAAACTTCCAGATTATTTCTTTTTTCGATAATAACTATTTAAAAAAAAAATTATGCGTACCCACAATATCATACCTACTACATAGTAGTAAATTTACTTAATTCACGTTTAACAGAAAAAAAAAGAGCTTCAAATGTCAAAAATTTATCCCAAATTATTTTATTTTATACAAAAAATATTTTTGTGTTCAATTACTATTAAGTACTTCAGGCGTATACTATAGTATCTCATATTTAGATTTGAGTTAATAGTAAAAAAAAAAATAATAATAACATAATAGCAAAGTTTAGATAGAAAACTACTTAAAAGTTCATATTCGCATATAAGAATATTATATTTCCTTTTATATTTTGAAAATTAAATACAGATATGGATGAAAGATTCAATTTATTTTGAATTCCCAAATATTTGTACAATTTGAAGTACTTTGTTCGATTATAGATATACATAATATGCATTCTGGTTAGGTGACAATAAAAATCATGGATTTTATAATATATCTACATATAGAATTGCATACACATACCATATAATATTGATATCAAAAATCATTGCACCACTTCAGCTTATAAAAGGACATCCACCTTTTCTGGTATTTACCTTTAAGCATTTTTTATTATACCCTATATATATTTTATCTCAATTTCTATCTGGGTATTTACTTTAAAATATTACCTCTATATATAACATTCTCAGAAGCCAATATTTATTCGAAATATCAACAAAAAAAAAAACAAAAAATTTAATGTTTTTATGTAGGTATGTATTAAAAAATTTCATACATTGAATTTTTTTTTTTACTAACTCCAAAAAATATAGTTTTTAATATATAATTTTTTCATATTACAAATTCCAAATTGAGAAAAAAATTTTCAGAGTAAATATATGTATTTCTAAAAGTAAGACGGATTTAATGTTTGATTTTGAAGTCTTTTTGATTTACAAAAAAAAATCAGTTTGAAATCTTATATTAACTATAATATAAAATATACAAAACTAATGTCAATCATTATTTAAACTGAAATAGAGCTAATTTAAAACTGAAACTGTGTCAATATATTTTCATGTTTTTTTTATAATTGAACCATAAATTTTATGTAAATATGCCTGATAAGCTCTTGTACAAGGATCAATGCTTTTATACAAATTTTTGCAATTTAAATAAAGTTAGTGCTTAAAGCTTTTCTCTGAATAATATAATGTCAAGTTTTCGTTGACATTCAAGCCTTATAAAATCCCAAATATGAACTTTAATGATATCTAAAACTTTTAAAAATACTTAAATGTACACAAATTTTTTAATAAATTGCGCTTTGTAACTTAATAAAATTCAAACTTTAATAATACATACATGTGTATTTATCTATATAGTAGATTATACGATTTTTCATACATAAAAATTTCCGACATTAAGGATGAAAATGTCAAGTTAGAAAATATATATACTATACTATTCTCAAAATTTGGAAGAACAATAATTTTCAGTATTATTTAAAAGGTATATACCAGGGGTGTCAACTGATTTTTCTATACGATCTACTTCGCGCAGTAAAAATCCTCTGCGATCTACTTTTTCAAAAAGTATGAGTAAGAGGAGAAGGCAATATTTTGGGATCCAAATTCTAAGTGTTCGTCTGTTAAATTAGTTCGGTATTTAGACTTTACTTTTTTCATTTGTGAAAATGCTGATTCTCACAAATATGTTAAACCAAAACAAGAGTATAAATTTTCAGCAAATTTTGTAGATTCGGATATTTATCTCCTGCTAAATATTTCCAGAATTTATCTTCGGAAGATCTTGCTCTCATATATATATAAATTTTGTAAAGTAATAATTTCTGCTTCAAGTGCAATTTTATCCACATCAAAATAATTGAAAGGTTTTCTGCAATTGTTTCTGCTTTAATTTTGCTATCAAATGGAAAACTCATAAATAAGAGACTACATTACCAAGTTTTTAAAATCTTCGAAACGGTTACCAAATTCTTCAATAACCTTTCCTAATTTCTTTAATATATTTATTTTCATCATAGTTAGTAGAAGCAAAACTTTGTAATTGCGTCAACATGTTTTGAAAATTAGATAAATTTTTTTGATTCTTGAAATTGAAAATGGCAATTTGAAAGGAAATAAATATCTGAAACATGAATATTTATTGGCGATCGACCTAAAATCATTATACGATCGACCGGTAGATCGCGATCGACGTTATTGACACCTCTGGTATATACTATATTATTTTTGCACGGCAAAATATATATTTTTATGAATACAACTGTATGTATATATAATATGAAAAATATATACCCTAAAATAACCAGAAATATTATGCTCGAAATTTATATTCAATAAAATGATATATTGTGTCATTTCTATATAAAAAAAAAATGTTAAAATTTCTTTTTTACAACATGGTTATTTAAAAAAATATGAGCAAGAAAAAAAAAGAATTTGTCAAAAAATGTATTTAATTTTTGTTTTTATGCACATTTTCGTGTTTATGTATTTTGTTCTTTTCATTTTTTTTCGTACATAAACATAACCATAACATTATATTATTGTTAATAAAAAAGTGCTCACAAATCAAATGCATAAATTTTAATGATAATTGAATAGAGCTAAATTTTATACAAAAAAAATATTATATACCCTTGGTAGAGCTTGAAAGATATTTTAAGATATTTTAACTCAGCTAACATTAAGCTGATCTCAATTGTCCAAAAATTACTTGATTAGACTATACTTTTTTTTGTATTTGTTGCTTGATAAAAAAAAGAACTTTATTTATTTATTAGTAAGAAATTATATGAATGAAGGATATTTTAATATTAATCATAAAGAGTTTAAGTTTTAAATTGACTTAAGAAATACTATGGACTCAGAATATATTAATGATTTTCCCGGTCCTTCCATTTCTTAAGTAATCGCCAATCTTGTAAAATCTTTTTTTTATTAATGTGAAATAATTTGATTATGAAACAAAATAATGTGATATTAATTTACCGGAAACTTTTATTTTACGATAATTCTGTAATGTTTTGTTTATACATATTTTCCTTTTTTTAATACGATAAAATTTATTAAAAAAATGGGAATAAAGTAAATAAAATATTATTTCAAAAAATTAATTTTAATGATTTAATTTAATATATTCGATCAAAAATAATTAAATGTTATGAATTTAAATTACCGTGAAAATAATAAAATATGATAAAAAAAAAATTAAATAAAAAATTGATTATTGCGATTAAATTTTTATTTGTTAAAATATAAAATAATAATGGTTGCTAAATTCTTAATGCTATCAATTTCATTATGGGGGGGCACCAGTTAGCTACGTATTACATCCCAGCATATAGGATAGAGGATATTAAGTGACTAAATATACAGCATTTAGTTCTTCCACTACATGTGTAAATAAAACTAGTTCGAAAGGGGACAAATACAGGAAATTGAATTATCGCTGAGAACAAGTGAAAACATAAGTGCACAATTTGAAGAAAAAAGTGGGTCAGAAATAGGAACATAAACTAGTGTGGGAAGCTAAATGTCGATTAGAGGATGTGTTAAATATTTTTAAAATGGTCTTTGATTGTAACCAGGAATTTGAGGTGGAAACTCAAAAAGAAATTGGAACTCAGCAATGGAAATACAATGCAGAAATGTAGGTTAAACGTCATGTTTGGAATTTTCAATTTGTATAGATCGTTTAGCTTTATTGTATTATAAAAAATTGTTAATTTTTTCAGATAATTGCAGTTTCTGCAAAAACAAATGTTAATTTAAAGTATATAGCTAGTAGTTGTTGGCATACAATCTCTTCCGCATTTATCATCGCCGTTTATTATATATAAAATTATAAAACTGAAGTGCTCTTAAATTCTGAAAGCTTTTACATTACTGTTTTAAATATGGGAATATTTTCACTATAAAATTTTTAAATGCAGTGAACCACTAATTACCATGTAAAAAAAAATTTTTTATGACATTCAACATATCAATTAAAATAATTAAACTTCCACATTATTTTTATGAAATGAAAAAATCAATTTAAAAATAATTTAAATTTAAATGTGTATAATAAAATAAAAAAAATGAGGTTTTTTATTTTTTTTTTATTTATTTTAATGTATATCGGTATTAACGATTTAATAATTATGGTAAAAATATTCATAAATTTTGGATTTCACTGCTAAAAAAAAAACGAAAAAAAAATGATAAAAATGGTAAATTTAAAAGGATTAACAAGAGATTACCGCATATACATGATGAAGAAAAAATTTTTGTTTTTCAATTTGAAAATTTTGAATTCAATTTATTTTCATTTTTCATAACATGATTTGGTTAACCTTTATTAGCTTTGTTAAGCATATTGCTTTAATAGAGTGGAATTTCAGGTTTTTTTTTTATTACATCAAATTAGAATAATTGTTATAAGCATTTTTGGTTTAATTTTAATTTTAATTGAAGTACGAAATGAATATTAGTTTTTAATAAAAAATTTGTAACAGGACTAAATTGGGTATAATGAACAAAGAACATTTTTGTTCTGGTTTCAAGCTAGCATTTCCACCTTATGAAGAGAAGGAAAAAATTAACTGGCTTTGCGGAAAACCATACTTTTAAATCTAAGGTGTTTGTAACTTATATTTAAAAAGTGTAGTTTTAAAGGTATATAGAACTAACGAAGCCTTTGCTTGCATTTTTCAGTATCAAGTTAGATTTTAACAAATTAATTTAATTTGTAACACATATATAAAATTGTTGTACATCAAACATAATTTCAAGGTCCTTTAAATCCAAAAACGCTTTTGTAAACACGATGAAGAGACAAAAAAGCACGATGAAGTTCAAATAATCTGATCCTCACATTATTTTTAGAAGTGAATTTTAAATCGACCAGTGTTTACTTACAATAAGTTTGTGATTTAACTCCGTACCCATAAAAATAAAATTCTATAAGAAAGAATAATTTAATCGTCGAAAATGAGAAAATTATCCGACAGACATAGGTGGGTGGGAAGTTAAACTTATTTTAATGTTTGATTTAAAAAGATTAAAAATTTTCTCTTGTATACAGTTTACTTGAAACGCGTATAAAGATAGAAATTTTATAATACAAATTTTTTACGAAATTCCGAAAATATTTCAAAAATATAAAAGCAACTATAGAAAATATTTAAAATATTAAGGGAGAAATTTTATTTTGATAGAATTTGAGTTTCAAAAAGAGAGTTTAAATATCATAAAAGAAAATCATATTTCGATTGATAGTGAAAAATGAAAAAAAAAATTTTGAAGGTGGAGAACAATATTTCTATAAAAGTTTGGAATTTTAACTTTCATTCATGTAACAAAGAATCATAGAAGTTAAAATTTCAAAAATTTAGAAATTCCTTAAAAAATAAAAAACGACAAACTTTTTTAATTTAAACGTCATTCAAATTTTTTTTCTTTGTTTTTAAAATTTTATTAGATTAAATATTATCAACTTATTACAAGCATTATGTACGTCAGGGTTGTGTTAAATTTTTGGCAAATTGATTTTAAATATTGCTGTCACTAAATAGCTTTTTGGGCTTATCTCATTAAGGCCGTTTATCAAAGAATTATTATACTCAACATAAGATCTATCTACTTTTTAAATTATGAAAAAATAACATCAAATTATAGAAAAATATATTTATTTTTTTATCAATTTAAGTACTACCAAAAATTTTTATGTTCACATTTTTAAGATGGCATTGAATCCTTTTTTTTTTTTCGAAGAAAAAATATTAAGAAAGCTTATATTGTTCTTTCTATGTTTTTTTTCTCCAACATTAATGTTTTTTTGTCTCAATTATTTTTTAATTCATTATACGAAGGAAAATAAAAGAAAGAAAAACATAATAATAATAATAATAATAATGAAAATATCTAAGTCGACCTTGCATACTGAAATGGCAATAAAAAAAGGATTAAAAAGGACGCGATAACCTTTTATTTAAATTTTATAGACTTCTCGGATCAAAAAGATTAAATTAAGGTATATATATGTATTTCTTAAGTGGATTGTACATAATTTATTAAGTACTTTTGTTTTTTCGTCTTTTTTTTTTTTTTGCAAATAACTGAAAGGGTTAATGGAAAACATTTATTATTTCTTTATAAAAATGTTTTTATTTGATTTTTATTTTTATTTTTTTTAAATGAAGGATATTTAGTTGAATTATTTTTGTTTAAGGATATTGCATTGTTTGAAAAAAAAAATCACCTGAATTCAATATTACATTGTCATTATTGTAGAAATATCTAAAAGAATGATAAGCTTCGTTCAAAGGTTTTTTTGTTTTATTTATGAAAAACCATTTTTATTTATTTTATTTATACAAAAAAATATAAAATTTTTGAAAAAGGAATTTCACATAGCATTTATCAGAAATGAAAAGTTTGATTCCATTTCCAAGTTAAGTAGAGATTTTCGAATAAAGTTAATGGAATTCCAATTTTGTTTCATATAAAATTATTTCATGACGGAAATACCGTGAATATCAGTCACTCACTATTATGTGAAAAAAATTTCTTTTTTGTTTCATTGAAAACAATTTTTTAGCCCGAGGCCCCTGAAAAAATTTTTCTCTCTTTATAAAGATAAAATTTAACACAAAATCTGTTTTTCAATACAAACTGGAAAAATTTTATATAACTAACATATATTTCCATTTTTTTTTAAAACATCAAAAATCAAAAAAAAGAAAATTTATTTTTAATATATTTTCTTAATATTTAAAAAATGAACTATATAGTGGTGCACTTTACTGAAATAAAAAATTTTGTTCATAAAATTTTTGATACCTGATGGTATTATAAAAAGATTTTTTTTTTTAGTGAAGAATCAACATAAAACTGAAGAAGTTATGACTAAAAAAAAATAAAAATTAATAAAAATGTATAAAAAAGGTATTTAAATATTAATGAACTTATAAAAAAAATTTTTAGATATATTTTGTTTAAAATGCATTTTTGTTTCTTTTTTTGTTATTGAAAGCTTAGCTTTAGCTTCTTTTATACCATAAATAATATGTTATTGTTGGGTTAAATATGTAAGGCTTTAATTTGTGGCTCGGCTCGATAGGGATGTATGTCTAAAATTTCTCTAACAATTAATTAACAATTTGTTTAGTTCCTTTTATACTATATTCCTGCACTTATTATAGGCTTATTATAGATTCAAGGCAATTTCTCTTTAACTCTGTCGAAATGATGGAAAAATAATTTTTTTTTAACTTTTTTAAAATAGTTAAATTACTAAAAAATTTCCGTTTTTCATAAACATATTTTCCGTGAAAAATCTTCTACATTCTATGTAGAATTTATTTCGAAAGAGAATTTCTTAAACATAAATCTTAATTAATTCAAAAGTGGCGGATGTGATAAACGATAATTGTAAGTATTGCATTTTCAAAAGAAAAACGTAAAATAATAATAATCTTTTTTTTCATTCTTTTATTTTTTTTAAACAAAATTTATTACTAAACGTGTACAATGTTAAATACATCACGTTTTTGCCACTATGTTACTTTATGGTATTCTCATTTTGTTATGAGGAAAATAAAATAAAAAAAAAAATTATGTTTTATGGTCGAGGAATAAAAGTTTAGTTATATTCTTGTTTTTTTTTTATGTGCACAGCGACTTTTCAAACAGAAGAAGGAAAAAAGCTTAATAATTCTATGTCCCATTTTATTATTATTTTTTTTTTTTGCTTCTGAATATATGATTTTTTTTTTGTTTTTTTTTTGTATTTTATTAATTTTAGAAAACGCTAAATATGATGCTGGACAATTTATTATATAATTGAATTTTTTTTATGATGCTGCAATATTTTTTTAAATTTTTTATTTCTTCTTCTTGTTCGGTGAAAATGTCTTTTAAAATGCACTCGACATCATAATTTTGCAGATATTCGAGTTTTCACTGAATTGACAATATTTTTGACAGAGCAGATGTTTGGGATCGAGGTTTTTGTTTTTTAGCCTTAATTTTGAATAATTTTGTTGCAAGTACTTTAAAAGTGGTCAAATTAAAAAAATGTATCACTCTCTTTGAAGATTTTAATCGAGAGCGAGACTTTAATCAATTAACCATTAAGAAGTGAGGAATCGAAAGATATTGCATACTATAAATTTTATAGTATGCTATTGTTAGAATTAAAGTAAAAAAAAAAAACATAATCTGAGACATAAAATTAGCAATTTTTAAAAGCAAATTTTGTTTTCTTGTTTTAGAGAAAAGTTGTGTTGAAAACATATACACTGGTCTAGTATTTTTAATGGTAATAAAGATATGAGAGTAATTTAGAAATTTTTGTTAACAAAACAAAAACAGTAAAGCTATTTAAAATTTTAATAAAATTTTAAGAAGACAATTCAATTTTGTTTTTTAGAAAAAAAAAAAAACCTTTTTTTTTTTGTCTCATTTTAAAATTATATACAAATATATAAATAGAAATGATATTCACACAAAAGGGATAAAATGACAAAAATTCAACCGGAAGTTAATACAATTTCAATAATATAAAATGTTTTTTAGCTGAATTTGCACAAGTTAAATGGAACGAAGAGATTTTTTTGATTTTTATTTTTTTGATTTTTCATTTTTATAAAAAAAAAACAAAAATGATACAAAAAAATATAAACAAAACAAGAAAAAAAAGAATTTTAAGCACTCTAGCTAGAGTTAAATATTAAAAGTTTGGAACAATTTCCTACATATAGGTTCATTTCATATATATTTTTAAAGGTAATGTAGGCAATTGTTGACTAAATCATTGAAGTTATTACTGAATTATAGCAGGGCCGAAATGGGCAAACAAAATTATTGTTCACATTCCAAAAACAGTATTTATCATACAAGTGGCAACAGTAATTTGTTCGAACTCTGTGGTTTATAGAATAATTTAAATATCTAAACAAGAAGAGGTCACTTAATTACAATATTAAAGGATTTTTTCCAATTTTGAATATCTTAGAAACTTAAGAAAAAAAAACAATCTATGTCATGTTTTGAAATAATTTTATCTAAAAGTTAAGGATTTGAATAAACTAACTGGCGAGCATCACTTAATTTTATACCCTAACATTTTTATAAGTTCAATAAAACACTTATATTTTATATCTCTCTGTGAAAGAAAAATGCGAAAACTGTTTTATAATAAAATATACGAATAATAATAATAATAATAATAATAATAATAATAATGGGAAAACGAATATGACTTCAAAATAGTATCATCATATCCTTGCTTTATGAGATATTAGAATAAAAAGATAAAATGTTTTTTCCATAAACATCTTAAATAATTCAATTTTGAATTTCTTAATTTTAACTTTTTGTGCTTTGTATATTCTTCTTCTTTTTTTTTCTTTACTTTAATGTAAGTATTTTTCGGTAATAAAACTCGTTTAGAAAGAAATTTTTTTTTCGCTTATATTAAATTGATAAGAAGATAATGAGAGCGTTAACAATGAACACTTAAACACTGAAACACTCATATTTTGCAGTTCTTGAATGTAACTCTTGCTGTATCCAAAAACAAATTATGTTGCAGTGTTTGACAATTTTGTTATTAACACTTTGGCCTTGCAGTTGTCACACAAAATGTCTACAATGTACTTACGAACACACGGTGAGAGTAAAGAGCATCGGATTGCTCTGTTTAGTAACTCTCACACGATGTTTTAGTTGTTTTTTTGGCGGAAATTAAAAAGATCTTTGTGTGCTTAATATTCATGACTGAACTTTATGGTAAAGGTAAATTTGAGACAGTTGGGTTATATACTTATACAGGCATAAAACTGTGAGAGTATTCTGACTCAATTTTACAGAATATAGAGTTAGTGTGTTTTGATAGAACACAAACGATATATATAAGATTAAAATTACATTCTAAATTATTATTCCTTTTCATTTTTTTTTTTTTGGTAAACCCAAGCTCTGTTAAAAAGTTTTTCGATAATTTTTCCATAAAAATATAAAAAATTTTTTTGATGGTATATGATAGAATTCTATGGCAAAAAAAAAAACTCAAAAGCATCAAAATTTTCTGTAAAATAAGATAATGATTATGTACCAATGAGGAAGAACTATAAAGAAAATTGGTTAATGGACTGCAGAATATAAAACGATATATATTTTTTTTTGTTCTTTGGTTTTTTAAAAAGCAAAAAAAAAAAAAAAGGACAGTTTGGATTTTTATTTTTCCTTTTTTTCTTTTTTTTTTAGTATTATGATTTTTATATGTTTTTTTGTTTGTTTGTCGAAAAAGTACTCTGTTTTTAAAGTTGTTATTTTTTTATTATTTCCATTTCATTTTTTTTTTATATATAAATATGTTATCCTGATAATAAAAAAATGCTGAATAGGAAGAACTTAAATATAATTTTTATTCACTTATTTTTTTATTTTTCTTTTTTTTTTGCATAAATAATTTTTTATTTATTTGATTTCAACAATTTAATTTCTTCGAATAAATTTTGAGCGAGCGCGTAAATCAAAATATTAAACGAAGGAAATTTTATTATAAGTCCCAATAATATAAGAAAAATTAATTTGACATTTTTTTTTTTTTTTTTTGAATTAATTCAAAATTTGGGAAAAATTAATAATAAAATAGAAATAAAATTTCTTACCTGCAGCGGGTGAAAGTTTCGTTACAACTCCCCATCGAATTTTCCACTAAAAAGAAAAGAAAATTGATGTTAATAAAATTTTATGTATTTTTGAGATTCATTTTCATATAATAAGAGAGATTTTATTTTTTTGTCGAAATAAAATCGCAAACTTCTGATCGAAGATTAGAGACAGGTTTAAACCCACATCATAGTACTTGAAGTGAACAAAAAAGCTAAAACCTATTTGTTGACAGTTTCGCCTTTGGAGGATAGTCAAAACAATTAAAAAAATACGGAAATTTTGAAGCTTTGCAATTCTGATTCAATTTGCCTTAATTTTAAACTTCCTGCGTTTAAATCATATATACGTCATTCATATATATAGCTTTTTGAAATATATACGAAATTTTCATATTTTTCTTTGAAGGTTATTACGACATTAAGTAAGTATAAAGTAAATTTAAATTCCTTTTTTAATACCAAATTAATTAACTTAACTATATCCTCGACTTTAAGTACATTTTCATCAAAATTTTTGATATATTTTTTTTAATGTCCTTAATTTTAAACAGAAAAAAGAAAAGAAAATTTCAATATATACATATACCCATAGAGATAACAATCACAAAGTATTTTTGTATATTTATTTTTATTTTATTTCAATCTTTGTTTTTCTTCTTGTTTTTTTTTTTTTTTGAATTTTTTGAAGATCCTTGTGCTGTAGACCTAAATAAATTCATAAAAAGAAAAATCTACATAACAATAAAAAATAATAAATTTCCCCAAAAATAAAAATTGTAAACAAAAAAAAAGTAAAAATAAGAAAATTTTTATATAAATAAATTAAAGTTTTGTCTGAGAGATGTCTTAAGCTTTTGTGCTGTTTTTTTTTCTTCTAAGTATTTTTATTATTTTTTTTTTTTTTTTGAAAGAAAAACGCTGTGAATTTTTTACACCCAGTGAAAATTTTCCAACAAAAATATTTTCTCATATTTTTTTTTTTTTTTTAAGATTATTTTCCAAATGAAAAATGGAACCACAAATACCTTCTGGCTAACCAGTTAATAACAAAAGTCTTTCTTTTTCCTTCTATCTATTATTTTGAAAAATCTAAAAAAAGAAAGTATCATTTTTCGTATATTTTTCAAGGATAAAAATAAAAAAAAAAAAAATGAATGAAAATTTTTTAATAAAATTGTATAAAATTTGTGAGTGGCCTTTTTAAAGAAAATGTAAGGAATAGAGAGAGCAGAGAAGGTGAAACTTTATACGCTATTGAAGGTATATCTTCTTTTTTTATCCTTAAATTTTTTGTTTTGTTGCAGATTAATTATTTGTTTTTTATAAAAAAATAAGTAAAATTTTTCAAGGTTTTTTTTTTCTTTTAATATTTTCATATTAAGGCCAAAGATTTTGATAGTGTCTATATGTATGTATTAATTAGGTCTTAGAAGTTTGCTTTTGAAATGGTAAAACGGAAATTGATGTTTATGTGCGGTAAAGAACTAATTATTTACTTAAAGCTGTATTTCGCCAGTTATCTACCAGTTATCCTCGATTTTTTGCTCTATCCGACCCAATTAAGGGCATGAAAAATCTTTCAAAAAGAAGGAATACTTATAAGATAGTTTTTCACATGAATTGTGAGGTAATAATAATTTTCGGTATAAAATGAATGAAATCGTTTGACAATTGCAAACGGAATGATTTTCGTCAATTTTTTAAATATAATATAATTTTTATAACAAAATAATAAAACGATCAAAAATCTTTAATTAAACAGATTTTAGCTTTTAACTCTTCAATGGTCATTTAACACTGACAGTTTATAAACACAACATAAAAAGAAAGCTTAAAAATGTATGCGGGTATTAAAGTTTTTTTTCAAACTTCCAGTGATGCGTTTTTTTAAGGCTTAATTTGCATTCAATGAAATAAAATCATCATAAAAAATGAGAGAACCATATTGCGTATGTATGACTAGAACCATATTGCGTATGTATATGACTAGCAAACTTTCCTCAAATTTAGATAACATACTACTACTTTTTTTTTGTAATTTCATTAACTAATTGGATGCTGTTATACATGATAAAAAATTTGTTATTTAAATGCCTGTCTATTTATTACATAGAAATTATTTAAAGCTATGTCGGAAAAAAAATGATCTAAAAAGTTCATAACCGGACATCAAATATGCTAGAATAAAAAAAGGGATTTTACTAAATTTTATAGCCATTTTTTTTATATCAAATTAAATGTCTAATTTTTTTATTTTTTAATTTTCAATACAATAAAATAAAATGAATAAAAAATAAAAAAATGTTTTTAAAATTCACATAAAATAAAGTTTTATAGAATTAATAAAAAAAATGTGTATACAATTTTATAGCTATAAAATATCCTTTTGCAGGAAAAAATTTTTTATTCGCCGACAGGCCTCAGGAAGGATAAAAAGAAATGTTTTTATTTTTCAACTTTTTCTATATCTTTTATTTATTTTTCGAAAAATATTTTTTACATAAATCTGACAGCCTTTTGATTATTATTATTATTATTATTATGTGAAAGGATATTTTCATTAATTTCATTTTTTTTTTTTTTTTTGAATAATGCTAAGTTATGTTAATAAAAAATCATAGGAAAATGAAACAAACAAAAAAAAAATAAATTCAATAGGTATAAATTTTTACTTTGAGTTGGAGGTATGGATAATTTACCATAGACGGAGCTTACTGCAAAAAAAAGGTAGTAATGCAAGTTTTTGACTATTGGTGAAATGAGTGAATGAATTTTGATAAAATAAATTTTGAAATGAAACAATATAATTCTCTTGAGGTGCACATTAGGAAAAAGAGGACTAATCAATAAAATTTTTGATTCGATAACAAAAATTTCGAAGGATTAAATCCTGAACTATGATTTTTAATCATTTTTCGATAGTGTACTATGTCGATAGTGTGCTATCTCGATAGTGTACTATGTCGATAGTGTACTATGTAGAAATTGGCAGGATAATTATATTGAATATCCCTGTATGATAATGACCGTTTATTAAACCAATTATAGAACTTGATGACCTAGCTCCAATGACACTATAAAAAATTAAAAATTCGTCAAATGAAAGTCAGTCAAAACAATTAAACTAGTTATTTCACTTATTGGGCATAGGTCTAGTTCTACAATTAGTGAAATAACCGGTTCATTACTATACAGGGATATCTTTAAAATTTTAACTAATCCTGCCATAGTACACTATCGGCATGACATGAATATATTAAAAATACCAAAATAATTTGATAGACAAGTTAAGTTTTTTTGTGTTTTTCAAAATTATGAAAAATCATTTCCCATTTGACCGATTTATAAATTAATCAGCATTATTTTTTATTTTTTTTGGATTTAATTTAATCTTAATATCTACTCAATGGAAATGATTGTTAAGTTTTTTAAAACGCTTGTATTAGTAGAGAAAATAAAAAAACTTTATGTGATATTGTTTTCTTTTTTCTATTACTAAGTATAATTTTTAAGTTATAACAAAAATAAAAAAGTTCTAATTAGATTCATAAAACACTAAAAATTAAAAGTCATCTTATAAGAATAAATTATTATTCTAATTAAAATAATACTGCCTTTTTTTTTTTCAAAAAAACTATAAAATTTTCATCCTTACTTTCTCTATTTTTTTTTTTGTTTTATAATGCTTTCAATTGCATAAATTTTTACCCCATGTATGAATGTTAAAAAACTAGAAAATTTATAGTCCTTTTTTTTTTTTTTGATAATTTCTTTTTTTGTGAAAAAAAAAAGAAAAATCTCATTAGCATTCGCTTTAAATTATTTTATTTTCTAAAATGAAATGAATTTTTTTTTGTCTTAGACAAGGATCCAAAAAAAATTAAATGCTTTGAAGTTTTAATTATGTGTTTTTTGCTTACTGGAATCTTATAGGGTTAGAAAATTTCATATATTTGAGGAAAAAAATAGTAGAATCGAAAATTCCAAACGCCAGCCAACTTCTTTATATATTCTTCCTGGTCTTGCTTTGACTTTTTTGGACGTTTTATATGTATCGGCAGGCAGTTTGTGACTAAACAATCCCAATCACTTAATAAAGATTGAATTTTTGTAGTAAATAAGAACATTTTTTGGCACCACAGAATAGAAGACAAGTTGGTAAATATATTTATCGTGCAAATAGAATTATTAGGTATGAAATTCATATTTTGAAATTACATATATCCTTCGATCTAACAAGTCAATTTTGGCTCTTAATCTATAATAAATTTTATTAAAAAAAAAAAAATTTAACTAAAGACAATTCACAAATAAATTCTTTTCCTCTCTAATTATATAAGTTTCAAGAATTTTATGTAGTCGTTTGGAAAAAAAATAATAATAATAAAATAAGTTTGCATCTTTTATCAAAATGAAATTTAATTTATCCGAATAATATTTATTTGAAAAAATATTTAATCGAAAATTTATTTGCTTTCTCGTGAAAAAGTCATATTGAAAACAGGATATATTCATTACATCCCTTAATTGATAAAAAGGGCTTTTTTCTTCAAACAAAATACTACACAGTCAAAATGTCGCCAACCGGAAAGTATTGTTTTTAGGCAAAAGAACTGGTTACTAGAACTGGTTACTAGTCTAATAACAAGAAACAGTACAGTCTTGCAATGACTTGCCATAAGAAGCAAATCAATCGTTTTTGTCTGACTTTTTTGAACGCATTCAGTAATTCATAGTGTGTACATATACTAATTCTCAAATATTGCACAATAGCTAGATAGTTCTGTATCTTATTTCTTAACACTTCGGAATCAGCTTCTGAGTAATTCGTTACTATAAAGGAAAAAGAACTACCTATCTGTCATTTAACTTTATTTTAAAAAAAATTTATGACATTAAAACTCATGACTAAGACTAAAATATGAGTTTAAGTTTTGTCTAAACATAATTTTGGAAACGATGGGAAATATTTCTGGTATACAACACAAAAAAAAATTTTTGACAAAAGGAACCACATAATATTCGGATTCAGTTCTATTTATCATCTTGTCTATGAAATTTTTTTTGTTATAATTCTTGTTCAAATATAATTAATTTTTTTTCTAATAAAAATGCAATATTTAAAAGAAAAGTCCTCAAAATTATACAAAAAAAAAACAAAAATAATATAACTTTCTCCCCAATTTAACAACACTATTGTGAAAATTATTGTTTTTCCTTCAATTCAAAAACTCACTTTAGAGAATTGGTATAGTGTGAAAAATACAAAAGCCTTTTAAAAAAAAAAGATATTTTTTTTTTTTATTTCATTTTCTTTAGATTTTAAAATGAATGAATTTAATTCAATGAAAATACAAGGTATTCTTCTTTTAATCACATACAGAGAGGAAAATTTATTAACCCCCTTCTGTCTAGTTTGAATATATAATAAAAAAAAAAAAAAAATTAAGGGAAAAAACAAAGAATTCAGTGCATACCATAGCATGTTTTATTTTAAAGGACTATAATGCAAAGTTCAAAAAATCTCTTCTTTTTTGTTTTCGTTTTTTTTTTCATAGTATATTTTTGAAAATTTTCATATCCCAAATGATTGCCCTGTGTCGGTATGCAAATAAGTTAGTGAATTTGAATAAAAGATATGTATAAAAATTATGTTACTGCAATAAAAAATTTAAACATAGGGTATGTTGAAAAAAATTAAAATAGATTGTATAAAATTTAAAGCATTGTTGGGCGCAATTATTTTATTTTAGCTTTACATGTTATTTGGACGAATATTGGCCTAAATAAAATGAGGTTTTCATAACATAAGCTGCTGATAGCGAGTCATTAAATATGTTGTCGTTGTCCTTATTGATGTTAGATCTATCAAATAGTTATTCGCAAGAGCACTTTCCAATTATTCATATGAGTTGAACTTGATTTTGGAATAAGATTCTTACTACTTTATATTAAAGATTAAAAAAGATAATTCTAGTATTTAAGGCGAAAATAATCTTTTAAATAATATTTATTTCCTATCAACCTTAACTAAATTTTATAATCTTCATAAGAGTATATTTTATATTAAAGCTTTAATAGTCATATCAGAATTTATTTCATTTTCATATATTTAAATAAATAGTATAGCAAACTTTTTTTTGGGTTTAAGATTATATTTATTTCTTCGGCACCTTTGATTTTTTTACTTTTAATTTCCAAAAAGGATATTGGGGAAATATATTTTCGGAAATTAAAGCGAAACGCAATAAAAGTTTTTCATATACGCGCCAAAAGTGTGTGCAGTTGAATGAAATGACAAACGAATAGTTTTAATATATTACTTATTACAATTTACTTGAAAAATTCAAAAAAGGATTGAAATTCTTTTGTATTTCGTTTTCTAAGGAAAATTTTCTTTTTGATCGTAATCTCTGTTGATAAGATATTCACTAAAGATTTCTGTACTAATTCTTACGTTATAGAAAACGACAAAAAAAAATTTTAGAAGAAATTAATACAATTTCAATTTATTCTTTCTATTTAATAATGTCAATATGTTAAGTCTAAGCTTACTATTGATAGTGCTACACCAAATCAAAATAAGTAAACTCCACAAAAATTAAAAATGTTGTATCAAATTATTAAAAGAATATATGTAGAATTGGAATATTATAGTACAGATATTTTATTAAGGCAGATTATATAGTACGAATGTCGCAATTACGTAAAAACACCAAAATGATGCTTGAAACATTTAATCTTTACATCCCAATGAAGATAACGTGGATTTTATTTCCAAATGAATTAAATTATTCCTCACAAAAAATTTATATATATATATTTTTTTTTTTTTTGAATGAACCCTCCGGTTATGTTATAAAACTCATAAATTCATTAAGTCAGTTAAACAAAAAGTAGAAAATATTTACCAAAAAAAAAAAAAATGTATATATATACATATATAAATATTGAAATGAAAATTATTGAAATAATTAAAGCATCATGCATTTTGACTGAAGAAAAGTTAATGTAAATTGCCAAAATAAACTTCAGCTTCAGAGTTGATTTTATCTATATAAATAGGTACATAATATATTTTATTCATATTAAAGCTTTAATTTTTGACTATTTTTTACAATAATAAGTACATAATTATAATTATATATACATATACATTCTAATTATTTTTTTAATCAAACATCAATTTCTGGTCAAAGACATATATATTTTTTTATTATTGTTTTTAATAATTTATAACTACTATTTGTTCAATAATTATTTATGTTTGTTGGCTTATTTGAGGTTCAATAAGCATTTTGATTTTACACATTTCTTTTTTTAGCTGTTTAATAACTATTATTTTATTTAGAAACAGAGTTAATCATTGTCGGCATTAAGCCGCCTCAGTATTAAGATCCGCCTCAGTATTAAGATCCGCCTCAATATGAAGATCTTTGACTACTCTGGTTTGTTAACACATACTCTACAGGTTAATATACAAGAATTCCAAATCTAATAATTTGACTTAATTTTAATGACTTGTTAAAACGATTTTAAAACAAAAAAAAATATGGCTTGAATTTCACTGAGGAAGTTTGCAAAAGCATGTGTTTTGAGATGCATTCAAAATAAATTTAAAAGAACATTAAAATCTAATATCTTTCTTAAGCACATTATAAATGCGATGATGAGTAAAAGTCTACATAATATACAATGCACATAATAGAAAATTTTCTTCTACATAATAATTTAGTGCATGCTTTATTCTTTGAGGAATAAAGTATATATATATTACTATTATTATTATTATTATTTGCATAAATTGTTATAATGAGGAAAATAATGCTGAAATTTCGAAATTTTTATTTAAAAAAAGAGGAAAAAAATCTGTACATAGTATAAAAATAATAAGTCTAAAATAAAAAATTAAAGATATTTATTTTCTACATTAATAAATTACAAATCTGATAAAAAAAAAGGTTTCCTTATACGTAAATAGAAAATATAACTTTTTTTTCTTTTAACATCATAAAAATTATCTTTATTATAACTAAGTAAAAAATATATATTTTTTTAATATTATTTGTATATAAAATAAGATATAAATAAATTTTTAGTATTTATATAACTTCTATATACAAGAAATAGAGGTTAATAATCTGAAGAATATTAATCAAAGCATTAGAAGAGCTCATTAGTCATTACTAAAATGGAACAATGTCCAAATAACTATTATTATATATATATACATGATAAAGTGAATATTTTAATTTTTGTTGCTACCTAAATATATTAATTATATATAATAAATATTCCAAGCCATTTTATAAAGCTTTAAATAACCAATAAATAATTATTATTAAATTCTTAATATTCATTATTATTTTATTGAATCTAATATTATTTTGAATTTTTTATATTGTTATTTAAAGCTCTGTAAATACTATAAAATATACTATTATTTTCTTAAAGTCTATATTATAATAAAAATAAAAGTAAACAAAATTGTATATTGTAGAAATTATATTATACAATAAAATAAATTATAATAAAATACAGAAATAAAATATAATATAATAATAATAAAATAGAAATCATTGTGAATGATTGCTCAATTATGTTGTTGTTTTCTTTGTGAATTTATTTAATATGTCCTTTTTTCAGATTTGAGTAATAAAACATAATAATATTCGTTAAAACATAATGAAAATAGAAAAATAAAAAAAAAAACTAAATATTTAATATAAATTTTTACATGAATTTAATCATAATTTTTACACGCAACAAATAATTTTCATTTATGTAGGTAAATTCTTAATAATCACGCTAATATTTCCCATATATATAATTTTTTATTGGCTTCTCAATTCAATCACATCCAAAGAATGAGGCAATAAAATTGTATTTTGAAAAAATTGCTTAATAAATTTGTGATAGTATGTTCTTTAAGTTTCATTGATTTGAAGCTTGATTAAATTGAACAAATTGCTTTATCGAATTACAATGTCAGCCAAACTAGACCTTTACTGAACATAATGCCCGCCAAAAGTGTAACAATTTTTATGCTAGCAATCTAGTCTCATAAAGTCTCTCTTAAGAAAAAAGTTAGTTAAGAAGACACAAGTTTGATAGCTCATTTCTGTTAATATTATTTATATAAATTCTCTTCCTATTCCCCCTTTATTTTTATGTTATTCTAACTAATCAAAAAGTTTAAATTAATATCATTGACTACATAAGCTTTTTTCTTTTTTTTTTTTTAGATAACAGACTTCTGAAAATAAGAAAACACAAATTTAACCGCAAACACCTGTATAATTTTTTTTTGTGGTGAAATGCTAATAAAACCCATTATTTATTCTAGTTACTTTTTTTTTATTTCTCTCTATACTTTGTAGAGGAAAAATTATTATTTGAGGAAAAACTTTTGTTTCTTTAATCATGCATATATACACCGCAAGAATATGAGTTGAAATCACAAAAAAAAAAAAAAAAGTTATTAAAAGGTGCTTCTGAATTAGTGGAAAAATAAAATTATTTTTTTGTACGTCAATTATTTATTTAGTTTTTGTCTTCTTGTGTGTAGGTATATAGTGTTTTTTTCCGACCACAAAAAAATTTAAGAATAATTGAATAGCAAATATAAATTTATTCAATTTTTAAGCTTATTTCTTGAAGTTTAAGATATTTTGAAAATGTAGATGTGAGGAATAGCAGAACTGTTTAGTTAATCTTACTGCTCGGAAAATTCAAATCGTAGTTAGAAACAGAATTGCAACAAAAGACATAAAAACCCAGTATTATTACAGAAGGCCTATTTTGGTTGCCAAAAATTTTAAATGTACATGTGATCGGTAAGTTGTATTTACAATCGTAAATTTAGCTCGGTAAATGGTATATTACATGCCTCAATACACATGTAATTATTTAATTAAGTAAATTTTATTTACATTCTCTGTATTAAGTAAATTTTATTTACTTTCTTCATTTTGAACTTTTGTTTATTTTTTGCATTGCAAATGTATTGATTGCAACTACCTCTCACATGCACATTAAAAAAGTATACAAAAAATGTTAATAAAATTTGTTATACAGCTCGTTTTGTATATACACAAAAACACATAGACACTTGTAAATATTATATCACTCGACCTAACGGTCTCGTGATATAAGTATTGACTCGTGTCTATGTGTTTTTGTGTATACACAACTCGATGTAATAACAAATTTTCTTAACATGTATTGTAATCTACTATTAATTATTAATTTTTCATATAATTACAGTAACACTGAATTTCATATAACAAATCGAGAAAGGCTAGTAAACTGTTGAAGCTCTATTTAAGCACTGAAACTTAAAGTACTTAGAAAAGTGTGTTCAAATATATTGTGAAAGATTTTTCAATTATAGATGAGAATTCTTAAAATTAATTCAAAAAGTTTAAAAGGTTTCGTTAAACATATAAATGAAGTTTCTGTTAAATCTTTTTTTTATCACTTCTACTTGTACTCGTAGTATTTTGTACATGTATAAATATCCCTTTTTTTTAATGTTTAAATGACATAAAAATTAGTTTAAAACAAACTGACACGTTTGAAAAAAAAAAACATCCTTAATTAAAAAAAACTGAAACGTTTATTAAATAATACCCATAACGCAATTTTTTTAAGTTTTAAGTTTTAACAATAATATATAATAATAAATAAAAAAAAATGAAAAAATAAAACTTTAGGATTTTAATGTCTGACCTGATGGCATGTCATCACGGTAGGAAATTTTTTTTTTAAATAAATTTAACACTGTGTGTCATATCAAAATCAAAATAATCTTGTGGAAAGGAAGGAAAAACCATATAAAAATGAAACAAGTATTTTATAATACTTAATATATAAAATAAACAAACATATACACGTCAAACGGTATAACACCTTGGGAATTTTAATTAAAATTGAATAAAAATGTTGTTTAATATTATTATTATTTTTTACAATTAGGGATCATGGTAAAATTTTATTTTTTTATTATTATATATTTTGGCAAAGAGGGATTAAAATTTTATGGAATTTTATTTTTTCGATTTTATATTTTTATTTTTATTTTATTTTTTTTTTTGTTTCGCAACATTCTCCCTATAAATTAAGAATTCCACAATTCGGAAGTTTTTGGCAAAAAAAAAATATTTAAAAAATAAAAATTGACATATTGACATGAAATTTAATTAAAAAATTAAGAGAAAAATTCTTCTGATTTTAAAGTAGACGTATAATTTTATTTTGTTTTAGGGATAGGTAATTTAAAAAATTATTTGAATATTTAAATTTTGTATTAATATTATTATTATTATTATTTTTTATCATCGAAGAGGTCTTTACTACTTGTTTTTATACACAAATTCTTTTGACATTGATTTTTTAGTAAATTAAAGACAGAGATTTTCAAAGACCATTTAAGAGCCCTCCATGTGCAAAATTGCAAAAAATTGGTCTTAGTTTGGCTTTGATTGTAGGGTTACTACAATCTAGACGTGTTTTTTTGATATGTTAGAGAGTATATAACTGGCTCCAGGGTAGGTGAGGCGGATTTTTTATATTTTCAGTTTTTTGGCCCAAATGAGCCTTTAAAAAACTTGAACATATTCTGAAGTAAAGGAAAAAGATAATAAAAAATCTCAAACACAGAAATAAAGCTAAAATACCACTCTCCAGGGCTGGTGACGTGAAATTTTGAATTTCTTTAATTTCCTTAACAATATTTAATTAATTTCATTTATTTCTAAGAATTTTTTAATTTTTTTGATAAATTACAGTTTCTGCACAGAAATCAAATTCAAATATAGTTTTGTGATTTTCTGGTAGAGGTGTTTTTCGTACAATTGTTGTCGCATTTTTCACGGCCGTTTATTTTCTGTAAAATAAAACAAAAAAAACTGCAAAAATAGAAAACAGAAATAGAAAACAGAATTTCACATGGAGGGCTCTTAAGACAACACGAAACTCAAAATTAAAAAAAAATCTGGCTCATTTGCCAGATACAATTGATATTGTATTAATCATAAAGCAAAGCAAAACTAAAATTCCCAAGAACATTGAGCAAGCTTTCCAATTCCAATTGTAAAGAACATATTGTGGAAGTTAAGACAACATGACTGTCATTATAATTATAATAAACATATTTTTTATTCAAAATTTATAAAATTTGCTTAGATTCGCTCTATTATTGATTATTTTGCGCTTTGTACAGAAAAATCTTAAAGAAACGATAGTATATGTCTAAAGTTTAATACGATTTGCTTCAAAAACATTTTACCCTAAGAAATGAAAAACAAACGAAAAAATATAATTTTTTGTTTTTTAAATTAATACCAAACGATGTTACGCTGTTACATTTATTTAAAAATCAAATCACTTTTAAATTTAATGATCCAACTTTTTATTTGGCTCTTTAAGATTAAATTTTATTATTTGTATATTTTTGACTCTCTACACATAATATTTTCATAAAATATTTTGCCTCCTTAAACATCGCATATTTTCCCAAAAAAAAAAAAAAAATTACATATTTCGTAGTCACAGAATTTTTAATATTATAATTTTTTTTTTTGGTGCAATATTTCTGATTCGGATAATTTAAATTTTATTTCATTTTTCACCCTTATAAATTTTTTTTATTTTTGATTCTTTTGCATATTTTAATAAGATTTTTTTTTTACTAATAATAATATTAAGAGTTATAATTTATATTTGTATTATAATTTTTATTTTATATTTATTTTTTTTTTTGGAGAAAGGACTTGTAATTGCACAATGTCAAAAAATTAAGGATGATTGCTTTTATGAGCATCAAAGCAACAAAAAAAAGGGGAGACT
Source organism: Hybos culiciformis (assembly GCA_964007475.1). Lineage (NCBI taxonomy): Eukaryota > Metazoa > Arthropoda > Insecta > Diptera > Hybotidae > Hybos > Hybos culiciformis. The sequence continues at coordinate 102,325,925 of OZ023274.1, forward strand.
CTTAGATAATTTTCTATTTTTCTATTAAAATTTGTGTTCTTGAAAAAATATGTTTTTTTTTTTTTTAAATCCTTGGGATGAATTTTCAAATCGATAGTGTTGTTTTGTAATAAAGATTTTATTCGGTCTCTTGTTTTGATAATAATTTTGTCTGTGGGGCTTAAAACGTTCTAGGGTCCTTTAATATTTTTGACTTTTCACGAAACGTCGTGATGTTTCCGTGTTTTCTTGACAATTTTGTGGAAATCTCAAAAAGAGTCCTACGATTATTTATAAGTCTTGCTATATTTGCTTGCCGTTTGATTGGCAATATTTATCAATATCTTAAAACTTATGCATAATACACTTATAACATTTCCAAACCAAACAAAAATTTTTGAATTTTCAAAAAATTATTTTAATTTAAATGAAAACCATAACAAAAATAACATTAAAAAAGATAACTATATAGAGAAGCATAACCATCATTGAGGGGAAAAAGAAAAACTGAATTTTGAAAAGGGATTCCCAAGTTCACAGATGTGGAATACATGTTGTTAATTTTTTGATTGAAAGATTTAAAATTCCAGTAATTTTTTTTAATTTAAAAAAAAAATAAAAAATTGGTAAAAAAAAAATGTTGACAATTTTGACAGTAAGTTACAAGGTATTTAACAAAAAGGGGTTTGTTTCAAAATTATTATGGACCCTTTTACGATGGGGATAAAAAAATATATATAATTTATTTTTTCACTTAACATACAATTAACATAAGTGTTTTTTTTTATAAAATTGACAAAATCACATTATGATTAAAATTTTCTAAATCTTATCATCTTTTGTTAATATTAATATTGCGAAGATTTTGTTTTCTTAGTTTTAAGAAATATATTGTCAGTCTTTTGACTCTTTGGAAATTTAATTTAAAATCTATTTTAAATCCTGTTTTAAACTTACCTGCATATATTCAGATTGCATTATAAGTATTAGACGTCATTATTTAATAAGTCCTTTTTTATTTTTGATTTTCATTGAAAATTGATTTTTTTTTTTTTTCAAACTAAAGCTTTCTGAGCAATTTGTAAGCTGATGGTGTTCTCCAGAGCGTGTCAGCCATTGCAGGTATATGAAATATTATAAACGTAGTAGAAACCATAATTGCAAAATTTCCCTTTAGAATTTTATAGCTCTTTCGATTGAAAAATAAATCATAATTGAATTTTAATATATATGTATTTATTATGCATTTATCAACTTTTTTGAATTTTCACCAAATTGTTAATAGAACATATCACCATAAGTCAAAATAGAACTACAAAGTTTTTGATAAATCTAAAATAAGACTAAGAAAGCCTGACATTAAAATATAAGGAGCATTCGAACAAAAAAAAAAGGCGGTAGTTCTTAAACCATTGTTAACAAAGGATTTATATATAGAACATATTGAAGAGGACCTTCTTTATGTACAGTCAAAAAATAAAATATTTAAAAGGGAAATTCCCAATATAAAAGAAAATTTGTCAAGTGGAAGTCTATTTTTTATATGAACAGTCTAACAAATTTGACAAACATTTATAATTACAAAGCATTTATACTCTAATCTATAATTAATTTTTTATAAAGTTTGCAAACTACTGAATAAAAGCATTTTAGTTCTACTAATCGTAGGTATTCTTAATTTTATACATTTTCAGTTATGAATTTGTTATAAGCTCAAACCCTTAATTTATTTTTAAATCAATGTGATTCCAATATTTTATATCACGTAATACTGGAAATCAATCGAAAATGTTTAAAAATTATTCGAATGGCGAAGCTCTCTGACTCTGTTAGTTTATTGAATATTTTATTTACCATTCATTTAATTCTTAATTTTTGATGAATTTCCTTTGCCACAAAAAAGTGAAAATAAAAGTCGGTATTTTAATTGCAAACATTTAATGTAAAAATTTTCAACAAAATTGTAATCAGTGTGAATTATTATATACCAACTACACTATTACATTATGTAAAAAGAATGAAATTATAAATTTATTAAATCGTATGTTTAAAATTACATGACACGCTTCTTTGTTTCCCCATATTTGTGGACTTTTGATTTCTTCAAATAAAATTTTTTGGAAAAGAAAATTTAAAAGCAAAAAAAAAAAAAAACAAATAATAGGTTTATCCTTCATTAGGACAATTCTTAACGGTTGAGGTACAAAATTATTAATTCTATTGTTTGAAAATTTCCAAAAATTAGACTTAAAAAAAAGGGAGCCAAAATTATTATTATTTATTTTTATATTATGTTCGTCATTTTTGTATTAAGAATTTGATAAAATTTTTTGCTTCTTTTACAAACGAAATATATAATTTTATATATATAAGTTATAATAATTCTTTTTAAGGATAATTTTATTATGAAAAGACGTACTAAATTGTTATATTTTTGCTTCCGTAGATGAATTCTCAAAGGATAAAAGAATTACTTGTTTTTTTTTTCGGTAGATTGTTATTAAAGAATTAGTTCAATGAAAGAAAAAACAAAATGAAAAGAGTTAGATATACCTTTAGTTGAAAATTATTGCTTGATTTCCTGATTATGAAAATTTCAATTATTATTGCAAAATAAGTTTTAATAAAAACTATTTATATATAATTTTATATGAGTTTAGTTAACTGATGATGTTTGCGCCGTAAACAAGTTTAAGGCCTTGAAGCTGTAATATGTTAGAAGTTAAACACTATCATTCCAAGTACCAAAAAATTAGAAAAAAATTTCTAAGAATTATTACAGAATTTATTTCAGTGATATTATAGAAAAAACTTTTAACCCTCTTTTTTAACTCCTTACATCATGTACAAAAAAACCGCTAAGTGAAATAAGTGAGTGTATATAGAGAATATTTCACAATAAAAAGTTACAAATCATATTTGTTTAGGAAAATTGTATATTTTCTTTATTACAGAAAGAGTTTTTCGCTTTTTTTATTTTTTTCAACATTTCCATAAGTAAATAAATTATGAAAAGAAGGAAAAATCTCTTTTATATAATGTGTATTTATTTATAATTGAATTTTCCCAGTTTATTTTTAGCTTTTATCAAAAGATTTTCATCTTATTGGCATTATAATATATAAATTTTTTGGTTTCATTAAAAAAAAGGTCTAAGTATGTGTTTATTTAATTTTTTTTCTGTTTTTTTCTCGGAAAATTCATGGCATAATATTTTATTTAAATAATAATCAAATTATTTTAACAAAAATTTAAGTGTATAGGATAATAATTTAAATAATTTCAGATTTTTTATTTGTTCAAATTATATTAAGGGTTTTATTATTCTAAAATGTTGACATTATATAGTAAAGTGTCAGCTTGATTTAGTGCTTGTGTTCAAAGGTGTAGTAACACATGATTAATGCTAAATAATAGGATAAATTTTAGATTTATCTGTTTTGCTTGTAAATTTTTGTAAATACTTCTTTTTTGTTTTTAAATATAAAATGATAGAATGTGTAATGTTCGCGATGTTCGGCAGCATTGAAATCAATTGTTCAGCTCATTACTTTTGATTATTTTAGTGGAGGACACTGATTGATACTTAATGAAAATATATGTGTTGATCAAGATCGATAAAAGGAACTTAAAAAGTGCCCCAATTGTTTCCACGAATATTGCTAATAGCATTGAACTAAAAAGTTTAGCTACTGGCTGTGACAAAAGTATCTTAAAGCATGCAACTAAATGTTCAAAAACGTGATTCATACATCACTCACGATGTACTGTTCTATATTTTTTACTCTTAACATCCAGTTACAAATTTATCTTTATATTATTCCGTTTTTGGAAGGTTTTAAAAAAAAAGGATAATATTATAATAAATCATCATAACATAACATTAGAACGTTCTATCTGAAAAATAAAAAAGATTTCCAAACTTGTATTTTTTTTTCTATTCTATTACTCTCTCAACGTCACACATTGAATTAATCATAAAAAAAAAAAAATGCAATTCAATTTGTGTCATAT
>OZ023274.1:104873957-105059628 GCA_964007475.1 Hybos culiciformis
ATAATACACCATTGTAAGTACATATTATGGTTATACACACAGCTAAAGTCACGGAAATATTTATAAGGACTTTTATTTTATATTTATTATTTAGTACTAGTAGGACCACTAATTCAACTTTTTTTGTTTTTATACATTTTTGTTTTTTTGTTTTAAATGGAAAATGTTGCAGACAAATGTAGCAGAGAAATGTTGTAACAAAATGTTGTAGGAAAATGTTGCAGAGAAATGTTGTAACAAAATGTTGCAGGAAAATGTTGCAGAGAAATGTTGCAGCAAAATGTTGCAGGAAAATGTTGCTGGAAAATGTTGCAGAGAAATGTTGCAGACAAATGTTGCAGACAAATAAATCTCCTCCAAGGCATATATTTATTTCAAGATTAACGCCTGACACTACCTCCGACGATGTTATCAGTTACATAAGAGGTAAATCTACCCTTAGCGCTGACAGCATCAAATGTGTCAAAATAGGCGGTGGCCGTCCCCCGTTCCCCGAAACACTTTTTCCACATAAAATAGGCCAAATCGGGTAAAAGAGAAAGTTGTCTGCACAAAATGTATGAAAAAGAAATTGTGGATGTAGAGGACCGCTACCGCGTCCCATTCGCTTCGCGCGAAGCCCTCCAAAAAAATAGGGCAATATTTGCCTTTTCCAAATAAAATAGGGCAATATTTCAGAACAATCGGAGGTATGCGCTTTTCGTAAGCTTATCCGATAATTCGTTTTAAATTAATTAGTGCATAATCTCATACAAACCAATTTTTATGTGATAATTCGTATTTTTTTATATGTTTTTATTCACTAATTCATTTTAAAATGAATTAGCTCATAAAATATGAAAATATAAATTTATGTGCTATTTCATTTTCAAACAAATTAGTGCATAAATAGCGAAAAATAATTTTTATGTGATAATTCACTTTAAAATGAATTAGTGCATAAAATTTTCGTTATAATTCATTTTTTAATTTATGTACTAATTCATTTTAAAATGAATTATCACATAAAAATAATTTTTTATGAGATAATTCATTTTTCAATTTATGTGCTATTTCGTTTTTAAATGAATTATCCCATAAAAAAAATTTATGCGATAAGTCATTTTAAAAATTATGTGATATGACATTATGCGATAATTCACGGAGCCACAAAAAACTACTTTCAAACAAAAATTTTTGATACTTTCATGACGTGATTCAAAGTTCTACATTTCCGTTTCCTTTGTAAGGAGATCATGAAAATATTTTTTTTCCCCAATATTTATGATTTAAAAGGTCCCTCTAAATGAGAAAAATATAAAAGTTAAGAAAATTGTTAAAGTCTCTATAAATATTTCCAAGCTATATTATATTTTAAAATATAATGTTTTTATTATATTCAAATTCACATTGATATTTTTTTAATTGGAATTTTGTTTTTGCCATCTAATTGTTATAAAATAATTTATACTAACGTTATTATGTTGATGCTCTCGTATTAAATTTTAAGATAAGATTTTAAGATCAGCAGGATTAGTTATGTAGGCGACGTCTGTTTAAATATTGTATGTATTTTATATGGTCTAATTTAAGTTAATTGTTAAATTTAATATTATTTGAAACATTAAAATTAAATATCTATATATTATAAGTACTTTGTATATTATTTTATTACGGAAATGTGGCATCAAACATGATTGAACAAACGAAAGTTTCAGAAATTGAATTTCCTGTCTAAATGAAATTTTAAAATTTTAAGGAAATGGTCTTAACGACCATAATAGTTATTTATGTTTAATTATAAAATTTTGATACTTAGTTTGATTTAAATGTTGATTGTCGTTTTGGAAAAATTTTTATCTATTAAATATAAATGTATTTATATAATGTTTTTTTTTTTTATATAATTCTATTAAAAATAAATTACAAAAATTTGATGATTGAAGGAAATAATAATTACTACTTTTATATCTCCATTATATAACATCTTTAAGAAATGTTAACAATTTAAAAATTTGCTACAAACTAAGGGTATAAGTTTACAACTAACGTACAACAATTTTAATTTTATTTTTTGTCAATATTTTAAATTTTTTATATGTTCCTTTTACAATTTACGGTCACAAATATATATATTTACGTCGCTTTGATTTTTAATAAAAATAATTTTATTTATATGTCACAAAAAATATTAATATTGATTTGAACAACACAATAAAACAGGATAATATAGGCTAAGTATTGCTTCCCCCGTTCAAGAAAATTTGCAGTTTTAAATAAAAAGAAATTTAAACTTTTGTCAAAGGAAAAACTTTATCCCATGATTTGTAAAAAAATTTCTATAATAGGGATAGGATATTGATATTTGCCTTCTTAGAATATGACCAACCTTCCTTCTAGTTATAGTTTAATATAAAAAAAAAAATAGATGTGTATATAATATACTAGAAGTTTATCCGTTGAATGCTTTTCAAAAATAAGTAACAATTAAGAGTTTTTCAATGTAAATTATTATCATATTACGGACTAAGCAATTTTATTTAAAACTTAAATTGCCATGTAAAAAATTATACTAGTTACATAATATTTTTTACAATACAAGTATGTAGGTACATAACATATCTTAACTTTTTCCCAATTAATATCATTATTTTTTTTTTTTTTTTGCACCGCACTGCAATATAACAAAATAATATTTTTGATAAGGTGAGTTTCAGAAGACTATGTTTAAAGTTTAACAGAACCGAAGTATTTTATACCAAATCATACATATTTATAGATTTTATTGCTACTTATTTAGTAATTATGCATACATTATATCTAAAATTTCGTTATTTTTCTATATAAATTATTTAATTTCAATATAAACAGCATCATTGAAGAGTCAAACATTTATAATCTGTCATTAAAAGATCTCACGAATTGCTTATCAAAAACTCAACATTATCTACACTCAAGAAAGCTTGATATTTTCACTTTGATTCGAATCATAAATTGTATGCTAATGCAGCACCCTTCTTCTACGCAAACTATTTCTTCGTCCGCATAAAATACGTTTAAATGCATTCCTAAATTCAGGACTAAAAATTGTGTAAATAATAGGATTTAATGTTGAATTAAAATAACCTAACCATAAAGATAAGCTCATTGCGAGTGGAGATATCTGACATTGTAGGCAAATAGGTACCAAAATGGCAATTACAAAGAATGGTGCCCAACAACATACAAATGCTCCAGTTATAATTGCAAGCGTTTTAGCTGAAATTGAATAAAGTTTATTTATTATGAAAGCGACAAAAATTAATAAATTATATGATTTTACCTGCTTTACGCTCACGTTTGGAATCAACAGAAGTTTGAGTCTTCTTTCTTTGAAATTTAGATCTTGGGTATGAAATTGACGGTGGACCTGTTCCAGTAGACAGATCTGCTGTGGGTAAATCATTTTCAATTTTATCAGCACCATTACTCAGTTTTTCTGGTCCATAACTTCCTTTTTCAGGACTTGTGTGAGCAGACGATAAATTTGTGAAATTCGTAGTGGTTTCTGATATTGTTGGTAACGGTCGACCTATTGCAGTATGAACCGCTAATGTTGCAGCCAAAGCGGCACCTGTACCTCCGGATGCACTTGGTATCAAACCAACATTTTTTTGGTTAATTGTCGCCTGTAATAATTAAATAATTTTTCTCATTCGAAAATAAATTCTAAAAACTTTTAATTCTTTTGAAAATATAGTACAGCTATAGTCGTTGCATTTTCTAAACATACAAATTTGCGCAACAACATATAGGTAGGTACATGTTATTTTACATAACCAAAATTAAATTATTTATATATTTCATTCTAACCTGTTGCCTGCGTCTTATCCTTTTTCGGGCAGTTTGAAATATTCTCCAGTACAATATTAATATCACAAAAAGAGGAACATAAAAACTTGATGCTGTCGCAAATACTTGATAACTAATATCTTGTGAGACCATGCATTTTAATTGAACTGAAATTCTTTCATGCCATTTCGGATCTTTCCATCCGAGGAGTGGAGCTATAGATACTAAAAATGATAAGCCCCAAATAATCAATATCATTAAACCAACTCGTTTGGTTGTTCTATGGTGTATATAATCAACGTTAGTCACAGCCCAGTATCTATTAAAAAAAAAGTTTGTTAGTAATTTTATTGTTTTTTAATTATTAGTTTTTTTTTTTAATTCAGCTGGCGAAAAACTTTCCAGACACCCATTAGCTATATTATATTCAAAGTTAAGTATAAATTTGTATAACATAGTTTTTTATAAAAAAAAATTATTCTTACCTATCTAAAGCAATAGCAACTAAATGTAAAATTGATGCAGTACAGCAGAGTACATCACACGATGTCCACATATCACATAATTCAGGGCCTTAAAATATAAAACAATATTCACGATATTTATTTAAAAATTAAAAAAAATATATATATATAATTGTTACCTAGGGTCCACTCTTTCGAGATTTCGTAAACAGCGCTTAAAGGCATTACCAGACAAGCAACTAACAAATCTGCTACAGCAAGTGATAAAATTAAATAATTAGCTACACTTCTTAAATTTTTTTCCAATAATATTGCCGCAATTACAAATACATTGCCTTTAAAAAAAAAGAAGAAGATAATTGATGAATTACTACACATTACGTAGTTGTAAGTAAGTTGCAAGCAATTTTCTGATGTTATATGGCTTATTTTGTCGTTGGCAATATACCTCTGATAAGTTTTGCTCTTCTGTTCTGTTTTTGAAAAATCTACATTTTCACATTTTTTATTTTTTGTAATATGAAATTGCAATGTTATAATGAAAAACGTATTTTTGAATAACAACATGCAAATTGTTATAATAAAAATACACATTATTTTCCAAGAATCCATATAATGTAAATTTTAATAAAAATTTATGTAAAATCAATTCAGAAATACCAAAAAATTTGCAGAATGTATAATAATTGTTATTTTTGATTCTGTAATGATGTGATGTATATAGTCTTAAGTTTTGTGTATAGAGTGAGAGGAGTATGAAAAAATTTTAATTTAAGAAAAATTTCTTGGTTTTTTTCTTTTAAACATTATATTCCACAATATTCTTTCAAGGCAAGAAAACAATATAATTATAAACTATGTAATTTGAAAATTTAAAACTGAAAGAAAAATTATTACTCTTGAAATATTTATATACCAATAATTGTTGCAAGTATTATAATTCCTAAAGCTATTGCAGTTCCCAGCAACGTCATAAGCTCTAAAGTATCTTTAAATTCTTGCTCATTACTAGTTGTGGTTGCTGTTGTTGTTGTGCAATTCGATATGTTTTCTTCAAAATATTTTAATAATGAATAATTTAAATTTAAATTACAACAACTGCTATCATTTTTTGTACAATTTTGTATAATATTTAAAAAATATTCATCCTTTAAATCAAATTCAGACGATGATGATGCATTGAATAAAAACATTGTTCTATTAAATTCAGTTTCAGTATTGGTAAAATTGTTAGAAAAATTTAATTTAGTATTATTATTATTATTATTATAACTATTATTAAAAAATATGTCGTCATTGTAATCCAGATAATCTGTTTCGTTATTTTCGTTTGTCCCTTCTAGAATTAACATGCTGCTGTTATATTGATGATTGTTTAGTTTAATTGTACTATAATTACTATTACTATTATCATTAATATTATTATTATTATTATTACTATTATTATTATTATTATTATTATAATTTATAATATCGTAATTATTATTAATCGATGGGTCAGTTATATTTTTATTGTTACTATATTGAGATAAATGTAATAAAAAATTTGTTCCCGTTTTACTTAGCTTCTCTGATTCTAAAATCATATCCATAATATGATTATTATCATTATCTTCATTTTTTTTATTATTTTTATGATTATTCCATATCCAGGACCACCAGGACCATATAAATTTTTCCATCTTTTTTTGATGTTTTCTTTTCATTCAAGCATACTTAATTTTTCAGATAAATTAACTGAAAATATAAACAACAAAATAATAGACAATTATTTTTATGGAAAAGTAACTTTATATTTTTAGTATCAAATGTATAGAATAGTTATTAATTATTATATATCTATTTTATAAATGTAGTAAAATTATAGGTATTGTAGATATTTCGTTAAAAAAATGATAGCTGTTTTAAATTATCTAAAAGAAATTGTATTTCAAACTAAAAGCTTATTGTGATATTCAAAATCTTCACGTATGGTTTCCGAGTAGGTAATAACAAAAACACCAGAAAATGAATCTCTTAAACCATAATAAATAAACAATTTAAAATTATTCAAAATAAAATTCATCACAAAAATAAATTTCATTCAGTTCAAATATTAAATTATCTTAAATTTATCTCAAGAATTGTCAACAAGTCAACAATTCAACAAGTTAATCAATCATTCTACATGAGTCCCAAGATTGATACTCAGGACAAAACAATTTTATAACCCTTAAATAATTAAAAAAAACAAAATTGTTTTCAATTTTCATTATACCATAGGTATTTATCATCTGTAATTATTATTATAATATATATATAATAAATCTATTATTCCCTTGGTTAAAGACACCACAATAACCTAAAGTTTTATGAAAACAAAAAAAATTCTATAAATTTTTTAACTAATTACTTATATATTGAATTCATGGCAATATTTACTTCATTTCTATACTTAAAGGATGACACAGTATAGACGAGTTAATTATTTACGCGACTTTATTATGATATGAATAATATTTATTTAATAATGAGACAAAAATAAAGAAATTTTTAATATGAAAAAAATAATATTTAATGAATCTATAAATTTGTATATACTTAATTCTACTTGATCTTCAGCTAATTCAAAATTTAATAATGATTGATAATGTTATGATTAATGTTCCAATCAACACCTGTGACATTCAAACCAGTGAAATCGATATCATCTATTATTATGATAGTTATAGTTAAGTGACAAAAAGCTCGTATCATCACACCATAATAACAATATTTAATATTAATTTATGTCACTTTTGATTAAGAGTAATACTATAAGATGAATGATTTTCATTAAACATGTATTTAAAAAATAAAAAAAATCTGAACTCAAGAGAACTAAAATACATTTGAAAAAAAAAAAATGTATAATAGAAACATGTCTTGTCTTAAACTTGGCATCGCTATGAATTTATGCCATTATAAATACTAAAGAAAAGATAATATACACTTCAATGTTATGCAAAGAACAATATAAGGATAATAAAGAAAACACAGATACTTTTAACTTCTTAAATTGTTTTCTCTTTGCTAAAACTCGTCAAAACAATTTCCTATAATAATTATTCTGCTAATTAATTCTTTTACCTCTCTTGAAGGTGAATATTTTTTGCTTTTATATATGTAGTTTTCATCTTTAAATGAAAACAAGAATTTCTTATAAGAATATTTGATTGAAAACTTTTGCTCAATGATAAATTTTCCACATGAATTGTTTTCGAAATTAATAACAAAAGTAATGGATAGAAGTATGTTTTAATGTTATTTAATAATTTATATTTATTTATTTATCCATGTGTGTTTAGAGTGAGGGTAAATGTTCAGATAATAATGTGGGGAAGGTGCCAAAAATTTAACACTTATTGATTCAAAATAATCAACCTCTTCAAAAAAATTTATTTTACACAATTTTGTACTCTTGGTAGAAAAACGTAAACCTGTATTTCCATGGTAGAGCGTAACAATAATTAATATGCCAAATTTCAACTTAGACTTAGGTACAAATGTAATTACGTTATGCTTTTAAGACATCATTTTCTTTTATAACTTTGACTGCCGAAGCTCAACTAAACGTCGCTTACCTTAAAAAAAAAAGACAACTCAACATATCTCGTCAGGGCCTTTTAATAAAATTACAATAAATTGTTATAAATGAAAATTAATTTTTATTTATTTATATTGTTTGTTTACGTTATATTTTTGAAATGTTCAGATAATAATATGGGGAAGGTGCCAAAAATTTAACACTTATTGATTTAAAATTAATCAACCTCTTCAAAAAAATTTATTTAACCCAATTTTGTACTCTTGGTAGAAAAACGTAAACCTGTATTTCCATGGTAGAGCCTAACAATAATTAATATGCCGAATTTCAACTTAGATTTAGGTACAAATGTAATTACGTTATGCTTTTAAGACATAATTTTCTTTTATAACTTTGACTGCCGAAGCTCAACTAAACGTCGCTTAGCTTAAAAAAAAAGACAACTAATCACGTTAACATATCTCGTCAGGGTATAAGTTATATTTTTGAAATTCCAAAGTTGCTAAAACAGTTTGTATTTTTCATCAAAACTACTTGAGCAAATCCGTCGGACGTTGGCCTGAAATAGAATGCTTGATAAAGGTTTTAATTTTTGTTCAAAAACTAAAAAATGGAAAAGAAATTAACAATTTCTATTTTAAGAATCCAAATTCTTTCAAACAACATTTTTATGGTGCAAAATTTTTGTGATAATTTATATTAACATTTATATTGCCTTCATGAAAGAAATTGAAAGCTTCGCCAATGTTAAACGTGAAAATTGTATATATATATATCACCATCACTAATAAAATTTTCAAGTAACAGACGCTGACAATAAATGTTTGTAACACATATTATATGTACATTAATAAACCATTACATTAAAATGCATTAAATTTAATGGATTATTACACTTCATTTGAATACATTTGCTTTGATGAATAATAATGTATATAGAGCGAAATGTTCAACGAATTAATTGGCTTAAATAATTTTTAATGCTGTTAAATTCTGGCACCCAATATTTTATTTTATTTTATAAAGTTTTATTATTTTTTTTTTGGCAATATTTCACTTCTTTATTTAATATAATATCATTACCTGTTTTTTTGTAACATTTTATAAATATGTTAAAAAAGTTGGTTTATTCATTCTTTGTATTTTTAGTATTTTCTTACTTAAATATAATGCATGATAAATAAGCAATCTCTCACACGAAACTAGCATCATAAAATATATATAAAAAACCAGTTTTAGACTTCAACTGTGTAGGCAGAAGTAAGTTCGAATGGTATTTACTCAACTTTTCTCAATTTTGGGATATTAAGCCTTATAATATACATATATTTTAAAATGAAAATTACAATATAGTAATAGGGAAAATTTTAAACGGATAAATTTTATCTGTCAATTACAAAATGAAATAAATATAAGTTTCATCGATTTTTAAATAAACAAATGTCATACTAAGGTTTATGATCAAATACCAAATTTATGCAAAATTTGAATGATTACACATTACAGCCAATACATAACATAATTCTAATGGTGTATTAGATATAATCTTTTTGAAAAAGTACCAAATGATCATCATATATATATAATTGAAAATAATCGAAATATAATTTTAAAATAACATATGCACAATTTACATGTCTATTTTAGAATTCTCTTTTATTGAAATATTGTAAAAAGAATTTTTTATAGAAATAATACACCTTTCAACTTTCAATATATTTCAATGCTATTCAAAAATTCTGTTTCATTATTTAAATATTTCTATAAATCTCCCATGGGGTTAAACAAAATGTACATTCAAAATATATTTTATACTTGTTATACGCTTTATAACAATAATAATTGTTCATTTTCATTCCTACATTCTTATGTACATATGTATGTATCAGTATATATATATATACATATTGCAATTACATGGATTTCATTTTATTTTAAGTTAATGAATGTATAAGAATATGATAATATTATTAGTTTTTCTTAGAAATACATACATGATGTTGATAATCATTATATAAAAAACAAAATTTATTTCCGGTTTCCTCAATAAAAAAAGTTAAAATAAAAATTAGTAAGCATTACATTTTACTATTTTCTAATTATTTTATTTTATTTTATTACTAAGTATATTTACTAGGCTATATAATCTATAATGTTTCATTCAATACAATATTATCTATATATAACCATATTATATTCTAGAAGGATTGCTTAACTAACTATCTTGTTTTAAGGTAGTCCTTGCTTGAAAAATTATAAAGTAGCTTATATTTTTCCCAACAACCTTTCTGAAATATAATATAAATTTAGTTTGCTTATAGAATAATCTACGTGATTTGGATACTATTTTAATTCGATGTTATATTATATATACCTAATATTAAACTTTTCGATATTAAGATGCGCAGAAAGAAAATTTCTTATTCGGAACGGTGAACAGCATAAATTATAAATGAACTCTTTGTTTTTTTTCACAATTTCTGATAATAAATAAATCAAATAAACATCAAAAAAGGATAATGACTTTTTCAATCGATAACAAAATCCATGAATTTTTTTATCTTAAATACATTTTGATCTTAAAATATAAAAAATAATAGAAATAATTTTCTATTAATAATAAACAATCGTATTTAGGTCTATTATAGAAAATATACACAAAAGGATTACTTCTATATTATATTTATCCAATTAGAAAGTTAATTATAAGTAATTTTAGTTAGTTTTATAAATTGAAATTGACATTGATTATTATTGGTTATTATGTACAAAATACATCTATCGGATATTTTAATACGAAAAAAAAATTAATCATAGGTAGATTTACACATCATAGATTGATGGTCCCAAATTAATATCTTCGTTTAGTTTTGTAATTAAAATTCTTTCATGTTACTGAATTCATTATGGAATTTTCATAATTTTCTCAGAGCTTAAAATATATTTTTACCAAGAATATACTATATAGTTGCTATATTTCTATAATGCGCTTCAACTTTATTGAATATAATATTCAAGGGAATAATATATTCAATTTATATAAAATCAGAATTAAAATAAATCATTGGTCTGTTTTGATAGAAAAACTACTTATTATATCATTCATATATAACCGAAAAAAATATCCAATCATTTTCGCCTTAAAGTTTTTTTTTTGATATAAGTATCGTACTGAAGGCAAATTCGACATCCGTTGCTTGAATTAAAATTTAAGCAAACGATGCTTTCATAGCAAAATTAACTTTTGTTTTTGTTTTTTAAAATTATACGAATGGAAAAACTAAATAAATATTATATATATATTTCTTCACACATCTCCTGTGCACAAGTATTTTTAATGATTATGAAGTGAACTCTTGAAAAAAATAATAATATATATTTTTTAACGATTGTCATCCAATGTAATTTAATATGATTCAAGTTTTAAAAATATCTTAAAAAAAAAAAAAAAAAAGTTTAAAATTCCTATAAAAAGAAATACATATTGCGATAGTTATATCCCTCGGTATATATTTTAAAACAAATTATATACATTTTATACATATATTTACTACATACTCTATATAACATTAACATATGAAATTAATGGTAGAAATTTTAGTATCAACAACATTTTTAAAATAAATAATCGTTATATAAAATTTATTTAACCCTCATTTAGCATATTTCTATCTAGAATATACCTTCAGTGATAAAATTAAACAACAATAATATCATTTTGCAGATGGAACAAAGATTAATGTATAAATAAAATATATGGTGTATTATATGTATTTTGAGTATAATAATGAATACATATATTCACATATGTATTTTGTATGCATATATATATATAAATTTATGTATATAAATCTATGTTATTTAGGTATGTATGAACACATTTTTATTTTAACTTTTTTAAGCACGAATTTATGCTGTACGTTACATGTTATGTTAAATAATCCTTGGAAAACCATTAATTATTAAAAAGTAATTTTTTTTTTTATATTGTTCACTCTTTACTTCATTAGAGTTTGGAAATTTTAATTTTATACAAAATATCCGTATACTCTATAGTTGAAATTTTATTCTGTGTGTGTGTAGAGATTTATTATTTTAGAATACCTATAGTGATTCTTTTATTTTGCAAACAATTTATAATTTTCAATTTGATATTTGACATATTATATACAATGTTCGTTAAGGCGTTAAGTGCTTTTAAAAAAACATTGATTTAATTTTAAAGTTAATAGTATTTTGAATAATGTAACGATTGACAATATGAACCCCTAAGCTCTCAACAGAAAAAAAAATAAATAATTAATTATAAATTTGCTTCAAAAATTATGATAATAACATTGAATAATAATAATAATTAATAAAAAAAAAAATTTTTATATAAATTATAAATCGAATCAAACCGCGCTGAAATTTGATTTATTTTTTCCAAACAATTATATTTCTCAACAATATTTTGTTAATCATAATATTTTTAACGCCAAATAACATTTTTCCAAATGATTTTTTCATTATTATAAATAAAATTTAATTAAATAATAATTTACTAAACGTTTTTTGATAAAAAAAAAAAAAAAAAACGATGAAATTTATCGAAATTTTCTTTTAACCTACTTAAAATTGGTTTTATAGGTTTTATATAGTCTCTATAGAGTTGTGTATAGTATATATTATGCATAAAATATTTTTACCACCTATTTTTAAAACCTTTTTATGTTCGTTTAAATACGTAACGAATTTATAATAGAAAAATACGTATTTATGTTTGGAGCTCCCTTTCTCCAATTTTAGAACAAGATTCTTATTTGTAAAAATCTGCGAAAAAAATTCAACAAATTTTCTTTTTTGTGACATTACTTATGTACCTTAATTTCTATAGTACGGTATTCTACAAAATAAAAAATGTATATGTGTTGTATAGAAAAACAAATTTAAATCGAATCGAATAAATGAATATATAATTGCAATCATGATGTGTAGAGACCGGAAGTTCATGTAATTTGAAAAGACTAAAAATATGAGCGCACATATTTGTATACCATGTCTAAGTTAAAAATCAAAAACGAAATTTTATACCCATAAAATTAAGTGAAAAAAATTTTATTAATCGATAAAAATCGATAATGGTGCATGATGGTAGATAAAGAATGAAGTTTCTTCGATAGCGTTAGTAACGGCATCTTTTCAAATGAATATGTTTTGCGGAAACTTAGTTTAATATGATGCTGGAGCCAATGACGACAACTGATGTTCCATTCTGTTTTTATACTTTAAAAAATAAAAGTAAAAAAAAACAAAATTTTTAATGGATGACGTAAAAACACACAAAATGTTTTCTTTACTATAAAGAAATTATGTTTTTATTATTATTATATTAAGTATATAATATAATTCTACTAGGGGAAAATCTTGTGGCTTTATCTTTTACTCTCTCTCTTTCAGCAACATATATTTTTTCAATTTCATAACATTCTTCTTGGACATCCTAACTTTTTCAGTTCTTCAAAAATCTTTAAAAATCTTCTTCTTTCATTTAAAAATTTAATTTTTTTTCTTGCTAAATTAGGGAAAAAAAAATTAAACCACTTTGATGCAAAACTTTATAATCAATTCCAATTAAAAACGTATAAAAAAAATAAAATTGATATTCTATTCATAACGCCATCAAGAGCATCTTTAATAAATTCTCTTTAAATATCAAAATAATTTGCTTTTAATCTTGACGATGAAGAAAGTGTAGTTAAATGTAATTAGTGAGATTTCGTTTTTTATAAATTATTCATTTTCTCAACTAGCATGATTTATGCCATAGTTGAGAAGTTGGTTAACAAACTAGGTATATAGTCACAGAGTCATAAAAAAAATAATAAAATTTAATTTCTTTTGATTATTATATAAATAAAATATTTATACCTCATTTTTTTTTTTTGTCACTTAAATAAAAAAGTTAAAAAAATATCTAAATATGCTTATTTATATAAAACTAAAATCATGATACTAAAAAATTAAGCATCCGCTCTAATCTTCTCATAAACATCAGGATTGAATAATCAATGAAGATATTTGTAAATATCTAGATACAGATATTATAATTTATCATTCGATGAAATAATTAATAATCAAAATAAAATTACGAAAAATTCTCGGAAAAATTATATTATTAATACATATATATATATGTACTTAAAATTTTTAAACCATTGGAAAATGCCTGTTTGCCGTTAAAATTTATAAACCATCAAAAATAAAATTAAATTAAATTAATTCCACTTTTCACTGAAAGAATATATATTGAAATCGATAAATAATTTTTTTAATCAGTTTTAGTAAATACTTCAAAAAGAAAGGTAAATATTTATTTTGTTTTAAAAATTTCTCAAACTCTGTACATCTAGAGTTATACGTAAAAAGTTCTTATTGCCATTAAATATTAAATAAATTATTATTAATTTAACTTATACCTTTCAAAAATAAATAATAAATTGTGGAACTTTTACAATGATATGTACTTACTGTAGATTCTGCAGTACATAACCATAACATAAAATGTACTTTGTACCGACAATACATGCATACATGTTTATATTCTAGCTAGTTTACTTTTGAAAATACTTATTGTGAAAATACTTATTGTTAAATGCATTTATTTTCTGATCATTTTCTTAATTATATATTTTCAATGGAATTAATTTTTGCTAATACAATTTGTAATATAACTATACTGTGGAAATCTTCTGAACAACAAATTTTTGTTTTTTTTTTTTTTAATATATATGACCCCGAACTTCATTTCCCTTACATACTGGGTCCAAAAATTTATTATTGACTTCTTAATATGTATAAAAATCTTAGATTCAGGGTACGTGTTTCCAAAACTCAAGAACCACTGGATCAATCTACAACGTATTTGAACCGTGTGTTAGTTTGGTCTGCAGAAAGGTTAAGTTAGGACCCGATATGCGTTGGGGTTGAGTTATCTCGAAAATTTAATATTAATGCTAATTTTTTATTTGATGTTTAAGCTATCTTTATTATTTTTTTTTTGCTTGAATTTATTTATATAATAATAATTTAAAATTTAAAATTTTTGCCTATACTTTCATGTTTTAATAAATTTTAAATGCCTTTGGCTCTTGTCCAAATTGTTTCATTTTTATTTTATTGGAAAACATTTTTCCTATATCATATTTGTAAAGTAAAATGTAATTCGTATTATGTTCTTTCAGTTTAATAATCAAATCGATTAATTTAAATTGAATTATTTTGTACTTCGTATATAAATTTTTTTTTTAAACAAAAAAGACACTATATGTAGTTACTATATACTTACATATGTATTATGTACATATGTTAAGCACTGAATATTATTATATAATATATACAATATACGTATTTTTATTAAAACTTATCCTGATTGAGATGCGAAACAAATTATTAAATGTATCTTTTTTTACATCTTTTTATACGTAGAAATATATCTACATAATGTTATTTATGTATAAAAATATAATTTATTTGAAAATTAAAAATTTATTTTTTTTTCATACAATTTGTATTTGGAGATTGAAAGTTTATATGAGCAACAAAATAAAATACACACAAAAAGGTTCTCGAACCCTAATTTTTAATATCATTGTACAATCATCAGAATTTCAGAAACAATTAAAACAACGTGCCCAGGATTTCCCAAAAAAAAAAAAAAAATTTTGATTTGTTGAATTTGTTTGGCCAAAAAAAAATTGATGTAAAACAAAGTTAATTAATCAAATTTATACGCTCACTTGGTTTTCGTATTATACCATAAGGCTGAAAAAACATTTTATTTATATTCTTGAATAAAATGACGAAAAATATATGTATGTTGGAATTAAGATTCTCAGGCTGTATCCGTTACAAAAAATGTACCTTTCCAAAATAAAATATATAGTTTTTTAGTCTTTGATCGCATGTTATTGTTTAAATTTTTGCCATGTTGTTATTGTTGACAGTTTTCTATACAAAATATTTACAATGTTAACAAATTTTAACACAGGATGAATATTAAAAGCATTTGATATTCTTTCGGCATTTGAGAATCAATGGACGTTTTTTTTTTGTTGTTGTTTTCAATACAATGATACATATAAGTTCTATATTTTTTTCGTTTTATGTCCTTAATATCCTTTAGTTCATGCATAGAATACATTCTACTATACAAAACGTTTATGAGGTATAATTATAAAATTTTAAGTTCAAAATTTTAAAATTCAATCATTCAAAAATTTTTTCCGTATAGGCTTATCTGCGAGCAAGTTTTGGACATTAATATTTGATGAATATTATGTGCCACACAATATATAAGTAGTATGATTTGAGAACCTAATTTTTTGATCAAAGAGAAAACACATACATATAATAATAAATCAAGACAGCCTCTGCTGTTGATTTTCAGAAAGTTTTGAACAAAATATAAGTCACTTTTGAGGTCTTCAAGTTTACGATAAGTCAACCGTACTTTACATTAGAATAATTGTGGCATTTAAATAATTCTCAAATTAAATAAACGATTCTGTGTATTCCTATAACTTATTTAATTGCATCTCTGGAATTTTTCTCATTGGTCAAACAAAACGAAAAAATTATGTTAAATTATGTAAAATTATGTTGAAAATGCTTAGTGTGTTTATTTTTAGTAATAAAATTTTTGTTGTAACGTAACTTTTTGTTGAAACGAACTACCACAAGAATTATAACAACAGAAAATTTTTGTGGAGTCAATATTTCTTATGGTACCTTTATTCTGTTGTATATAGCGTGTAAACACTATTAATGGCATGGCGATAACACATTATTTGTTTAATTTTATTTTCTAAAAATTTTATAATACACACATAAATTATGAATCTTATTAATTTTTATGTTAATTTTTCAATTTTTTTTTTAACTTAAAAGGTGAATTAGCACACCACATGGAAAATAACAAAAATTTCCAATAAGCACTAAAAATCTCAAATAATTGTCTTGTGTATACATTATATGTATATTTTAAAAAACAAAATGAATTTGCCTGTCAACTGATAATAATCATTGAATTTTCAATCCCACAATAATTTGAAAAAAGAGAAAGGTAGGTACCTATACTTTATAGTAGACATTTTCCATAATATACTTTGGAAACATCGCATAAACTTATTTGAATAGTGCTAAAAAAAAAATTTTTTTTTTTTTGTATCGTTAATAAATTTTTCAGGTATAAAGCTAAAAAATTATTTGCATTGAAAAGTAAAAGGATCACGATTATTTTTTAAGGATACGTGATTATCTATAAAAATAAATAAAATGAAAAAAGGGATTCACTTAAAAAATTGCACACATGTTATACATATAATGAATTTTGTTTTATTTTTTTTTGTTATTCGTCTTTTCATTTAAAAATCTTCTCTAAATTAGCTTTGTAAATTTATTTTCCAAGTTTTATGTGAAAGAATTCTAAAATTTAATTACAATACTGTAATGATGAAAAAGAATTTCTTTTTTTGTTGTTTTTTTTAATATTAATTGTATCTTTCCTTTTCAATGAGTCTATGTTAAAAATTGCGACTTAAAAGTATAGTGACAAAAGAATGCTCTGTTTAAGTTATATGATATGTTAGGGCTGGGATAGAGCTGGCGTTCCTGATGTGTTCAATTTTAAATAATTCGAAAATCAAAGCAAAAATAAAAAGGAGTTGAATATGTTTAGTGACTATATTATCCTTCTCATGACAAACACAACTTAAAAAACAGATACGATGTTGAACTATCATCATAGTTTTCTATTACTATTCAATGTAATCTCTAAGTAAGCTTTAGATTTTTATTAAAAAATAAGAAAATTATGGTTTCCCACACAAAAAAAAAGGTTGATCATTTTTTTTTTTAATTTTTTATGAATTTGACAAACCCAAATAAAAGTAATTTTATTTGTTAACGTATATCTATATTATATACACAAAAAAATATAGATTCATCTTTTTATATATATATATTTACAGTCAAGTGGAAACCCAAAGAAAATTTGTTAAGTTCAACAAACTGTCAGCTATAAAGACTTCATAATATTAGCTTCAAATTCCAGGGTGGTACATCATCTCATCTTTATTCGGACGTCATCATCATGATGCGATGCAAATACAATTAGTCTGCTCTGATATAAATTTTACAGTATCTTGATAGAAAATATACAATTTTCAGCTTTCGAGCAATTATTCTTTCTGAGCTTTCGGTTTTAAAATTACATATTATTGTATTTGTTTATAAAATTTATATGAACAGAATAGACTCAGGATGCATGCGTCCCACACATTACGACATGATCCCTTTTTTTTTGATTAAAATATCAATTATAATGTTAAGGTAATAAATCATAAAGTTGAGAAATTTTATAATACGAATTTATTTTCAAATTTTCAATGTATCTTTCCACTGGGATTGTAGCCTTAATGATATTATACATAAGTAATGTAATATTTATTCCCAAAATAATATACCACAAAAACCAATTTAAAATAATAAAAAATTTTTACAAAATTTTTATTCTATTTATTTTGGGGACATATGTTAAGGATATTCACATAGTTTAATTTAAAAAACAAAAATAAATTCTTCACATTTTTCAATTATTCATATTTTCACATTTATTTTTAATGCAATAAATTCAAGTGGTTTGGGAATATTGTGTTTTTTGATATTATGCATATTATACAACACCTAAATAATTCAAAATTTATTGTTTTAAAAACAAAATAATATTATTTTATTTGAAAAATAAAAAAAACATTATTATTATTCTATTTAGTTGTTATAAAAATGCAATTTTTTTTCTGTTTAATGTATAACAGGCTGTATTATTAAAATATATATATATATATATATATATATTTAAAAACATATTTACGCACAAAAGTTTAAAAAATATATTTTATAAATAGATATACTTAATAACTAAAGAATTTGACTTCCACGAATATCTCGGTATATATTAATATATGTATACACAATAATTTGTAAAACCAATTAGCTCATGACTACGGTGACGTATTTTATTTTTATTTTTTTGTTTCTTGCTAGTAGATTAGTAATGAAACCTGAAAGCAATTATTTTATTCCCACAGGAAAGTTATAAAAAATTTATTTTGCTTTTTATTATATATTTTAAGAATACTTTTATTTTAATTTCATGAAAAATATTGTTGAATTATTTTGTCCTGATATCAAGCTTAGAACTCATTTTACTTGATACCTATCATTGGCGTTGTGAATATGACACAATTAAATTTTTGATGTAAACAGCATTAATTTATTATTTGATGTTGTGAGTTGTTTAGTAAATTTCTTGTTATACTTCGAATTTTCAATTTTGAAAGTTATATAAATAGAGTACAAGTACACTATTATCTAATTTTAACAACTGTCGTATTAAAACATTATAAATATTACATTAAGACGACTCACTTTTTGAATTTTACCTTAACGACTACTTCTTCACACAAATTCGAAACTTGTTGTCGCTTTTTTAGTATTACTTGAATATTTCGGATAATTTTTTTCTTGTTTCAATTGGAGCTTGAATAAGAATCTAAGAATATTCTCAAACTATAGAAAACTGATTAAGGTTTTTATAATTATATTTTATCTTTTTTATTCATTTATCACTGGAATAGAATTCAACTAAATTATGATTAAATACGAAATATAAAATTTGAAATGTTTCGACTTATTCTTTTAGGGAAAAGCAAAATAATATTTTCTTATTACCAGTTCGAGTTCTTAAAAAAATATTCCCTAATCGAATATAAATTTAAAAATGAATAAAATAAATACATATACATAAATATCAGTTACCAATTTTTTTACTATATAATTAAAAAATATCAAGTGTGGATACTCGTGAATATTTTTTTTTAATGTTCACAGTAGGTACCCTTTATATTTATATACACTTTCATATGTTCTGTAATGGCTTTTATTACAGTTTTTATTTTACATTATATTTACGACTTGAAAACTAAATTAATTTATTCTTGAAACAAAATACAAAGGATAAGTATTATTATTTATAAAGATTAATAAGATATATCTACGATGATTCTTTATCGCAATTCCAGAAGTATAATTTTTGACATTAAGGTATTCTATAAGTTTAAATAAGCTTTTCAGTAAAATCAGAAAAAAAATTATCGAAGCATAATTTTGTTATCGTCCACACTGCGTGCAGACTCTGAGCTGATTTGATTACCATTATTATATAATAATTGGGGTAAATTAGGTCGAAAATTTAAAATTTCATTTATTTCTAAAAAAAAATTCTAAAAAGTATCTTATGATTTCTTCAGGTTCATTTTTTTTAACCCAATTGAAAAATATTCGTTTTTAGTTATAATATTCAAAGCAATGTAGTACTTCTAAATGTACCATGTACATACAGTTTAGTTGTATTTTTCTTATGCTTTTCTATGTGCTTGCTATATTTTTAATTTAAAATTTAAAATGACATAAATATGAAAGCAGCGGTACTGTTTTTTATGCAATTAAAACAATAGTATGTCTTTAAATAACTTTTATTATTCGTCGCATACATTGAGCATGGAATTTAAAATTCGTACAAAACTATTATGTTTAAAAATATAATTATTATAATAAAACAACGTAAGTACTCTTTTCATGTATATGGATAGTATACAGATATATACAATATATAATAATTTTCAAAAGAAGAAAAATTCAAAGAATTAAATAGAATTTACACTTAGTTAAATATTTAATCAATATTATGCTATTTTATATAGTTAGGTATATCTACTTATTATCTAATTGAGAATCATAAAAGATATAAAATCTTTTTTTTTTCTAATGAATTCACAATCTAATAAGTTTCTCATTATAGAATCTGTATCATTAGAATTTTCATAATATGTACCTCCATTATTTATTTATTTATTTATTTATTTAAATTTATTATAACAAGCTAAAAATTAGAATATAAACTTAATTACTTAATTGAAAAACTACATTGAAAAGTGTAATTATGACAGAATATAAACAAAGTAGTTAAATTTTATATAATGATGCAACAATTAAATACTATATACTTATAGAGATAGATTCGTAATCATTATTATTATTATTATAGGTTAGTTGTTAATATTTCGTTTAGCTTCGGTAATGTAATGATTCCCTAAACGATTCAAAAGTAGGTTTCGATTATTCATTAGGAATCAGAAATGTATCAACTTAAATTTCTTGTAAATCTAGTACTATTTAAACTTCGGAGGTAATTGTTTTTTACACACTAAAAGGCAGAAAATCGGGAGTGAGAGAAAAAAAAATTGCAAACTTTAATTTTTTCCATACATTTCATTGTCACCCTAAGAGATGACAATAAGAATGATAACTTAATACTAATATGAAATAAAGTGTTACTAATAATATGTAGCAAAAAAAACCAGTTAAGAGAACTTGGTACCAGTTTGGATTTTTTGTCCCAAAACTTGATTGTAGAGCCGTTTTAGATTATTTTAAAGTTTAATTTAAAAAAAACATTTCATTCACAACCTCAGGAATGTTTCATAGTTTAAAATGACATAAAACTTTTTAGAATCGGTTAAGGCTAAGTGCTCGAAATCTCTTCAAAACCATTTTGTGACACATAACAATGGTTTTGAAGAGATTTCGAGCATTTACCCTTAACCGATTCTAAAAAGTCTTATACCCTTTTAAAGTATCAAACAGTTCGGAGGTTGTGAATCAAATATTTTTTCTAAATTTTACTTTAAAATAATCTAAAACTGATTTTCAAAAAAAATTTGGGACAAAAAATTCAAACCGGTACCAAGTTCCCTTAAAGATATCTCCCCGAAAAAATATCAGTAATACATAATTACATATTTTCATATAGATTTTAATAAAAATAATAAAATGTTTAATGTACCTAACTGGGTACATAGTATATACATTTAAATAAAATCCTATATTATCTACATACGCTTTAAATTCCAAGAAACTGAGCCCAATTTTTCTTTTACAAATAAAAATATGTCACACCTATGTTTATTTTCACTATATATATGTATACCTACAATTATGATGTTTTTTTTTTATTTTGAATAATGTATATATATTTTTTGTCATAATCAAAATATTACTTCTTTACTACCCACAATAAATTGAAATCATAATTAAAATGTTTAGTAAGAATAATATTTTTTAAAAGAGTTAAATGGAAATTTTTCTTTTTCCATTTAATTTATTACATAATTTCAATAGAAAAGTTTTCGAAAAAAAAAGAAAACTTGCCAAAAAAATAAAAACAAAATATATCTATCTAACAATAATATCAACATTACTTCGGCTGAGAATTCTATTAGCCATATACGCCATTTTCGGGAACTTTTTTTTTTTTTAACTAAAAGTTTGGAGTTAAAGGTTTTCAAACATTATCTTTTCGAAATTTTTAACCTATTTGTCTGTACCGTTCCTGACGTATCAAAATATCGCAACATTTCACATGATACTACATTCAACAATTTTTTATTTTAAACTTTGTATGTAACATGTCATAAAAATAATTTTTTTTTATTGATTTTAGGCCATGTCTAATATTTTAGTATAATTTAAAAAAATTTTTTTTTAATATACATAATTGTATATTAATAATTGTAGGATTTGAACTGAATACAAAAAAGTCGGTGAGTATATAAAGGTGGAATAAAATCGCATTTTAAGATGCTTTAAAACATCACTTAAGTATTATTATCTGAGACATTCTCGCCAGTTGTCATGAAAAACTTTTATCCAAACTTTCAAATGCTCGATTTATTCGAAACTACCACAATGTCAGTGTCTAATAGAATTCTCAGCCGATGATATATATGTACCTACTATATATATAAATTATTGAAATATAAAAGCACTTACCAGTCTATTTATTATTTATTCTTTTTTAAGTAAGTATATATACTACCCCTATATAAATTCAATTTATTATTATTATTATTATTATTACTTTTATTTTGTCGTTATTTTTTTTTTTTTTTTTAATACATTTTCTTTAATTGATTTTAATATAATATGTCTCTTCTACAATATTACTATACTTTTATAATATGTATATAAATAAAAATGATATACAAAAAAGAAAAACATCTTTTTTGTTGAAATTCAAAATAAATTTTATGTTGTGGATAAATTAAATTTTTTTTTTTTATATTTGATTTCTGTTTTTATTTTTCTTTACATAAAAAAAAAAGGATTTCAATTTTTAATCTCTTCAAAGCAAAGTGTATAGAAAAAACAATAACAAAATATTGACAGAAAAATAAACAAAAAATCTTTTATTTGAAAAAAATAAATAATAATAATTTTTATAAGATTTTATACGAATTTTATTTTTATTTTGAAATTTTTTTTTTTTTTTAATTATAAATTCAAATTAATATTAAATTTTACTATATAATTGAAAAACATTAAATATTACTATATTTTAAATGTATACATATATATATAGGTGTATTTATTATATTTGAATTTCTTATTATTTATACACCTTCGATTTTATATAATTGTTTTAGACGTACATATATAATTAATATTATAGAATTTTTATTTCGAAAAAAAAAATAATATTTATATAACACGGGGGTACATTAATCACTTAGAAAGAATTTTTTTTTTTATTTTTTACTTTTTAATATAAATAATCATTTTTTTTTTTTTTTTAATAAATTCGATATAATTTTTCATCTATTTTATAATTATTTAATTTTAATTTATTTTTTTTTTTTTTAACATTGAAAACACTCCCCAATTTTCTTGTTTTTCTATTTTATTTTAATTTTATTTTAATTTTTTTTTTTAAATATTATTTGTTGTGTACATTAACTAGCAAAAAAATTAAGAAATAAAAAAAAAAAAAAAACAAAGAATTTTTCTAGGATTTTTACTAAATATTCTTCTTATTTTTCCTATAATTTTATTTTTAATTTTTTATTTTATACTTGTTTGATGTTAGCCAGATGGAAGAAAATTACTAAATAGCTGCTGAACTTGAAAGTTAGAAAAGCAACATATAAATTCTATAGAGACTATTAGATGTATAATTTTTTTTTTTTGTTATTTAAAAAAAAAAAAGTATCCAAAAGCAAAAGTTTTTATATAATAAGCTTTAAAATAAAGAAAAAAAAAAGAATTTTCGGAAAAATTGCAATATATGTAATATACGGTACATAGATATGTTGTAATGTTGTAGATATAATTGTAATAATGGTGTTTTTACGGGAAGATATCAGTAGCGAAACAAAATATTGTTTTACATCTTTTTTTTTATTTAATTATGAAACCACTGAACCATCGATACTATATTTGGACTGTATGTTAGTGTGGCATGCACAGGAAAATTTTTCTCAAGTTGGTGGTGGGGTATCTCGTATTCTTTTTTAATGTTCACAAGTCTTACGTCCTAAGTGTTTCTAAAAAGCTTGAACCACTGGACCAATCGACACCATATTCCATCAAATTTTTTGATATCGATTTATTCATCGATTTTTTTTTCAGGAAACACATCAATAAGATGATATCAATATAAGTATGCATATATAATTGAAAAATGAAAACCCCTATAATATATAATGATTAAGTCGAGAAAATAATTCCTAAAGTTAAATTCTACAAACAACAAATTATTATGCTTTGCATCCTTTTTAACAATAAAGCCTGCTCACTGAAAAAGTGAAAACCGAAGAAATTAAAAAGCATTTACATTGATTATATTAAAGACTCATAATTGTAGAGCTTTTTTTTCGGATATATACTTTTTATAAAAGTTTAAACAAATACCAAACATGCGCACGTCAATGACGTCACATTATTTGTAAATTATATACAATAAAAATACGTATATGCTATGAAAAAAGGACACTCATATTACATTTTATTAGTATGTGCATATATATATATAAATAAAATTTAATTATACTTGTTGAGTAGACTATGTGCGTGCATACATAAATCTATAAATTTATGTATTATTTGAACTTCCATAAAACTTTAATACCCTTTTTTTTCGTTTTATTTAAATTTAATTACATATTAAATATTTAATTTGAATTTAATTACATATTATATATTATTATCTGTTAATGTACATTTTAAATTATATCAAAACAGATTAATTGTTTATACTGAATATCTAATTTTGCATTCTTTAATAATATGACAATTACTTCTGACATTATTTATTAAAAGAAAAAGAATGGTATACCTTTTAAAAATTAAGAAATAATATCGACAAAGTAACGTAATATCTAAAAAAAAAAGGTATAATGTAAATTATACACATATTATATACACAATGTATATATTTACTATCCATATATACCTAATACTCTGTATTTATTAATTACAGATTTTATTATATTATTTTACTATACATAATATACAATGTTGTTGTTATTTATAAATCCAATAATAATGTAATATGTTAACAACACAAGATACTTGAATGTTTATTACCTTTTATTCGGTTAAGAATGTAAATAAATTTTATATTAATTTCTTTAATAATATGTTCTTGTTTATGTTAAGTACAATTAGAATTTTTCTTTTTTAAACTATAAGCAAATAAATATATATGTATATATGTTTATTTACTTTAAATATACACATTTATATTTTTGATAAAATATAACTAATAACAACAAACTTAAAAATCATAAAAATTGAATAGGGTTAATAAAATGTATATAGAATGTAAATATGTATATTATATTATAATATAGAATGAAATAAAGGAGTTGAAACAAAAATATATATATTTGGAGTGTACTAACATAATAATGTAGTATATATAACTAGAAAATAATGTGCTATATATTATGTTAGTATACCTAACTTATATTCAATAAAAAACAAAATTTCATTTACCTAAAAGTTTTATTATAATAATAATAATAAGAAATATGATATTGATTTACAGAAGTATCTATTTACTGTCACTTAATAAAATTATCAATTAATTAGAAAGAATTTATTTTTTATAAAGTATATTAGTTGGGGAAAACAGACAAGTTACTGTTAATTATTAACGCAATTTTCAAGGCTATAAACTTTAAATACAGTCATAAAATTATATAAATATATTGTACTCTCATACAACTTTCTTACAACCTAAAAATGTTATTCCAAAAACATAAAAAAGTACTAAGAATTACACAAGAGTGTAATTGTAACTGCAGATAATTTTCAGTCAGAACAAAAATATATTCGACGAGAATAGAATGACGTCTGAAAAAACTATAAAACGGCTCTTAAACCTTTAAAAAATGCAAAGATTAATAGTGGGAAAAAATTGAGGACAAAATTTGGTGTTAAAAGAGCTTTCTTAAGAAAGTCATTCCCATCATCTTTAGGAACTTTTTAATAGTTAAAATAATAGCAATAAAAAAGTAATACGTGTTATAATGTGAATAAAGTTCTTTCAGCGAAAATAAAAGTAGAATTTTATTCAACTCCTAAACATCATATTTATTGATTATGTTATATGTACTTATGTAGGTACATTATCTAAAAGTTATAACTATTTCTTTGTCAGCTAAATATAATCAATTGTTCTACAAAAACTTTAAGTTAAAAAAGTTTAATAATTAAATACTCGGACTAATAAAAACTAAAAATTAGCACAAAGAGGACTTACAGTTGTCTTACAGTGCTGTTTTGAAAACAAAGTAGTGAATTTGAGCACATGAAATAAAGCTATGGCAGACAAGTACGTCAAATACATTCGCATAGATATGGATAAAATCCGTGTTTTAGAATCCGTGGATTAGAAGCTCAAGGTTCCCGCTCAAAGTGATGTCCGAAAAGAAGAGTATTACGTGGAATACAATGATTATAACTACAAAGCGAATAGTTTTGATCAGAATTATCAAGGTTAATGCACTAAACCTACACAGAAACTCCCTAACTTAAGTTCAAAGAAATAAATTTTAAATCCCATGGTGTTCGCATTAGGAGAATATTTGAATATGCTGTTTTCCGGAATATTTCAGGAAAATGAACTGGATTTTTCATATAAAAATATATTCCGGAATTCATTCCACTTTCATATTCTAGTTTGTCAGGGTTAGAATTCTACATTTATAGTTACTTTCACTCACTTTTTGAAATTTTGTTATAGTTGGCAACAATTTTTTTTGTCAAATTCGAGTCAAAATGAAAAAAAAAATAAAATTGATAAAAAGCGAGATAAAAAGTCAAAATTTTCAACAACAAAAACTTTTTCTCTCAATTTTTTTTAATGCAAACGGCAATTTGTTTTCCGGAATTTATGTGGAATTTAAATTTCAATGCGAACAAGGTATAATTCCCATAAACGGGTTCGCCAATTCCTTAATTCAAGCTGCCCTTTAACAGTCGGCGCAATTATTTTGACTATTTGTCGCTTGTTTTTTTTTTTAAATCAACTGACAGTGACAGCTTGCGTAGATTACTTGCATTGTGTAGCAAAGTAAATTTGGCGTTTTAATATTTTATAATAATAAAAAATAAAAAACGAGATTTTATTATTTAATTATTTTTTTTATATATTTTCATTCACATTCTTTAAAAAATTCCATAACAAAAAAAAAAAATGGCAAAAATATTAAATGGTCGATTTGGGTAAGCCAAAATCAGATGTGAAAGAAAGAGGGCTAGTTTTTTTGAGAAAAACCTTTAACAAATTTAAAAAAATTGCTTCTTTTTTTTTTTTTGAATGTTATGTAAATTTATTGATTTTTTTATTCATCTCGATCTAATGTCATGAAAGAATCACGCAACGCTCTTTAAATATAGGTACCTAGCCAAAAAGAAAATAAGTTTTGACTGGTAATTTTAGATAAACGAAAACTTAAATTTTTGTGTCTCTTTAATCATAGTGTAGGAACTTACCTACAATAAAATTGATTCAATGATCCAAAAATATGATGAAACATGAAATAGGTATGTATAGGTACCTAACCGATTTCATGTAGGAAACAACAGTTCGTTGACTTTAAGTAGGTAATTATTTTCGATATAATTTCGTTTCAATTGCCTTCAGAACATTTAATCAGAACTTGGATGGAACCTAGGTACTTTTTCCTACAACCTACCATAGGTTTATCCTCTATTCTAAAACATCGATTCTATTCATTACATACTTACCTACAACAATATAATTATTAAAATTAATTTGGCCTCTGAGTTTTACAATTTGATTAAAAAATATAAATTTTTATAAAATTAAAATTAAATAATTTTTTCCTTTTTTTTTTTACTTTTAGATTTAAAATAAAATCACAAGCCCTAAGACCATTATTATTACACGGATCTCGTTTAAATTATTCATCATTTAATTATCAAGGAAATTATTCTAACAAAAAAAATATAAATAGATTTATTTTAGAACGTTCACATAATTTACAAAAAAATAATGGTCCTTTTTTAATATCATCGCGTAGTTATGGTATGATAATTGTGCGTGTATTAAGAGGTGCACTGAAATTAAGATATATACTACTTGGTGGTGCAATTGGAGGTGGAATGACATTAAATAGTGTTTGTTAAAAAAAAAAAAATTTGTACCTTATTTTTTACGTTGGTACTTATGATTTTTTTTATTCATTTTTTTTTTAGAAATTTGAACAATGGAAAGATGGCCTACCGGACTTGAAGTGGTTGGAAGATGTTATGCCCGATAATAAACAATGGGCTAATTTCTCTCGAGGTTTAATTACTTTTAAGGATAATATGGCTGGTGCAATTCAAATAGGTATTTATTTAAAAAAAAACAAAATAAAAAATTTAAATAGGTATATAAAATTCAAAATATTTATTATTTATATTTTTAGACCCAAGAATAAAAGAATTGAGCGAAAGAAAACTCAATGATTGGCGAATTTGGTTTGATAGTCGCTTAGATAATGCTATTGAAGTAGCAGAGAATCAAGAAAATGAACAAATTGAAAGTATGAGTATTTTTTTTATGAGAAAATTTCAAATTAAAACATGATTTAAGCTTTACTAATAAATACATGTAAAAAATTTGTAAATCAGAAAAAGAAAAACTTATAAAGCCTATTATATTTCGATTTCACTGTGAAGTGATTATTTTCTGAAAATCTAATTCTCAAATTTTATTTCGAAGGAGCTTAATGATACGTACTTCAATTTTAACTCGATGAATATGATTTTCGTGCAAAAATCACTTCACCGAGAGTTCAATAAAAAATCGCGATTCCAAGATTACGTATGGTCCTAAGAGATCAATCGGAATGTTTATTTATCTGAATATTTTAAATATTTTTAAACGTATTTGAACACAGGTACGTTTGTAACTATTCTCATTCAAATAAGATTAGTTGAGTCGCTATTTCATTCCAATTTTAGTTATTTCAGAAATGTGGAAAACTTAAGTTACTAACTGCTTGTTTCAAAGTAGCTATCGATGCTTAATAATATAATAGCTTATTCATTTTCTAATTTTTGTTGTTTTCATTAACAAATTAAGAATGATTACATCTTTTTTAAGATTAAAAAATTTTTTTAGTTAATTTTTTTTTATTAATGGCATACATTTCTCGTAGGTTCCTACCAGAAACTGTCAGACTTCATTTATGATGTTTATGGAGGTATGCAAATATTCAACGTGGAAAATTATTTTTAATTAACAATATTTTGTGATTTAGCTGTGTAATCATTCTTAAAATTAAAATACTTAACAATTTTTCATTTATTTGTTTTAAAAAAGTTTGAATTTTTATTTTTTTTTCAGTAACAAAAGAAGAAATTAAAACAAAACATACCGTCAATGCAATCAGCTTGACAGGGGATGAAACTAGAAGGAAATATGGTAATTTATCATTTTAAATATACGAATATATCATAATTTATCTATTTATTAATTGTCCATTTTTTTTTGTTATAGAAACGATGCAAAACCAAATTGAAGTTTTACAAAATGAAATTATGGCTGTTCAAATTAAATACCAGAAAGAATTAGAAAAATTGGAAAAAGAAAATCGTGATTTGCGACAGCAATATTTACTTTTGAGGACAAATAAAAAATCGGTCAATAAAAAAATTAAGAAATCTCTAATAGACATGTATTCTGAAGTTTTAGATGAACTATCAGGTTACGATACAAACTACTCAACAGCCGATCATTTGCCAAGAGTTGTTGTAGTTGGAGATCAAAGCAGTGGAAAAACTTCTGTTTTAGAATCTGTTGCAAGAGCGAGAATTTTTCCAAGAGGAAGTGGTGAAATGATGACTCGGGCTCCAGTAAAAGTTACATTGTCCGAAGGGCCTTATCATATAGCACAATTTAGAGATTCTGACCGTGAATACGATTTAAGTAAAGAAAGTGACTTAGCCGAACTAAGAAGGTAATCTATAATTTTTAATGTTTTTAAATATTAATAAATATTTTCTTCTATTTATTAGTTCAAAAGACAAAATCCAAAAATGTTTGTTCAAACTTGAATAAAAAAAAAACTCACGTTAGAGACCTGATCAGCAAATTTAAATAATGTTTTTTTTTTATAGAGAAGTTGAACTAAGAATGCGAGCTTCAGTGCGTGGTGGAAAAACTGTCAGCAATGAAGTGATTTCAATGTCTGTTAAAGGACCGGGATTACAACGAATGGTTCTAGTGGATTTACCAGGAATAATTTCGGTAAAATTTGAAAATAAATTTATTTTTTGATTTTTAATAAAAAAAAAAATCATTTTCAGACAATGACTGTCGATATGGCTGCTGATACAAAAGATTCAATCCATCAAATGACTAAACATTATATGAGTAATCCAAATGCTATTATTTTATGCATTCAGGTAAATAATATCATTTAAAAGTTTCTCAATAAAGGTATTCTAACTTTTTAAAGTTTAGCTGAAAATGTTTATCTTAATTTTTGAGTATTGTATCTATTTTTCCGAATTAAGAGATTTTGAATATGAATTTTGTAACATTTTAATTTACAGGATGGCTCCGTTGATGCAGAAAGAAGTAATGTGACGGATTTGGTGTCACAATGTGATCCACTTGGTAAACGAACAATTTTTGTGCTTACTAAGGTTGATTTAGCCGAAGAACTGGCAGATCCAGATAGAGTAAGTTCAAGAAAAATAGAGATGCTTCGATTTTTTCCTTAATTCCTTTTATCCTATCTAGATACGAAAAATTTTATCAGGCAAATTATTTCCAATGAAGGCACTTGGTTATTATGCTGTTGTAACTGGGCGAGGTAGAAAGGATGACAGCATAGAAGCTATAAGAGAATACGAAGAGAAATTTTTCAAAAACTCAAAATTATTTCAGTAAAATTTCCTTTAATTTCTTTAGTTTTTTAATTTATAAACATTAACGTTATTTTAGTCGGAGAGGTGTAATTATGCCACATCAAGTCACGAGCAGAAATTTAAGTCTTGCTGTTTCTGACAGATTTTGGAAAATGGTCCGTGAAACGATCGAACAGCAAGCCGACGCATTCAAAGCAACTAGATTTAATTTGGAGACCGAATGGAAAAATAATTTCCCGAGGTACAGTGATCTTTATCGAGGAATAAATAGAGAATTTAATCTATTTATAATTTCAGATTACGTGAATCAGGTAGAGATGAACTGTTTGAAAAAGCTAAAGGAGAAATTTTAGATGAAGTGGTCAATTTGTCACAAATATCAGCAAAAAAATGGGAGGAACTGTTAAACTCAAAACTTTGGGAAAAACTATCGCAATACGTATTTGAAAATATTTATTTGCCAGCTGCTCAGTCAGGTTCTCAAAGTAATATTATAATATAGGCTTTAGTTCTTTTATTTCATACCGAAAAAATGGAGAACCAACTGATTTTATGGTGGTAAAATATTGGAAGTGAATAAGCAGAATTGATAATTAAATGTAACCAATAAATTTTGAAAAAATCAGTTGGTTTATTCTAATTATAAGCATGTCATTTGGATTATTAGTTTTATTTTAAATGTTTTTCATTAAAGCCTACTTTTAATTTGAATAATTTCATAATGTTACAATAAAGATATTATTTTATTCCATTAGATTCGTTTAATACAATGGTTGACATAAAACTGAGACAATGGGCAGAACAAGCGTTACCAGCAAAGTCTGTTGAATCTGGTAAGATTTCACATTAAATATTAAGCTATTTGGCATATTCAATTTATATATTTTTGCAGGATGGGAAGCATTACAAGCTGAGTTTTTAAATTTAATTCAAAAGGCAAAAAAATCTCCAGATCATGATGATATTTTTGATAATTTAAAAAACGCTGTCGTCGATGAAGCACTTAGAAAGCATTCATGGGAGGACAAGGTTTGAAAATGCAATTTTTAACACTAATTTTTTGTAGTACTTATCTCAAAACTTATATTATGTAAAATTCTGCTTTGTTTTTATACTTTTATGCTTAAAAATTTGTACTTGACTTAATTGTTTGATCTTGAGAAGTATTTTTCAAAAAATCTTGTAAAATCCTAGAAATAGTTTTTATATCCGAAAATTCATTCTTTTCGATGTGTTTATAACCAAGTAAAGGTTGATTTCCTTTTGTTTTTTGAGGTTTTATTTTATAAACTTTATCACAAATAACCAAGAGAAATGGAAAGAAAGAAATAAAAAATAAATTATTAATGATATTATTTATATTTGAATAAATCTAAGATTTTGATTATTTTTTCAGGCTATTGACATGTTACGCGTTATTCAAGTAAATACTTTAGAAGATCGGTGTGTACACGATAAACAAGAATGGGATCAAGCTGTGAAATTCTTTGAAAGTTCAGTCAAAGAAAAAATGCAAAACACTGACGAAACGTTAAATGTAATGCTAGGACCATCTCAGATTACAAGGTGGACTCATTGGACATATTTAACTGATGATCAAGTTAAAAGAAGAAGTGTTAAATCAGAGTTAGATAAAATTTTATACAGTGATAAAGTAATTGTTTAAAAAAAAATTTTTAACAATAAAAATTCTAATATTGGATAAAAATTTACAGGAACATCTTCCCACTCTAACCTATGATGAATTAACTACTGTAAGAAAAAATTTACAAAGATCTAATGTTGATGTAGATACTGATTATATAAGACAAACTTGGTATCCAATTTATAGAAAGTACGCAAAATAAATAATATTATTATAGTGAGGTATTCTAAAAATTGTAAAATTTTAGGAATTTTTTGAAACGAGCTCTACAAAGAGCTTACGATTGCAGGAAGGCATATTATTTGTACACTCAACAGGGAGCTGAGTGTGAGGTAAGTTCAATTCTTTTAACAATTATAGGAATATAGATATAGGTATATAAAATATTTTATATTTATAGTTTTTGATTTTGATTATTAACGTATAAAATAAAAAAAATTTAAGACTCATCTCAAAATTTGTCAATAAATGTTTTTTTATAATTAAATGGAAAAAAGGATGATGAATTTAGCTTATCAAAGAAGTATAAACAAAGAAAATTAAAAAAATCTATTTGCGATCATTAAATTTTCAATTAAGAATAATAGTTCTTGAATTATTATTACAAACATAAATACCTAGGCAAATTGAAATCTAATAAAAATAACTTATTCTTTTTCTAGATCAATTGTAATGATGTGATTTTATTCTGGCGTATTCAACAAGTAACTAAAATTACTGCTAATGCTTTGCGGCAACAAGTAATTAACAGAGAAGCTAGACGTTTAGATAAAGAAATTAAAGAAGTTTTAGATGAGTTTAGTGATGACGAAGAAAAGAAAAATCATTTACTAACAGGCAAAAGAGTTACATTAGCTGAAGAATTAAGTATAAAAAATTAATATACTAGAATTTCAATATTTAATTAAATCCTTTTTTTTTTAGTTAAAGTAAGACATATTCAAGAAAAACTAGAAGAGTTTATAAATGCACTGAACCAAGAAAAATAATTTAATTATAATTATTTAATAACAATATTATATATAGTCCAGCCAATTGAAATAGCCTAGTTCTGTTTCTTATCTTTTAACATTTTTTCAGTTTTACTTTTTTTTTTAAAACACCTTTTTTTTTTAAAGTGAATATTATTCATGTCAATATTTTTAATTGAAAGCCCAAAAAACAATTCAAAAATGCAAAAAAAAATGTTGACACTTCTTCGAAGCGACAAAATTCCTTTTCGAATAACGTTACAAGTAAATTTTTATTACGATGTGTCAGTAAAATTTAATTGTTGAAAAAAAAAAATAAAAATAGACCGAGACTATTTCAATTGTGCTGGTACATTGAACTTAATTGTTTATTTGATAAAAAATACTGTTTTTAATAACGCTTATTGTGTATTTATTGAAAATTTTGTTTATTACAAAATAAAGCAGAATTATCCATTTTTATTGTTTTTATTTATATAATTTGGAAATTAAAAATAGAGTATATAAAATTTAAATTAAATTTCATTTTCGAAAAATTAAAGTGTAGTGGAGGTATAAATATAAAAAATTAATCAATGGAACTACGCAAACATCAAATTTCAACTTAATTTTTAGTTTAAAACAGACATAGGGTTCGTAAACCCCCGTTGTACATATATACCTGTCAGCCCATTGCGCTATAATGCCCCATAAACCTAATTATTCACATCGAGCAATCCAATGCGTTTTGTTAATCATTAGAATTCATTATTACACATAAACTACATTTATTTAATTCATACAAGCCAAATATATTTTATTTTGAAAAAAAAAAAACAAACAATTTATATGACAATTTATAAAATTTTTAACTTTTTAATTAACACCTAATACAATAATATTGAAAAAAAAAAGTAAATTGATTTTTGAAATCATCATTATCAGATATAAGATGTAGAACTGTAATTTATTTTTGAATAAATTAAATATTTTAATCCAAACACACTGTGAAACCCATTGTGGGACTTAAAAATTATATCAAGGACGTCATTCAAATAACTAACCATTTTATAGAACGATAATTAACATTTCGATATATTTATATTACGCGCATAATTAATTAAAAAGAATAATGCTCATAAAAAAATTTGAGAAACAAATTTTGTTATATAAACTTTATTATTTTATAAACTTTATTGTTTTATAACTATAATCACTTAGGTACGTTCATATTATAACAATAAAAATAAAAAGTAAAGAGATTTATCTTTGTTCTACATCTTATAATCTTAACTTTAATTTAATGTCTAGTAAGGTGCACTTGGTGGCATTCCACCGTAAGATAAAGATTGCCCAGGATTATATCCTCCGAAGCCTTGTGGATTACCTTGTGGAGGTCCATCGTTTTCAAGTGAAATAAAATCAATTTTAGCATCTCTACAAAGCGAGACAAAACGAACACTTTCTAGAGGCAATCTGTGAGGAAATTCAGCAAAATGTTGACCATTCATAGCAATTTTATAACTCTGAAGTTGAGCCAAAATCAAAACTTCAAAAGGAGCTCCTGGTTGAATTGGACAGTGTCCTGAAAAAAAAAATTAGATATGCTTAAAAAAATTTATATATTAAGGATAGAAAAAAAACTAGCAATTAGTCAATTTAATACCAAGAATTTCAATAGAATCAACAATATCACTATACTAAACTCTTGGTATTGATATTTTTTAAATTTAGGAACCAATTATAGCTTCAAATGCCAGGCAATAATTCATAAGAATTATAATATTTTACCTGATCTTTCTTCATAACCCCATCCTTCCGCGCCACAATGATTTCTAACCTGAAAAATAATTGTTAAAATAGATAACTATTTAGTAATCTGTTGATTCTGCCTATAAATGATTTTGTCATTGGTTTGTCGAAGTTCCTAGAACTGCGTCTACAAAATAAATGTTGATTTCCAGAAACTTGACCAATAATTTCGAATAAATAAAATTGATCGCCGATAATACAAAATGTGTAAACTTAATGTATGCTTTGTGATCAAATGAGAACGAACAGAAAAAGAATTGAAAAGGCTGATGGATTTTAAATATTAGGTGATAAAAATTTCAGTTTTAATTCACATAAATAATTCTTACTGTAAAAAAATAGCTAAGAAAATTAGATCATATTATTAACAAACAGTACATATGCAAATCTGCCCAGCCTTAATAGTCTAAAGTGATTTTTAGTTGTATCCACATGTACTATATATATTATTATAGGTTACAAGACTAGCCCGACAGACTAGTCCAACAATTAATTTTGTTAAGCGTTCGATGAAGCTAAAGAAATTAAATAATGTAATGTATCTTAAATTTGAAGAAAAATAAATTTGATACTCTTTCAGTATATATTTGTAAAATAATATTAATTGAAAATATTTTTTTATCCATACTCACAACATCGTTTTCACATGGTCGAAGCTAAAAATAGGAAAATTTATTTATAATTTTTTTAACTCATTTAATGTATATATTATTTTGATTTACATCAATATGTAAACAAATATCACAATTATCCAATGGTTCCATATTTCCATCCATTTCAGGAGTTGTTTGCAAGTTTATGGATAATCTATCTGCATTTGGAAACATGAATCCTAAAATTTAAAAGAATAATGAAAATAAAGCACAGCCATAATTGAAAAGATTAATAGAAAAAAGGTGAAGAGAAATACAAAAATACACAAATTTGAAGTAAATGAAAATATCTGTACATACTTAAATTAGGGATGAAACCCGGTTTCTACATTCGGATTCGAAACATATATACAAATTCTCTTCCTAATCGATTTTAAGTTGTAAGTCCCAATCTATTTGTAATTAATATTATTTCATATAAAGTAATTTTGTGCAAAATCATGAATTTGTTTGTTTTGTTCTTGTGTATATTTTTTTTCAGTTAAGTCGATAAACAATTGAGCTCTATGCGAGCCAAACTTTATCATAAAATTTGAAAAAAATTATGTTTACAGTATAAATCTTATTATACTTCTTATATGCTATTATCAATCTTCGTAATTATCGCTTCCGTAAATTTTCATAATAAAGAAATCGACTAGTGTATCAAAAATAATTTGTAAATTACCGAAATTATATTAATAAATTATTTGCACCCTTATCTTTTAAATAATTTTAATAAAATGTATAATAAAAATATTAATTAATAATTACACCGAAAGAATGAAATTATTTGAAAAATGTTTCCCCCTTATCAGATTTTAACAACAAAGAGCCGATTTTTTATTTTCAAAAATACGTCTGCATTGATTATTATGAAACATAAGACATAATATATATATTACCTTTGATCCGTATCATTTTATTGCCACCTGATAGACCTGTGAAAAAAATCTATTTAATAAAGTAACTGACAACCAAGAGATAAACAATAGAATCTGTAGTTATCAATAAAGTTAACTTATGGTACTTTTAAAATTTAAAAAAACTTGCATAATACATTAAAAATTAAAACAAAATATAAATTGCCAAAAGAAAAGTGAAAAAGGCATAATGTGATAATTAATCAAACCAATTTTCCTAAAAATTAAAAAAATATAATGAGATCATCCTTTCTAATTTCATAGTCACATAGAATGCTTATATTAGATATGATCTTTTTTTTATTAAATTTATTAAAAAACAATTAATATGATTAATAGACATTCTATGTATCATAGTTTAATTTTTGTCCGAATGAGCGTAAATTCTATAATAACTAATTCTAAAGTGGCTTGATTAATAGATGTAAACGCTATAGCTCTTTTTGTATTAGAAATCCCTTGTACTGACCTCCAGGAATCTGGCCAATAAATGGTAATTGCTGAAATGAAAAAAAATTATATATCATATAAAAAATTATATTCATATGCAATCCACATAAGTAGAGTTTTATAAAATTTTAATACATTTTTGTAGAAGTTATCTAAAGTTTTGAGTTTTGAGATTATGTTCTTTAGTTAACCCTGATAAAAAAAAAAAATTATTTTTTAACTCAAAAATATGTTTAATAATTTTTGTATAGGAAGTCATTGAAAATGTATCTGAATGAATTATTTTATTGTGTTGTGGTTGAAATTTAATTTATAAATAATTATAAATCTGCATATAACTAAATACATATATACCTATATACCTCTACATATGATATTATTTTTTATTGGTAATAATTAAAATTCATTATGATGTGATTCGCACATAATTTTTAGTCAAATTTTGGGTGTAGTTGATATAATAATAAATAAAATAAACATTTATATATATATATAAGTATATTCAGCGAACACAATGTTGTGTATTTAATGTCACATTGAATTAAAACTGATAAAGAAATAAATGTTTTTTTAGTACCTACTGGTTTTAAAAAATCTTCCAGAAATTCTGTATGACGTCTTTAGATAATTCCCCATTTTTTAGCTTTTTTTTTTTCATTATAAAAATTATAATTTGTTAGGCATGTAGTATTTTTATATATAATATTTTTTAATATAAATTAGATAGATACATGTATTTAATGCAATATAATGTATGTCAGAATCATAAATTTCATCAAGACGAAGTTTGTAAAATTTTTATACACTTTTAGGTAGGCAACAAAAAACAACAAAAAAAAAAAACACAATCATTTTTTCAATTTTATTGTTTTACCATAATGTTATAAAACTATATATAGAGATATAGTGATAGGGTAGGTACCTAATTGGCAAATATAACTTAAGCAAGGTTATTAAGAAAAAAACACTAGGCAGCAGATATAATAAATTATAAATGCCTACCTACTTACCTTATTATAAAGTCAACATATGAGCAGTTGTTTATATTTCGTAAATAAGTAGATAAATCAATAAAAATACAAAAAAAAGATTATAACTTTCATTAAGTTAGTACCTACAATACACAATATACATTTAATTATGTAGTACCTACACAATTTTAAAAAACGACAGTCCATTGCAAAACAAAATTAATTTCACAACAAAAATAAATAAATGAATGGAGAGTGAAAAAATTGATCTTTGTTAAAATAATCAATAAAACCTTCACCTTGAAATATTAATAAATAATAATTGAATTCTGACGGTGGATGGTGGATGACTGACGGTCTGTTATAATTTTATATTCGATAATATTGGCCTTTCTGCAAAGTAATATTTTCTATGCTGGCCTACAGAATATTGTTTCTCTTAACAAACAAACAATATTATAATAGAATCAGAATAATCATAAAACAATTTTTTTGGGGAGCTTTTTCTCAGAAAAAAAAAAATTTTTTTTTTTTTTATTCTAAAATTAGTTAATCTTTATTTTTTTTTATCACTAAATCCTAAATCCCAAAAACTCTCAAAGACAATTTAAAAATCAATTTTTTTTTTCTTACCGGATTCGAAACTGGAATTGAAGCCATATTTTGTTTTATTTATTTTTTTTTTGCTTTTTTTAAAACAATATTAAAATTTTAAAATATTAAAATTTTTTTTCTAATTTTCTGATCAGATGACGGCTTATTAAAAAAAAAATTCTTAGGCTTTTTTCACTTTTTTTCTTC
This sequence comes from Hybos culiciformis, assembly GCA_964007475.1. Lineage (NCBI taxonomy): Eukaryota > Metazoa > Arthropoda > Insecta > Diptera > Hybotidae > Hybos > Hybos culiciformis. The sequence goes on from OZ023274.1 coordinate 104,913,312, forward strand.
TTAATTTTACCACGAAATGAAATGATGACTAAATTATCGTCGAAATTATCAATTTTATGATTTTTTTATTTTGTGATGAATATTTGAAGTTTGAAAAAGCATTCACTTGGCATGATGGCAAGACATTAGTCACAGCTTATTACTTTAAGCCAGCGATAATAAAAAAATGTAGCCACAGCTTTTTACTTTAAGCCAGCGATTATAAAAGCTTAATAAATATCTCAACTACCATATTTTTTTTTTTTTTTTTTTTTTTATTTATTGTTTCAAAAAAAAATATAATTCATAGTACATTTCTAAGTAACAAAAAAAGATAGTAGTGCTTCTCCCAGGATTTTTTTGAATAAAAATATTCTGAATAAAAATATTCCTAATGTATTTTGTTAGTGTAATTTAATGTCAAAAATATTTCAAGTTGAATTTTTTAATACATGCCCCAAGGCATGTATTAAAATATTCTGTACAAAAAAACATCATTACTGTCAAATCAAAGTTGTTTTGTTTTGAATTTTTAAAACATTTTTTCTCTTGAAAGAAATAATAAAAAAAAGTAAAAAAAATATTCTCCGGAGTATTTGTATTTTTTTGACACTATCAAAATATTTTTATGTTAAAATATTTTTATTCAAGAAAAATAAAAATCCTGGGAGAAGCACTAGTTTCATTTTTACATTATAATATAGGAAGAAAAATTCATTATATATAGTAAAACCTACTTATAGTTTACAAATAAAAATATTCCAATTTTAAGTTATGTTACTATAATTAAATATAATTAAATATAATATATAATTGAATATAATTCATTGTACACTTCTAAGTAACAAAAAAAGATAATTTCATTTTTACATTATAATATAGGAGGAAAAATTCATTATATATAGTAAAACCTACTTATAGTTTACAAATAAAAATATTCCAATTTTAAGTTCTGTTACTATAATTAAAGATAATATATTGCTCCAGCACCATAGAGGTATTATAGGGGCAGAATGAAAAAAAGTTTAGCAAGCTAACTGTTAATTACAGCATAAATCTAGTTGAAAGAATATTTGTTTTTGTACAGATCAAAATATGAAGAGAAAAAAAATATACATGAAGAGAAAAGTTAGGTAGTAAAGGAAAAAAGAGAAATGTACTTCAAATGAAGTAAGTACAAAATAAGAGTGAGCTTAATGTAGTGGGAAACCTAGTCCTAGAATTTATATGCCTGTAGACTTGGATAACAGATTTATAAAACGAAATTCCTCGTATAGGTAAGTTATTAATGAAGTTTTTAGAGTAAAGATCAAGAGAAGGAAATCGAGAAGGTAGATTGAAAACTGCCTTGATGGCCTTGTTTTGAAGACGTTGTAGTTTTTTAATTTCAGTTAGATTAGTGTTTGCCCAAGTAGAAGTAGCATAAGATAGATGAGAGTGCACCAGTGCAAAGTATATATTTTTTTTTACATCTGTGTTTAAGTGATTAGACAATTTCTTTAGAATTCCAACTCCTGGAGCTATTTTATTCGCTATAGACTTAATTTGAGATTTCCACGCAAAATCGTTATCTATCCTAACACCCAAGAATTTTATACTAGTGCTTTCTTGTATAACATGCCCGTCAAGGCTAACTGAAATAGTTTCATTGTTAGAAAATCTTCTACGTTGTGGAGTGGCAAATAAAATTAAATTAGTCTTCTCTACATTAAGTTTAATGTATTTTGCATGTTTTTTTGAAAAAAAGGATTTTTATTATTTTTTTTTTTCACGGGTTTCAAGAAGAGCATTAAGTGTCAAAAATCCATATTTTTGCATAATCTAAGTTGTTCCAAACAAGATCAATACAAACAGGTTGAGTAATAATGTTGAACAAAAAGGGGAAAAAAATGGCCGCGGCTCTGACGTCATTGATATCCAATTTCCATATATTGCATTGTTTTTTTTTTTTTTAATTTTTTTTCTTGAAAAATGCAAATTTACATATTAACCGGATATCACTTGACTTTTTTTATAAAAACACGTATTACTGAACCTGGTTGTATTGATCTTGGTTCCAATATCCTTTTTTCTAATCAAATGTCTTAATTATTACGGACCGCCGTGACATTGAGTTTACCATAAATAATTTAATTTAATTTTTATGGCACTCACGGTTGTTAAGAGTTTATCTCGGGCATAATTAATATGTAAATTAAACTGCCTTTTATCTATATATTTAATTCTATGACTTTCTTTATATTTGCCGGGAGACTGTCAAAATATGGCAATAACAATAGCACACGTGCGATAAGAACTTCATAATTTTCCCCTACAGCACCATAGAAATTATAAAAATAAAATTTATTTCTACAGTTGAATTAATTTAATAATAATTTTTTTTTTTATTTTCAAAGAAAAAAACATTATCAATAATTTAGAGAAATATGTTAAAGCGAAAAAATAGTAGTGAAATAAAATCCATTTCGAACTCTGATGATAAATGGAAAAAAGTGAAATTGAAGGGAAGTGTTATGTCCGAAGATGGTGTTGGACTTGAAGGCTTAATTGGACTTGAAGTTATGAAAGTATATGGCAGAGGATTAGTAACAAAATATAAAAAAGTAAATATACCTACTTATTCCTTTTTCTTTACTGCATGATTTTAAAAATCTTTATTTTTTAGAAATCGTTCGTTGGTAAAGAAATTACAAAAGAAATAACAAAAATAAGTCAAAAATCAAAAAATAAAATCAAGAAGAATAAACCGCAAAATATGCCTGGCCGATTTGTTCTACTGAAACCAGAATTAGTTGATGAAATTGAAAAACCAGTGCATGTAACGACTATGGATGAAATGCATGTGAGTATAGAACCACCATATTTCCAACTACCTATATGTTTCCAAATTACCTATTTAACTCATTTTTCATTCAAACGTACCAATAAAATTTAAATTATAAAACATGAAACCTTATACTTTCTTTAATTTTTTTTTTAGGAGTGGAATGGTTTAGGTATTCCTGATTCCATTTTAAGAGCGTTAGCCGACAGGAATTATATAAGCCCTACAGAAATTCAAGCGCTAACATTACCATCAGCAATTATGGGGAAAAAGGTATTACATTTGTCTCTATTATAATATTGTTGTATGCTCTCTAACCAAAATGTTTTTTTTTTTAGGACATACTAGGTGCTGCTGAAACTGGCAGTGGCAAAACTTTAGCATTTGGTATACCAATATTAGCTGGTATAATGGAACTAAAAGCTAAACAACAAAATTTTGGTATTCGGAAAATTAAAAAAGTAAAAAAAACTTTTTCTAGTCATGATAGAGATAATTGTACTCCACCTCCAGAGGAATTAACAGAGTTTCCAGATATGGGGGAAATAATAGATGACAGTAATTTAATCGAGATGGAAGAAAGCAATTCACACGGAACGCCACTTTATGCTGTTATTTTGACACCAACCAGAGAGCTTGCTGTTCAAGTAAAAGATCATATAACGTCAGTTGCAAAATACACAGGTTTTTTAAATTTTATTCTAACAATTAGTTAACTATATAATTTTTTAAACTATTCTTTTACTATTATTGAAATTCGTTTAGAAGTTTTGAAACTGATAATAAACATTTAGTGAAATTTTATATTAACGTTATAAATTAAAGTATAATATAATTTCAGGTATACGTGTTGTAGCTATATTTGGTGGTTTATCAGCAGCTAAACAGGAACGTTTACTGAAAAAATGTCCCGAAATTGTTGTAGCTACTCCTGGTAGACTATGGGAATTAATCGAACTTGGAAATCCACATTTAAATAAGATCGATAATATCAGTTTCTTAGGAATCGATGAAACAGATCGAATGGTTGAAAAAGGTCATTTCGAAGAATTGAAAAAGTTACTGAAACGCTTAAATAATGAACAAGGCAATAAAGAATCTAGACAAAATTTTGTTTTTTCTGCAACACTGACACTTGTTCATGATTTACCAGACCATTTACAAAGTAACCGCTTAAAAAATTAATTTAAAAAAAACATATTGAATTTTCTTATTTTGATTTCCAGAAAAAAATTCAGGAAATAAGAAGAAATTTTTCAAAATAACCCCTGGACTGAAAATTCACGGGTTAATAGAAGAATTAGGAATATCACATCCCAAAATAGTTGACATCACTCAGGAGAAACGTAAGTGGAAATTTTGTTTTATGATTTGGTAACTTGAAATTAATATTTCGAATATTGCAGAAACCGCTCAAACTCTGATCGAAAGTCGAATAATATGCCCGATTGATGAAAAAGATTTTTACTTATATTATATTCTACAAAAACACATGGGACGTACACTTGTATTTTGTAATTCAATTGACTGTGTTAAGAGATTGACAAAATTATTTACTTATTTAGATTGTAATCCATTGTCGTTGCATGCACAAATGATACAAAAGCAACGTTTGAAAAGTTTAGAAAAATTTCGAGATAATGAAAATGGGTTATTAATAGCAACAGATGTAGCTGCTCGTGGCTTAGATATTCCAAATGTTCAACATGTTATACATTATCAAGTAATCAAATATTTTTTTAATTCAACTTGCATGTAAAATGAAAATTAATTTATCTTTTTGGTAAAATTTGAAGGTTCCAAGAACAAGTGAAAACTATGTTCATCGTTCAGGCAGAACTGCAAGAGCTAATACTGATGGAATAACAATTTTATTAATGGAACCTGGAGAAGTGAAGAATTATTTAAAACTATGTAAAACTTTAAACAGAAGTAAATAATATCCAAAAATATATATATATATATATATTTTTTTTAATTTATAATTTTTGTTAATTAATTAATTAATTTAAGGCCAAGATATTCCAATTTTTCCCGTTTTGGACCAACACTTTAGAGCTGTGAAAGATAGAGTGAATTGTGCTAGAGAAATCGATAAAATGGAGTTAAAGCTAAGAAAAACAACATCTGAAGAAGGTTGGTGGAAGAAAAATGCTGAGGAAACGGAAATATTATTCCAAGATTCTGATGATAATAATTCGTAAGTTGTTCAATTTAGATGTAACATCGATTTCCATAAGTTAAATGAAAATCTTACCACCCGTTTTTATGTTTCTTAACCGTTTCTTAATTTTTGTTCATTTTTAATTGTAAACTTTTGTTGTTTTTAGAACTGATGATGAAGCTTTGATGGTAATATCCAAAGATAAACAATATTTATTGAATAAAAAACAAACATTAGCCAAAATGTTATCAAAACCACTTTTCCCGAAAGGATTTAATTTCAGGTACCTTCTGAATCACGTACAATTTTCCTATAAAATGTTTTTCCTAACAATATTTTTAATTTTAGATACCCCGCATCTAATAATAATTTATCAATGCATTTTGATGAAAATAGTGCGGTCAAAGCCATGAAAGAATCAATAGAAAACAACGAACTGAAAAGGAAAAAAAAATCTAAATCCAGTGCTCTCAACCAGTAAAAAGATATTTAATTTGTATAATTTTAAAATATAATATTAATCAAGTTATTAGAAATTGTTATAAAACTTTTACATAGGCGCCAACAAAAATTTATCTTTACGTTTATTTTAAAAACAATTAAATACTTAGTTTTTACATTTTATTTTGTTAATAATTAAATGAAATTCAAACAAAAGCAATTTATTATAAATGATTTGTTTTAAAGTAAAATAAAAAAGGCCAACAGGTACAATAACATTATTAAATTGCAAGGAAAATTGTTTATTAATTTATTTAATTGTCCAATTAGATTGCAAGTAACAAAAGTATATATTAGATATAAAATATAACTTTGTTTACATAATTATATATAAGATTCGAATATCATAGCAATCAACAACCATCGACCCTATAACTTTAATCAATTAAAAAAGGACTTAAGTTTCAACATTAGAGTAAAATAGGACAAAGTGGGATAAATTTACCATTTGCAGACTCCTATATGCTTTCCTTTTTATTTTCAGATTTATTTAATAATTATGTGACGGAAGTGTTGTGTGGACATTAGGCGAACATTAAACGTTACATACAGAAAAGAAAAATATTTTTTTCACTAAAATAATAATTGTTTTGATACACAATAATTGTGAAAAAAATAATTATTTTAATTAATTCTATTGATATTAAGCATTAATCAAAATAGTCGTTTTCAATGAAAATTTTTTTCTAAAATGTTGCGCAACATTTTATCGTTAGGATGCAACAACTTTTCATCGATAGCATCATGCATATCCAGCAACCGCATGCAGTCTAGATTCATATAAGTCTATGGTAAAAAAAATGACAATTCCAATATTTGGCGCGTTTTTTGACATTTAAGTAAAACTTTTTAATATTTTTTTTTACGAATTTTATAATTATTTTAATGAATTATAAAAAATATAAAGTACAGAATAAGAATTCGAATTTATACTGTTGTGGTGCTTGCTATAATTGGTCATTCAGTTATTAAATAGAATCTTCATTTTCAGATTCACACTGACCTAACTCCACAAAACCAACTTTTATAATTAATTTTTAGTAGAACAAAGATTAATAGTATAATAATTATTTAATTAAAATGGGAGATAATAATCAACCAGATTCAAGTTCAGCAGAGAATTACGTACGAAGCATTGGAGATGTAAAATCAATTATAAAATTTGCGAAACTAGACGAGGAGAACTTAACACAAGTAACACAGGTAGGGACTTAATATTATATTATATACCTATGTAGCAAGGATTTTTTTTAGTATTCATTTTAGTAGTTTTAGTTTCCTTTGTCAGTTCTGTACAACACAGCTTTATGCACTAGGTAGGTATGTATACTTACTATGCCTTCAATTATAGATATTAGGTTATACATTTTTAACATTTAAGTAGGTATTGAGGTACCATTTTATTATTGTCTTATTATTAGGATAATATTTATAAACATGTTTTAATTTTATACACTTTTTAATTGTACTTTAAAGGCTATCTTTTATCCAGATGAAAATATTGATTTTGGTAATCTGAAAATATTAGAAGCTGATGAACATATTCTTTCAGAGATTGAAAATAATCGAATTATTATGTTTAAAGGTGGCTTACATGAAAAAGTTGTCTTATGCACCGACGAGAAAACTTATGAAATCAAAGAAGCTGAAATATCAAATAGTCTTTTATTAATACCAGATTTAAAATTTGCCCAAGCAACTAGTACATCACCATTAAAGAGCCCACGCAACGCAGGGAAGAATACCTCATTAGAAAGAAGCTTAGACTCCAGTACAGAATGTCTGAATGAATCATCGTCGGAACGCATAATAGAGCAAAGAAACATTCTTAAAATTTTTCACGATTACTATGAGTGTCGAGAAATTCAGCCGAAATTTCGTAAATTATTTGATTTACTTCAATTAACAAGATATTCTGGGCCTGAAAACGAGCATAACGTTGAGTCTAAATTTAAATTTACAAATGATCAACTATTAGCCACTATTCAATGTAGCAGAAAAGAATATAGTAAAGGATTGGAAAAATTTCGTGCAATTGAACTTGATGGATTCATAAGAATTTTTGAATTAGAGTAAGTTTAAATTTCCTTGGTTATAAAAAAAATAAATTCTGTCAAAAAACGGCAGGGTACATTGAACTTAAAAATTACAGTCAGATGTTAATTGAAAAACAAAGTATCATGGTTCTTTATCAACATAAGCTTGAAATATTAGAATTTTTTGTTTGTACTTATTTGTTAATTGTTATTGTTGCTTTATAATAAAGTTATAGTTTTTACTAATAATGTTAATTTTCTTATTTTTAGGTACGAATATAGAATTTTAAACGTTATGATAGGTCTAATATCAGAAAATTCTTGGAAATTAAATGAAATCGATAAAGCTGTCACGGTAAATTCTTTAAAAGGAATAGCACCTGAAGAAGTTGTCGATGGCTTATTTAATTTATATACAAATGATAGTGATATTATTGGGAAGTATAAATATGATGAAGAATTGCTATCGAGGATTATTGCACAAAATATTCTACAACCTGGATTGAAATTTAGAATTGATGAATTCATGAATACTTGGCAGGAAGCCCTTCCGGAAGGAATGAATGTCGAGGTATTTATGTTATGTTATACTATTATTAGTAATGATTTGAATGATAAAAAGATTTTCAAATTACATTTTGAATTGTTATATAGTAGTATTAATTAAATAAATTATTTTTTTTAAATTTCAGATAAATTAATCCTGTATAATTATTTCTTTCAGGAAAAATATCTAAGAGGATTGGGAATTGTTGACAAAGACTCAGCGTATCCATGTATAAGATCTTTGTTTGAAGAAAATTTATCAACTAATTTACAAGACAGATTAAAAATACTGTTCAAAACTAGAAGTAGGTGGACTTTGAATGAAATTGAACCTTATATTGAATATTTTCAATCATTATCAAATTCTATTACAACAATCTTAGCAAAACACGCTAGATCTTTAACAATAGACAATGTTAGATATTATGTGGCTAAACATTCGTAACCACGATTCAAAATAAAAAATAAGTGAAGAGACATTTTTTAATAACAAAAAAAAAAGAGATCTCGGATATATTAAAATTTATTCAATCATAAAATTGTTTAATGTTTGCTTTTACATGTTTCCATTATACAGGTTTAATGAACGAATAAAAAGATCACTATGTTCCAAGCTTTTAGAAGAAAAGTGGTGAGAAGAAGTACCTAAATTGAAATAAAAACATAAAAGAATAATAATAAGCTACAGATATTGTATTTATTAACTTTATTAAAAAAATTTCAAAATGTTCAGTTCAATGAATTTCCCAATGAACTTAGGTTATGTACAAAATCAAGGAGTAAAATATTTATGATCGATTTTTTTTTCTGCCAGGACTCCATCAATCCAGGGTCTTAATTTTGATACGCTGGCATACACTCCAGGAATTGCGTCCCCACAACCAATTCCTTCAAATAATCAAACTTAATAAATGGAATAAAAAATTTTATTTATAAAAAACTTACCCCAAGCAACAATACCGGCTTGATAAAAACGATTTTTAGTTCCTTCAATTTGGCAAACTAGTGGAGATCCTCCATCACCTTTGCAGGTATCTTTGCCCAATTCACCTCCAGCACAAATAAATGTTGGGTGCAATTGGAAATATTTTCCTAATCTTGTAGTTCTAAGCAAACTTTGGCATTGATCATGGGGAACTACTGGTAAATCAATTTTTTTCAGAATAACTTGATATTTTCCAGTTTGACTAAAATTGTCTTTTCCCCAACCTATTTACATACAATATTAGTAATATTAACATTGAGTTAAATCCTGAATAGACTATGGAAAAAAATTACCTGTGGCATAACAACGTAAATGGTCGAAGTTTTTATCTGGTGGAGGTAAACATATAGGTTGAACATTTTCAACTAAATCAAATGGTGACGACAAAAATAATAGCGCAATATCATTGAAAAGTCTGAAATATTTAAAGTGGTTTAAAGTACTTATGAGTCTGAGTCAAAAGGATGATACTAAAATAAAAATTAATTCGAAAAAGAAAAGATTTTAATATGTATTTCTTTTCCAGATGAACAATTGACCTACCCTCCTTTATGATACATTGGATGCATTACAATATCAACAACATCTCTATCTTGATCTGGATATATTTCATCCTTGGTTGCTGTGTCCCATTCTCCTGCTCGGACTTTTAATTGACTGGGAAGTTTCTTATCAACACAATGTGCTGATGTCAAAATCTAAAAAAAAAGTAATTACCTACTGTTCCAACGTATAAAATACACTTTTTTTATTGGCTAAGTTATTTACAATAGAAGGATGAATAAGGGATCCACCGCATTCGTAAATATTAAATATTTCATTTTCAGCTACTTCTTCTTTCAAAATTGCTACCATCCATGGAAATTCTCCGTATTGTGTTTCATTATCTTTATCGCCAGTTATTTTGAATCCTACACCATCAACATTTCTAAAACCACATCCTTCTGGAATTGGTGGCGGTTTATAAATTGGTTTATCAGTTTTTTTCTCTATTGCACAACAGGTTTCCATATAAGATTTACATTTCCTAACAGGAGCATCTTCTGTATCAATTCTTATATCTAAAATACCTTCACCATATTCATTTATTGTATTATCTTCGTTGCATAAATAAAATGGCACACAATCATGACCAGTTTCACATGTACTAAACTTGGGATCGATTGGTGGCACTGGATTTGTAATTGGTGGCACGGGATTTGTAACTGGTGGCACGGGATTTGTAACTGGCGGTTTAACGTTATTATTATTATTTTGGTTATCTTTATTAAATACACTGGAAATTAGTTCATCTAAATTAGTTGATTGTGGAGCGCTTTGTATGCTTTCCAGTAAAAAAGCTAGGAATATTAATCTCAAAATCATTTTCTAAAAAAAAACAAAGAATATAATATAATATAATTTCCAATTAAGATAATGTATTTTTGAAAATGAATATTTAAAACGATTAAAACTAATGATTGTTTGAGTAATTAACTAGTTTGATCTAAACATCTTTAATGAGCACAAAAACTTGTTATGCTTCTAATCTAATTAATTCTTTTAATTTTAATAACACCACATCTAGCAGTTATATCCATAAAGTCGATCGCGTAATAGGTAATAGGTATATAGTGGAAATTAAAAATATTAATACTGAGTTTGACAGACGTTTTCAGGATTTCAAAAAACTCAAGGCTTGATTTTATTTATGATTTTTCTATTTTCCATAGATTTACAGGTAGAAACATCTACCAAAAAACTTTTCATTATAAATCAAGTATCAACAGCATCTGAGGAGCTCTAGATTTTAAGTCCTGGATGTTAAGAAAACAAAAAAGAATTTGGGAGTTCCAATTTTATTCTTATTACTCAATAATTTGGAATGGTTTGTGCACTTCTACTAATATTGGATTTTAAATTTTTCTTAATGGCTACTGTGAACTTACTGAAAATTCATTTAAAAATCATCTACATATTATAATAATAGTAAGTAATGTACCTATGTATTCATAACAATTTTTTATTTATTCACACAAAAGATAATTAAAGTTCAAATGTCTTAAAAGATTATTATAAAACTGATAATCGCTTCAGAGTTTAATTAAATGTTTTCTGTTTCAATAGAACTGGGTTAAAATATTGATACTGATACACTACACACATACTTTAACTTTCACTTCGAATTATTATAAAAAATACGATTTTAAAATACGTAGGTACTAATATTTACGAATTTATGTAATTTAATTTGAACACACGTAGTAAGACTATAAAAACAAGAGTAGGTGCTAAGTATTTTTAAAGAACTAAACAAAAACCCTGTTAATTTTGAAGCTATTTTGAAGCTATTACTATTTTGTTTTGTTAATAAATTACTATTAATAGTAATCTCAATAAAAATAAACGAGTTATACTTATAATATTGTTTTATTTACTGGCACTTCGCTTCATCAAACCTAATGACTTGATGGTTGAACTGATCATAAAACAAGAACAAGTAAAACTGAAAGCAGAATCAGAACACTAGATTCAAACAAGTCTTTAAATTGACAATTTGGATCTGTCTTAAAAATTATTTAAAACTAAAAATATTTTTTTATTTTTGTCAATTGTAATATTTAATTAACTAAATTATTTGTTTTTAAATATTTATTTTAATGTGTATAATATTGGCATGCTCCTACTTACTTAAGTGAAATTTATTTTAAGTTGTAATTACAATAAAAATGTCAAGAGATTTTATTGTTTTTAAAATAAAACTTTTTAATTCTTCTTACATAAAAAAATACTTTCTTTAATTTAGTTAAATCATAAGCAAAATTTAATTTCTAATTTTTAATTTTTCTCTGAAATTTAGACAAAAAAATTGAACTTGACCACTGAGAATGAGAATAATGTTATTAAAAAATGAATACATACTATAATATAAAAGAATTAAAATCCGTAGACCGCAATAAATTGAGATAATAAACCGGATTTGCAAGTTTATGGAATTTCTATAAATGGTTTTTTTTTTTTTTTTCAATAAATACATTTTGGATAGTAAAGATGGTTTGTTGCAAATTTTAAATATTTTCCTTTTAAAAAAAAAAGATGAAATGGTTTCGAAGAAATTTATATTTTTGTTTTGTTACATAACGAATTTCTTGATTTTTAATTTTTCAAGTCATGAAGGTTAATGTAAAAAACAATTTTTTTTTCTTCAATTAACTTTGAAAGAATACCCTAAAAATCTTGAGAGTTAAAAATTTATTTTTTTAAATAAAATTAACACTATTTAATTCTATGAATAATTAAAAATTAATAACTTAAGGATTTTAAATTTACGTTAATGTTAAATTCTCATTAATAACTAACTTATTTATAAAGTCAAACCAGATCTCTATGCATTTTTAACAGATCTCTACTCATAAAATACCTATATTTATACACTTTTATTTTATTATGTTTGATTATTAATTATTTTACCTTTTTTTTTTCTTCTCAATAATGAGAATCTTTAAATTTTGCTTTCTACCGTGATATTAAGTAATCAGAAGTTTAAAATATACTGACCAGAATAAAATATTAACAAGTAAATCTGAGATCATAAGTTAATAAATTTGTTTTTTTTTTTTTTATAGTATATGTTGAGTAATAATTTTTTTTTTTTCTTTTTCAATAACATAAAAAAAAAAACTTATAATTCATAAATTCAATTAACAATTAATTACTATATACTAGTAAAGTCATATTCAAATGTTAAACCTCTTTTACTCATCCATTTTTTTTTTTCTCTAACTGATTCAGTTATTATAATATATGTAGGTATAGATAGTGATCTTCATGAAAATTTTGTTCGAAAGAAAAATCCAAGTTAAATTATTGCAGATCTTTATAATTTTTGGTATTACTTTTATTATAAAATTTTCGTCAAGTTACGAAAAATTTTTATTTACAATAAATTAATTAGTACCTATATTTTATTTACGTTTTTTTTTTAATTTTACGATATTAACTTATAACGAAAAGGACAATATCGTCAATTCAAAAAAATGTTTAAAGACGTAAAACGTAAAAATCTATGAACTTTAATCCAAGTGAAAGACTTAAAATATAATGTGTGAGCTTATGGAATTCCTAAATAAGTAAAACAATAGTAACTAAGTGAAAGTTTTTCCACCCTAGATTTCACTAAATGAAGTATACTTAGTATCTCCATTGCAAACGATACTTCTTTAAACGCATACTTAACTTACCAATATTTAAATAAATCAACTAATTAAGTTTAATATTTTCCATTATTTTTTCCTTTATAAATATTGAACTTTCGGCCTCAAGTCGCTAGCAGCTGTGATTGCATTGAAACGAAGAGATTTTTTCTTCACCAAAAATAATTCAAAATAATAAATTTTCTTTAAAAAATAATTTAAAATAAAAATAAATAATTGTTGATTTATAGAATCAAAAAACACAACTTTTTAACCTTATAGCAAATAATATTTATTTTCTGTTTTGTATTACACAAGACACTAAAAAAAATTACTAAAATCTTATCACAATTTTTGATACCGATAAAAATATGTATCTTTTTGTTTAAATGGTTACAATAAGGTACTGTGATAATTTTATTAATTAAAAAATAATTATAAAGAATTGCAAATTTTTCGCAATGATATCCAGAGCAAATATTACCTTCTTTTGTTTTGCTATTATCAACTGTTCAATTACATAGAGTTGAAGTAATACATTATAATATAAACTATTATGAAAAATAAACTTGGTGGGTAACTTTGGGATTCTGTAGGAGAAGAGCATATTTCCTACTTTGTCCCCCAAAAAAAGCTTTAAATAATTATTTTTTTTAGGTCTGTATAGAATTTATTAATTAAAAAATATCAATTATTTTGCAATTCTTTATTCTAATAAAAATAGTTTAATATTATTTTTTGAATAATTATAATTTTATTGATTGTTTTATTAAAAGAAATAAAAAATTTTCTGGAATCTAAGAAATTAAAAAAACTCTTTATGTTTTTTTTTAAATATTTAATTTTTGTAAATTTTTATCTTTTTTTTAATTTGTTAGTTCATGTCCTTCGAATTAGACAATTTTTTTTTTTTTTGAATTACTTAAGATTGTGATAATTTTAATTTTTTATGTTCTAGAATGCGTAATGCGCCTTTTTCAAAATTTTGTAATTTATAAAGCTCTGAAATTTTTATTTGTAAAAAACAGCTATCCATTGATCTTAAAGCTAATTTGTGAGAAGTAGGTACATGTTAAAAAAAAATCCAATATCAGAAAAACATGAATTTGACTAGATAATATTCCTTTAGTAGTAAGACAGAATATAAATTTAAAGAAACAATCGCTTTATTGCAATTATTAAGTTATCTAATCTAATCCAATTAATATTTTTCTATTATTGGATTTTTTTTTTTCTTGTACATATTCATATAATTTTCATCCTAAAATATTACATAAAAATCAGCATTTTTTACGTACGGACCCACAGGGTCACGAAGAATAAAAATTAACGCCCAATTTACTTTTTTAGATCGTGAGTATTAGCTTCTTTTGTTTAAAAATAGAACTTTAGAACCAAAAAAAAAAATATTAAGAGAATTAATTTCTATAATCTTAGAAAATCATTTATTTATTCAAATAAAAGAAAACATATTAGGTTTAGCTACAATTTCTTACTTATGGATTATTGGTGAAACAAATTTTTAATTAATATGAATTATTGATGCCCTTTTACATTGAAACATATTTTAAACAAATTAAACAATTATACATTTTTGAAAGTGATCAAAATAAAATAAAAAAAATATCAAAAACATATGAAAACTAAAAGGCCATCATTTTATTTTATTTATTAAAACAATTACTTACAAAACCTTAGAATTAATATTATTTTTTTTCCCACGGGAAGTTATATTTATTTAAAATTCAACCATAAAAATACTACATAAAATATTCAATTCAAATTTTTTTTTTTTTTTCAATCAAATAGCGTTCGAAAAAAGATATAATTATGTCAAACTTTCATTAAGTTGAGATTCTATATGACTATTAATAAAAACTATCTTAATGAAAGAATTTTTGCGTAAATGTTTTTCCGCTTAGCTAAATTTTTGTAATAATTTTGTCACTTTTTATGCGCGGTATAATTAATCATACATCTAAAAAAAATTGACATATCAAAAAAACAAGAATTTGAATTTATTATATACATATGAATACTTTAACCGGGGAGTGTATGAAGTTCAAATTCTAAGCTAAAGTTCATGGACATTTCACTTGAATTTTGCAATATTGACACAGCTCTTTAGTGAGAATTACTTAAAATTCCTTATTCTAAAAATTAAACTCATAAATAATAAAATATGTCTATGGGACACAAGTATTATACAATTGACTATAAGCATTTTATTCCATTATTACCTTATCGGAAATAATAAATTTTTATGTAAGAACAAGATTCATAAAATTTTAAAAAAACATTGCAAAATTTGATAGAAAAAGAATTTTATATTTATAAATGACGGTGACCTTATAAAAATAAATTAAATTTATTAATTTACAAAAAAAAAACAACTTACAGTATTATGAACACTCACAATATGTATATTTATTAAAATAATTATTTTTTATGTTCTTAAATATTTTGAGAAATAACAAAATTTTTAATTTAAGATTTTACAAAAAAAAAGCAGTTGAACATTGTGAAGTCTTCAAGACTAGAGCTTTAGTACATAAAAATTAAAAAAAAAAAAAGAAAACTTTTGAAGATTATAAATTCTAAGATCCACAGAATTTAGAATATTTTCGTTACTCGAGTTATGGAAAGTTGAATCAGTTGAAAGAAAGAAAAATTAAGATACATATCTGTAAAATTTTTAAAATACCCGACTTTATATCAACTACAAGAATTGTAATACAATGGAGATCAAAATAATGAAATTTAAAGCTGATGTCAATTAAATAAAGGAAAAAAGAACTAAGTGATCAGTTATTTATAATCTAAAATGAGTCGACGGACAAAAATTATTCCCTAAATATAATTTTTTTTAAAAATATTTTTGATTATTTTGGTGACATCCAGCTGCACAGTTTTATTTTTTTTTTAGTTAACGAGCATAAACTAAACACCTATTTGTTTGCATCCTTTTAAAAGTATACAAAATATTTAAACACTAATCATCAAAAATTTCTTTTTTTTGATAAACGCTTTCAAAACGAGATTCTTCTTTACAAATCATCAGCGTTATTCTTATTTTATTAAAAAAAATGAGATTATTTCTTCAATTAAAAATTTTTATATCGAAAAAAGTCTCGACGTGAAGAATAACGTGATTTTTAAAATTGTTAAACATACTTATTTTCATGAGATTTAAGTTTTTGTTTTCTGTTATAAATTATTCTAATGCAAATAAAATTATAAAGGTACCCAAACAAACAGTCTTATTTTATAAATTTAATCAATATTTAAAAAAAAATTAATATTTATGCTGTTAAATGTTAATAACTTTTTAAATGAGATACTAAAACAAATGTAACGATATTATTCTGGCTTTAACTTTTAGATTCTTTTCTTTTTAACAAATTTTAAGTTTTAATCAAAATTTTAATACAATAATTTAGAAAATAATATTTTAGAATTTTTTAATTACCTTTCGCTATTTTACAATATTCTAGTAAAATAACTAATTTTTATTACATAAATTTGTACAAATGCATTGAATTTTAATTTGTCAATTATTGTTTAAATAATTTGTTTTTAAGTAAAAGGAAACGTATCTCATTTAAAAAGTAAAACCTAAAGAGTATATAGAAATAGCATAATAATTTTACTTCTCATTTTTTATGAATAATATAATATTTTCATTGCAGACCAATCTTTTCTATATTAATATAAATCGAAAAAAATTTGGTGCTAATAATAATCTATGTTGAATCCGAGCTATGCAATCTAAAAATATTAAGAAAATGTTATTAAGTATTTTTCGTATTTTTTGTTAACAAATTTGGACAGATTATTTAATTTCGATTTACTTACTTTTGTTTTAAAATTATAAGCAATTAATTTACAATGTGTGATAATTTCGTTCATTTCTTGCTTTATAAAATTTGTAACCAATAAATGAAATTGCTAAAAGTCCAAGTGTTAAAACGATTCCCCCAATAAATGACGGACCATCAAATCTTCTACAAGGCTTCGGAGCAGGTGCAGGAGTTGTTGTAGTAGTGCCTGGTGTTGTAGTGACTGCTGTTGTGGTTGTAACTTTGGTAGTTGGAGTTGTAATTGGAGTGGTAGGTGTTGTTATTTTCGTGGTTGTTGTAGGTATTGCTGTTGTTGTTGTAGGTTTTGTTGTTGTTTCTGGAGAAGTTGTTGTTTCTGGTGTTGGAGTGGTAGTGGTAGTATCTGGTGGTGGAGTTGTTGCTTTATTTTTTATGGAATCCTCATTAACAACATTCCCTAAAAATAAAAGAAACAATAATAAATTAATTGCATATAAAAAAAATATAACACTACTTCATTAATGAAGTAAGAAGCGTGAGAGGCTTGAAATTCCCAAACAGTATTTACCCCAATTTTAAATTAAGCCCCTAATACAAAATCCAAGTAACTTATTAGTTATGTTATACGAAGATTTTAATGTGGGAAGGAAGAACGGACGGACGGACAGACAGAAAATTAAAATTATACTCTTCTGTTTTTCCATTTCTTAATGGAAAACTGGCTAGAAAGCAGACTTTTAATGACTTTCCAGCCACTATAAAAATAATTTCAAAAACCAAAATTTATTTAAAATTATTGCAAATATATTTTTCTATTAAAATGGACTTTTGATAGTCCATAAGCTATCGTCACAAAATGTCAACTATTAGCAAATGGACTAAATGTGCCTTAATAGTAGGTATATATATACATATAGATGTCAAAACAAAAATCTCTTCTTATGTCTCTCATAAAATTTATCTTTGTTTTAAATTTTTAAGTTTTATATACCTAATTGTAATTATAAATAAAACAAAGAATAAAGAATTTTACAAAACGCAAAATTGATAAGAATTTTTTTTTGTTAAAATAATCTTTACACTTTAACATAATATAAATATTATATTCTTATGTACATACATGTTCTAAATTATCTACTTAATGAGATATAATTTAAAAAAGCAATCGAAAAATGAATTCAAGAAATGACGCATTAAACAAGCAGCATGGAACATACAATATGAAAATCTCAAAAAGAAATGTAAAGAGATTGCTCGTTTCCATATTCATAATTCGAAAGACACCAATTACCCTACAAATGTATTGGGCATGCAATAACTGCAACGACTGGTGTGATATAGTTCCAAAAACATTCAAGTATTTATTCAAGTTTTGCTGCATAAGTATATTGCGTGTTTGATGCATTCTCGATCCCTGATTGTATAATCATAATCATCCCACCTCGGACTGGAATTTGTATTCACTTTTCAATTTTTTCACTTGAATTAAGTGTTTGTGTTGTTGCACTTAAAAAAAAAAAAACTAATTGCTCTCAATCAAAAAGTAAATGAAAAGAAATATAATCGTCTTAAAAAATGCATAGTGCACACAATAGAAAAATTAAGTAATAAGTATTCACTCAAATATACAAAAATAAAAATTATATTAATAACAAAAAAAACAATAGCATAAATTAAGAGGTGAAAACATATACCTACATAGTACGTCATATAGTTAAGCTTATCTGAATTTAATTATTTCGAAAATTTTATTTTTATCCTGAATTTTTTTTTTGATAAGGAATTTTTCAAAATTAACAAACAATGCTTATTAATAATGTGCTGCGTTGGGAAAAAAAAACAGTTTTTAATTCAATGCAGTAATTTGATATTATTATAAAATAATTTAAGTTTTTTTCTTTACATTTCTTTGTTGATAAAATTGCATTTTGTTTGTTTATTTTCTAAATTAAGCAGTTTTTATTTTTCTCGATTATTTTCTTATCACATTCTTATTCTGAGGGGAATAACTTAAAGAACAACTTTCTTGCGAAGAATAATAATGATGATGATTAACAAAAAGAGCTACCACCGTTTTTGGGCCTTTCACAAAATTGAATAGTTTTTTGTGTTATTCAATTGTAGGAATACACTTGTACTTGATCCCTAGAGTTCTTGCAGATAACAGAAAGAACTCCCTTACAATGTTGTAAATTTGATCTTAAATTGTAAAATTAAAGCTTAATTCAAGAAACATAAGAAATAAATTTAAGAAACCTCATAGTCGTCTTTTAATCTTTATTAATATAATTATTATTTTTATAGTGTATCGAAAAATGTATTGATTTAGATATTGAATGAAAATTGGAATTAAGTCTTACTTTAATTGTGTTTCTTAAATGAGCCTAGCTATAATAAAAATACTGAGAGAGTTGTAAATATTTCGATTTTAACATAACGAAAGAAAATCTTTAAATGAAGATACATATCTCTTACAACTGATTATGTGACAACTCAATACAAACTATTGAATATTGAAGATATGATGAAAAAAAAATGAAGATTTAATGTATCTACCAACCAATAAAATTAAATTTTCAACCATCGAAATAATCCACAAATTCTTCTTTTAAAAACCACTGTGGAAAAATTTGAATCAAAGAAGGAGCGAGGTACCTATCTACTGTTCCTCAAACAACTTTAATTACTGATATAGACATCAAATTGTAGATAATAATAGTTCTGAATTTACCTATTATATAACGATCGATCTGACTTATCGTAGTACTCTATACGACTCTATATATTTATATAGTACAGTATGATCAGCATCTTAATTGTAAGCCATGTTACTATACTACCTGCCAAAAACAAAATATCATTCATTTTGCACCGCATCGCAGCGCAGAATGATTTAAAAATAATTTGGCGTTTTACTTTTTACACCCACTTGAATTTCCAAATCTATTCGAGCTAAATTATACCTAAAGTTTATTTTCCGATAACTAATTGAATACAAAAAAAAAAATAAAATTATTAAAATTGTAAATAAATTTTCCCTTTGGTTGGAAGGAAAATTAAAAATTTTCTTTTCTTTCAAAAAAAAAAAAAAATACCACAACACGATGATTCATTCTTTCTTTTTCCAGAATTTTTTAAGTTTAAGAAAAATTTTTATTTCTAAATTGAAATATACTTAGCCAGGTACCTTTATTTGTTAAATTTTCTTCCAAACAGCTTACATTGCACAAAAATAATCCCAATATTAAAGAAAATAATAATTCGAATTTCATTTTTTTAATATTTTTTTTCTTTAAAAAAATTATTTAATTAATTATTGAATTTTTTTTCTTTTTTTTTAATAAAATTCAATGAATTTGTGTAATTGCGAAAATTTATTAAAAATGCAACTTCTTTTATTCCAGTACTGCCAGGCCAGATAATATAAAAATAAAATAAAATTTCCCTAAATTCTAAATTCCAAAATTTCCTTAATTAATAAAAATGACTATTCACTTGTTTAAATGTCCAAATAGCGCCGCCTATGGCCATTTATGGAACGTAGGAGAACATATAAAATTTTTTTTTTTCGTGAAATTTGTATGAAAATATGCGATTAGAAATTTTATTTAAGTTATAATTAATTAGTTAATTAATAAAAATGAATAGAAAAAATTTTGAGGTCTGCGGAATATCATTAGCAAACAATTCTATAGGTAGAAATATTTCCATGCATTACTTTTTCATCCAAAATAATTCAAAATCAAAAAGTGTATAAAAAAAAGAACTATTTTTAATTTAAATTTGAAAAACTTACCAATATTATTTAGACTCCAAATGTATGAGAATTTCCAATAATAACTTTTTTTTACATTTTTATATTTGTTATGAACTGAAAATTGTACTTAATTTTTTTTTTTTTTGTTAGGTGTTTTTATATTTTGAATTATTTTGGATGAAAAAGTAATGCATGGAAATATTTCTACCTATAGAATTGTTTGCTAATGATATTCCGCAGACCTCAAAATTCTATTCTATTCATTTTTATTAATTAACTAATTAATTATAACTTAAATAAAATTTCAAATCGCATATTTTCATACAAATTTCACGAAAAAAAAAATTTTATATGTTCTCCTACGTTCCATAAATGGCCACGGAGGGACTGTCAAAACAGTGAATTTTGAAAGTCCCTCTGTGGCAATTTATTGAACTAAAACATTGATAACGCGCAAACAACACTCATATTCACAATGCTACAAACAGAATAAATAAATAAATAAAATAGCCATTCTTCAGTCCAGTAGACCATTCTTCTTGCTTCATTTTTTTATTTTTATTGTGTGTGTGTAGTTGTAAGGATTCTATCGCGGTTTATCTTCTTCTCTATGCCCTGTACAAAAAATTTTGTATAAATAATTTTCTTATTTTGTATGAAAAAAAAATAAAAGAAAATAAATTAAAACTTATTCAATTTAAATTAAAAAAAAAAATTAAAAAAATTAAACATATTTAAAAAAAAAAAATCGAAAAATTTTTTTTACCGATTAAAATTTTTATAAAAAAAAAGAAATTTAAAAAATGGCATCAGAAATCTCTTCATCTGAAAGAAATATTTATGGAAAATTAGAAGCAATTAAACAAATCAGGTACCTATAAAAATAATAAAATTAAATGAAATTATTTACAATTTATTAAAAAACAAAAAAACCAACAATATTTTTATTCAATAAAAATAAATTTTTTTCATAGTTTTTCTGTTCGCCATTCAAAAATCCAGAAATCTTAATTTTTCACCCTCTGCGAATCTGTTTATATTTTTTATTTTATTTTTTTGTTTACGCTCTGAGGGGGTCATCAACATTATTTATCGAACCACAGACGAACGGCCACATACAGTTTAATTTTATTTAAGGTTTTGAAAATTTTATTTAATGTTGAGCGTAGAAGTTTACAACTTCTGAAGAGTTCAAAAAACAAAATCCTAAATCATTATTCTATAGTTCTACATTAAATTTCGATTAGACAATGGAATGGAGAAGTGTAGAGCAAAGATTGATTGGATCAGAAAAATAATATAATTCGGCTGGTTGCGGTATTAAAGCTTTTTTACCGGTACTGAATATACTTGCGGGATCCCAGTTTTCCAGATCCCGGGATCAAGGTATTGCACTCCCTAGTAACAACCCTGGAACATTTCTCACATTAAAAAATAGATTAGTTTATTAATTGCTCGGAACACCTACTTAAGACTGTCGCAAATCAATAAAGTAAATAATGAGACAGAAAAATAAAATGGGTAGGTATTACCTATCTAATTATTCTTAAGTTCAGCTTAGTTTAATTCCAATACCACCATCAAAAAACAATCTTAGAATTCATCACCGGCATTTTAGTTCATAAAAAATTTATATCGATCGATACATTCTTAATTCAATTTTAGTCTCTGCTGTTATTTCTTTCAATATTTTCACACTAATTCAGAATAGATGAACAAAACATTTGGATATTTGGAACATGAACTTCATTGGTCAAATGTTCGATATTAAAATTATTTATTGTTATACCTACAAAGTTAAAAAAATACAAATAAATTTTAGGAATAAAACAATACAATTGGAGAAACTTAAATTGCGAATAATTCGTGAAGTTAAAATTGGAGATGAAGAAGATAAATGCTTAGGTGATTACAGAAAAGAAATGGAATTATTATTACAAGAAAAAATGAGCCATGTCGAGGAGTTGCGACAAATTCACGCTGACATAAATGAGGTATCTACCTACTTAGTGATAAGAAAGTTTCACATGTTTTTTTTTTCGACATAACTCACTGTCGATGGGCTTCGATTGTTATTTTAATTAAATCAATAATATATTTGTAATATTTATTTTTTAAAGATGGAAGCAGTTATTAAGCAAGCAGAAGAAAATAGAATTAGAGCTGTCAGCTTAGCTAATCGGATTCATGAAGAATATTTACCATTAAAAAGTGAAATTGATCAAATGCGACGTGAATATTTGGGGCTAAGTCCATTGAAGGATTTACATGAAGAAGAAGGATCAAGCGTTACAAAAGAGTAATATATCAAATTTTAAAATAATATCTATAAACGAATAGGGGAAATAATTTATTTTAATTTGTTTGCAGTCGCTTTCAAACACAAAATACATTTTTTAATCCGAAAAGTTCGGCAGCTACAACCTCGTCATTTGCACGACCCCATGCGTAAGTATAAAGCGTAAAATGTTGTAGAAAAATCACAACTGAAAATTATAAGTATATGTATATATTATTATATTTCGATACGAGTAATCATTTTGTTTCTACTAAAGTGAGGGAAAATTTTATTTTATTAAACAATTTTTTTTCATTTTTAGACGACATCCTTTGATTCCAGAAGCAACAGTCACATCATTACCACCTTCATCGGCACATGCTTTTCACATGCCACCACCTCCGCCTGTTGGAACTCTACGGATCAATAAAACAACGGCGGAAATAGTACCTAATCGAATGCAACAAGCACCTGGAATAACAATGGGGCACCCAACATTCAGGTCTGATTTTAATGTCAACTTAAGGTTTGTTTTTTTGTGTTTTTATTTTGTGTAGGTTTTTTTTCTTAGAATTTACAATATAAACATTGCTTTTGGAATGTACTAAAAGCCTTCTGGAAATTATACAATCGAATAATTATACTGATATTAATTAATATTATAAATTCAAAAAAAGTTTACGATTCTTCATCATTAACAAGTTGTTACGAAATATTATTTTATCCATTTTCAATTTAAGCTAAGGTTTGGATAAAAGAAATAACTCAGCTAGCGAATCCAAAGTAAGTTAGATCAGCATTGATTTGTTTTTCTTAGTATTTTTCTGCAATTGAAATGTAAATGTATTCTAGATTTAAAGATATTTCCAGAAAGTTATTGAAGTAAACTCAATAAGGTATCTACCTCAATTTCCCGTTAAATGTTATTTTATATAATTTTCATTTAATTTTCAATTTTGCAGTTGAGCAATTTTTCTCTAAAGATTCCAAATTTTCTAGAATTACTATAATTTTTTTTTTAAACTTTTTTTTATTAAGTTAATTGTTAAATTTTAACTGATTTAAATAAGTTTCTTTTTAATATTCTTTATTAGTTTCTTTCTTGATACGCATGTTCGTTAGTTTTACATTGAACATTTGTTCTTCTTACTTTTCTATTTTCAGGCAACAACCACCTCCAATGAAGTCATGCTTGTCTTGCCATCAACAAATACATCGCAATGCACCAATTTGTCCACTTTGCAAAGCTAAAAGCCGATCCAGAAATCCCAAAAAGCCAAAGAAAAAGGAACACTAATAGCATGGAAAGTGATCCTTTTAACAATTTTGTATACTTTGTATACTAATTTTATTAAAAAGAACTCGGATACTTCAGAAAAACTATCATTTCTCTCTTTCAAGAAATTAATTGCTTTATTTGGCTTTTTTTAGTCAATTTTCTACATTGGTAAATATGTGGTTTTTCTAATTCCCATATTTTTTTATGTGACATTTATGCATATAATCAACGATAGGGTATGTATTACAAAAAATGATTTTTCTTAATTTAAGAATAAGCACAACATTTTTTTTATAAAATTTTATTTTTATCTCCTTCTGTATTTGTTTTTGAAATCATTGAAACATGAGAGATGACCAAAGTTTATCATGTCCTTGCACAATTTTCTTACAAATTTGCACAAATTTTCATATGCTCGATTTCTTATGTAGTCATATATAGTTATTGGTAGACTATAATGTCTTCTCGTCCTCGTTTCTCATAGTGTTAATACCAAATTACTATTTCTGGTCCTAGAAAGCATCCTCTGCCATTATTAATTTCAACACATGTTATTGTATTGAGGAAATTATAAGCGCTTACTCTTTTGAATTTATTCTTTAATTTTTGACTGCTAATATGCCCGTCCTTTTTTTGTTCATACTTTTGTGAACCGCAAAAAAGCTTCTCCCATGTATCTTTGGCCCTTCTTTTGGCTGCTGACATAAGGAGAATGGAACTGTCTTATAATTATTAAAAATAACTCTTATTCCGGACCAATTTTGAACCAATTCACTTACTACTTTGAAGGAATTTTTTAAAGAGCGAGTGGGTTCAAATCCAATATTGTGTCGATTACATTGTAAAATAATAATTGTTTATTTTGTCGAGACCTATCTTTTCGAGTAACAAGAAGTGTACGTAATAAATTGACTTGACGGCCTTTTCATGTTCCCTTTTTATTTGCAAATTTTAGTTCAAATAAACATAAGATTTACGTCGAATAAAAAAACGAGCTGTTTTTTTAAAAAGTTGATTATAAAATGCAATTAACATGTATTTGTTCAAAATATGCCCATGCCATTAGAAGTTTTAACGTAAAAAGAGCTTATAAATAAAATATATGATTTTTTACTGTATAAGCTAATAGTAGAAAGTATTAAAAAAAAAATATTTAAGGTAATAAAAATTAATTAGGTTTTTTTTCTTGTTATTTCGATTGCCATTTTTTATGGCAGTGCCAAATTATAATCGTATCTTAATAAGTTTTCAATAAATATTATTGCCATAATGATTAATATATTATGTACTTAGATTATAATCTAACTTGATTTTTGAACAAAATTAAAATATTAATTAAATGATAATATCTACTATATTAATAACTTAGTTTGAAGAAAATCGTAAAAAAAAATTAAACAAAATAATTAATTGGAATAATAAATAAATAATTTAATGATAAAACATATGTTTTGTTGATTGTTTTTTTTTTTTTTCAGTTTTCATGAAGGTTAAAGTTAAAGTATAAAGCCAAATGAATAGGTTGAACAAATTAAAGTTTCAACAGCATTAGGGGAAAAAGGATTTTTTTTTTGTTTACATCACTACTCATATTTATTAATATGAACAATAAAATTTATCCAATCTTCAAACAATAATAACAGAATTGCTTAAATTTTTTGAATGATAAATATAATAATTTTATATTAATTATGTTGTATATGTATATATTTATTTTAAATAAGAAGCGTTGACAAAGAGATCACAATTAACATTTATATATTGAACTATTTTAACGAAAGCAAAGCTTTAAAATTGGTTTTTCATCAATAACATTATATAATGTCATTATTTTTAGTAATAAGAGCAGTAGATCAAATAAAAACTGCTCTTTATTTTCGTATTTATACGAATATTATCAACATTTTATTCAGTCTAGTGCTCTTTTATTTATCATCTTTTGATTTTAATAACTTGCATTTTTTTTTTTTTTTTGTTTTTAGAATTGTGCGAAAAATAGAAAAATTAAACCGTAATTAAAACTGATTATTTGATTGCTTTCAAACTTAAATATGTTATTCTATGACTGTGAAATATCAACATAATTAACAATTTAGTCCATTGAACATTTTTCATCAGTGTGACCAACACATTCAATGTTTGGATGATGTCCTGAATCCCACATTCCTGGGCCACATCGCTTACAAAGCCCTAAAATAAAGATGTTAATAATTTTTTTTTACATCGAAATAAAAATTTCTCTTAAATACCTGACAAAGTACACGGTATTTTACTCAATTGGCGATATTGGTGTAAAAGGCCACGTGCTTTGCGTAATATAAGCTGTCCATCCATATACATCGCTAAAATTGTTAAATATTCACGTTAAACGATGTTTTTTTAGTTTTAATATTTATCTTAAATAAATACTTATAATCTATAATACTTTTAATTTTTCTCATAAACTTGGGAGAATTAATTTAACTTTAATTAGTAGCGTTGTTGATGGCGACAATGATATTATAAATAGTTGATGTGGAAAAAAGCCATTTCTAGGGTTACAAGTGTAAGAAACTATGTAGTATAGTAAGAAACGACGTATCTACTTAATTTGCGTGAATTAAATAGTTTTTTTTATAATATTCTTTAAAATTATTATTAATATCTATATTTATTCATCTAAACAATTAAAAAGCCTGGGGTACCCTGTAATATTCGTGGGGATAGATAAAAAATTACTAACAAACTAATTTAAACAAAATATACCTAGTGAACTGAAATGCAATAACATTTCATCAGACCGTAAATTTTGAGCAATCACGTCATCAGCATAAACCTAATAAAGAAAAAGAAAAATAAATTCAGACGATTTTGGCTAAGAAAATTTTATAAAATAGAACTTACACAAATTATTGCTAAGCACAAAAATAAATGAAAATAATCTGTTTGATAGTTGGACCAACATGCTTCCCACCTAAAATATAAATTTTTTTTAATTATTTACAATTTGAAATTAAAAATAATTTCTTACATCCTAATTGCAACCGCTTCTGTAAATTCACGCTTGAAACATCTAAAAAAAAAAAAAATCAATGCGATATAATAAAAATAATATCGAATTACAAGTTTCGTACAATAAAAGCCATCTATGACAGAATAAAAGTTCATTTGAATCGTCGTGTTTCAGTAAATGGTGATGAAATTTAGGAATCATTAGTCGAATAAGTTCTCTTAAATAGTTCTAGAAATAAAAAAAATATTTGTTTTATGTTAATTTTTTAAGAATTAAGATACCTTTCATAAGTATTCTTAAGGCATCTTGCATATTTTAAAAATTAATTTTACTTATTTACTTATTACTTGTAAAAATAATATTATTATAAGTACCAAATTTTTATCAATATCGTTATCCGTTGGTGTACAGACAAAGAAAGCACGTTGCATTAGACCTACAAAACACCAAAATGCTTCTGATTCCGAATCAATTTCACATAAAACTGGGGCCAGTAAATCGCTCATACCTTGGGTGTATCTACAAAAAAAAAAAAAAAAATATTGTCAAAATAAAAATTTACATAAATGTATTTATATATTTATAATTTTATTTTTCTTACGCAATTCCAGAATTGTAAAATGCGTAATTTAATAAAATATTTTTCATTGTTTCAATATTAGGATTATTATCACCAGCGAAATATGGATTACCCCTGTCAGTTCTTACGACATCCTTTTCAACTACTGTTGAAACATTTCTCCAAAAATGAGCTTGTTCCTCTGGGCTCATTGAATACAACCTACGACGTGTTAGTTCTTCATACTCTTGCCTTCGTATTTCCTTTAAGTGTGCTCTATCATCAAATGTAGAACTAAATGAATAAACATGTAATAAGAAAGGCCATACTGTTTTTCTTAAACTTTTTTCAAGACCACCAAAAAATATACATTTTCTTAATAAAAGATCATCCTCAATTTGACCTTTTTCATTTAAAATAGTACCATAAAAATAATCAGTTGTAATTTTTATTGCTGTGTCTTCTTCTGGATGTAGTTCAGATTTTTTCACTTCAGGTCGACACACCATAAATTGTCTGTAAGGTAAATTTTCTTGGTTTCCAGGTGAAAGTTTTATATTATGTATTAAACAATGCCATTGATGAAGTACTTGAGCTAAATGATCCAAGCCGCCATGATGAAAATGTAATATTTTGTATTGTGATTCTCGACTCGCAATCACTAATTGTCCAGAAGTGCAATTTTCATCATTAAAAAATAATCGCAAGCTTCTCATTTGACTTAGATCAACAGAAAACCTGAAAAAAATTTAAAACATTGAACATTTTATTCAGCCATGTTGAAGTTAAGTAAGAAAAACCTTAAACTAAATATAATTTTAGAATAAATAAATACCAAAATATATTATTTTTTTTAAGTCATAACTGTTTTTACCTTCGGCACTTCATTACAGATTTTCGTGATATTATTGGAGAAGCTGTAGCACTTTCTGGGAAAGATAAATTGTGGCGATAAGCCAATAATTCAGGCGTCACCCAATTTGGATTATTCTCTAGTTGTTCTTCAATTGAATTGACTGACATTGAACGTAATTTAAAATTTTCTTCATTATCAATTGGCGTGCTAGCATTTTGAATGCGCGGATTGGCAATTGTTATATTCACCGAGGTTATATTGTTGTGACATATCATTGGATTCAAAATATTATCAACTTGCTTAGAATCATCGCATAGTAATGGTTGAAGTTCATTTTTCAAATCTCTTATTTGTTCTGTATCTTCAATTTTTGATTTTAAATTTGATTCAAAAACTTCTTCATCATCCATTCCATTAGTTGAAGTCATATCATCTTTTTCATAACTGAAATGTGTAGTACTTTGACTTAGGCTTCTATCGTCTGAATAAGAGCCATTACTATGGGTTTCATCATCATTCGCATTTAAAATTGATAAACAATGTGGCTCTAAAAATGGATTCGTATTTGTGCTAACGTATACAATTGAACCATTTTTAATTGAATTTCTATCAAAGTGATTTTCTTTCATACGACAAGCAGAATCTTCAGAATTTTGTCGTGAAAATATAGTACATCCGCCGATGCCACCAGTTGCACTACCATTAGATGCTGCCGAGGGACATTTTCTTAACGTTGTATTAGGAATCCATGTTAGAAAAAGTGTAGGCCTTTTGGCATTATTATATTGATCAGTAAAAGTTTTTGTTGTCACCGTTAAATATCCGGGATTGTGAAATATATCTGATTCGTGTCGTACTAAAGCTGGCGGATGGACACAAACATTATTTTTACAAAATAATACTTCATTGTCTTCGTAGTCTTTGATTTCTTTGTCATCAGCCTCATCAGTTCCTAAGAATTTCTTCAAAATACTTCCAATAGGCATTATTCTGCCAAAAAAAAAAAATTAACTGAGAACAGAAATGATAAATTAGATTACTTTTCTCATTTCAAATTCTACATCAATAAAATATTAAAAACATGGGTTAAATGATTTATAAATAAGATAAAATTCCCAAATCGTCGTAAATGACTTTAAAAAAACCAAAATTTTGATCAATAGCACTTACGTTATAAATATTCAACTTGAAATTAAATTTTACAATGGGTGTTTCTCTTTCTTTTTTCTCCACTTCCACCAAGCAACATTTATACTTAGAGACAATTTAGATTTTTAATATAATGAGATACAATAATTTATACATTGTACGTACATATAATGCAAATATATATTATTATCCGAGTTTAGTGATTTTGATATGGTATGAGAAAATTATAGTGACGAACAAACACGGTGATTAACAAAATAATACCGTTGATGATTATGTATCTAAAAACAAAATAAAGTGATGACTTAAAAATAAAAACAAAATCTATGCTAA
Organism: Hybos culiciformis; assembly: GCA_964007475.1. Taxonomy (NCBI): domain Eukaryota; kingdom Metazoa; phylum Arthropoda; class Insecta; order Diptera; family Hybotidae; genus Hybos; species Hybos culiciformis. The sequence goes on from OZ023274.1 coordinate 104,943,540, forward strand.
GTCGTTTGTTGATTCCATATTCAATCAATCTAACTAAATTGCAAGCAAAATAAATTAAATTAAAAACTAAATTTTAATTAACATTATTTTAGTTCTGATTTCGAAAAGCTTATTACATTTTGTCAGAAATGAGAAATATTGAATTTTCTGAAATATGATTTTTTTATTGTAGGTACGACAAGTACATTTAGGTATATTTTATATATAAAATTAACTTAAAATAAAAAATATTACTTACTTAATTGCAAAAAAAATTAATTAAATTTTTATTTTCAATACTTTATTATAATTTTTCGATACATCTATAATAATTTATTTATTTATTTTTTTTTTTTGGATATTACCAAATTTTCTGAGGAATGTAATATTAAAATCTAAAAATGTTAAGTGAAATTAAAATATATAAATTTAAAATCAATAAAATTTTTTTTCATGTCATTTTTTTTTTTTTTTGTTTTAAAACGAATGACAAAATCATAGTTAACGCTACTGGGGAAAAAAAATATCTACCTATTAAATATTTTAGCTTTATAAATATTAAAATTATGTTTAACTTATAATTGTCTCTGTAAAATTAATTTAAATAATATAAATAAATATTAATATAAAATTTAGAGTCTAAATAGTTCCAGCAAAACACGGTAGCGAGAGAATAGACATTATAAGAGGTACATAGGTATCGTTCAAGCCGATTTTCAAAGTTTTATTAATTTTAATTGAAATTTAAAAACAATTTTATAAATACTTTTTTTTTTTTTAAATAACTTAATAACTTTAAAACTTGAGCTTTATTTAACGATACGGTGGTACTCGTTATTACATCGAGTTCTTGTTTGGGGCTAATATATATTTTGTTAATCTGAAGACAGTTAAGAAAGTTAAAAATATAAGAAGTCAACCATATTCTAACATATAATATATTGTATAATGCCAACGATATCTTTTATGACATTTTTATAGTATTTTTTTCGTGCAGGAATGCTGCTGAGTTTGCTTGCTGCAAAGAAGAAAATAAGTAAAAATAAATAAAACTATTTATCTATAAAAATTTTAAAAATTTATTTTTATCCATTTAAAAATAATAAATAAATAAAATATTTATTAAATTAAAATAATGAATGGTATTTTAATTTTTGATCATACAAATGATTTAATATTTAAAAATTTTAATGATTTAATGAAATCTAAAATTTTACAATTAGCACTATCGCAAAATTTGATAGTAAGTTTTTTGCTTTTGTTTTTTTATATATCTACCTGTATCTACAATCTACCTACTTTTTACTATAATATTATTACAGAAATTACCTAATTAAATTTTCTTTTTAGGAAAATGACGAAGAAGAACTTAATAACAATGTTTTAATTCAAATTTTTAGTCCAATTATAAATTCACAGAAAATTATGTTCTGTCAATTCGATAATCGTTTTATTTCATTTACCTGCGAAGATGATCTTAATTTTGTGTTCAATGAAGTGAGGAAAACTTTACACTAATAATTCATATAAATAATTATTTTTGTTTAAATTAAAATTTTCTAAAATTTAGTTTCTAGGTTTTGTTATTATTTGTATTGGTCTTGAGCAAGTGAGCAAACTAAGAAGATTATCCGGAGTAGTTGTTTACTTGGCAAAAACATTATGTGGACCAAATTTATTCACGTATGCCTAATAAAAAATTAGAAAGAATAATAAATACTTATATACATTTAACATATATTTATTACAGATTAAAATCAGATGAAAAATTATCAAAATTGTTAATTAATTTGATAAATACTTATCAAAATTTATATGATACAGATCAGACTATTTTATTGGAAGGATTGGATCCACTAATTATTAATTCTGATATTAAAAAAGTTGTGAACAGCACTTTGAAAAAAGCATCCGAGAAATTACAACAAGATCCGTACTCACAAAGATGTCACACTATTTTGTTTGTTTCAGGAAAATTAGCTGGAATTTATTCTAGGTATGTTTCTATCGAATTTTCTACATAGAAAAAACTAAACAAAATATTTACATAAAAGGGGCCCGACTTCGAAAAGATTTATCGAAATTTGTAGGCACTTATTTTTTATAATTTTATTTTAATTATTCTTGTGAATATTTTCAGTCGTAATTCCCAAAAATTATGTCCTGCTGATATATTATTTTGTAAAATCTTAATTCAAACATTAACATCAGAATTAAACTCAAAAGTGACCAATATTCAGACTCATTTGATGTTTTTGCAAGGCGATCCATGTAGTGGACTATCAGGATGCATACCGCATATAATTCATGTATCTGGTTTAGATAATAATGGGTTAACATTATTACTTTTAATTGAATATGGTAATCTAGCTGTTTGTTCGAATTTATATGAAACTTATTTTCAAATGCAAAAAACACAAAATATTCAAATGCAAAACGATTTGGAAAATCTGAAATCAGCATTCGATAATTTAGATACATTCGTTAAGCAAATTTGTGAATCAATAAAAAAAGCTAAATTCAATAATCATGAAATCGACATCAGTCATAAGAAATTTTTAAATCGTTGGGAAAATCTACGAAAAAAATACATTGATTTCTTTAAGAATTATGAATCAGAAAAAGAATTGGTTATTAAAATTGAATCAAATATGCCATTGTTCTATGATGATTTAAGGGATCTTTTTAAGGTGCGAAAAATATATAATTTTCCATTTTTTTTATGATTAAAATAAGATTTACATATTTCAGACTACTTGTTTTGATTGTGGAATTTTGGAATATGGTTTTGAAAGGATTTCAGAAATTTCAACTTTAGTTGAGGAAAAATTATTAGAATTTTCAGAATTTTTATATGTTAAGGCACAAAGTAATCATCTGTCAATGAAATCCTATATAGAAGAATTTCCTGGTTTAGTACATTTTGTTTACATTGATCGATCGACGGGTAGAATAATAGCTCCTGATCTACCAAGCAGTTCATCATCATTCATTCCAAAAGAGAGAGTAAGTATTTAACGTTAATAGGTCTTCTAAAAGTATATTAATCATTTCCATGTATTGATATACAATACTTATATATTTTTTACACACACTTTATAATGTTAAAATGTTTATTGTTTATTTAGATTTGGAGTATGGTGGAGCTATCTAGATCGTATTTATCGAAGGAACAAATTTCAAATTTAATGTGGAAAGACACAGCTTTTAATTATTCCTATTTTTTGTGGTTTGAAGATAATAATGGTCAGCCTATCAAACCAAAAGATATTGAAAATTTGTATTCAACTGCAACAGTAGTAAAACCAAGAATAGAGCCAGGAATAATGTCAGGAAATTTCTACCGGTAAGAAAATAAATTTCAATATTTTTTATAGGTATTTTAAAAATTTAAAAAAATTTAATTTTTAGACGACTGTGTGAAACATACTTTCCAAAAATTCCCGTTTCAAGAATAAATTGTTTTGAAGTGTATTGTATTCATTTAGGTATTGTAACTCCTAAATGCGCATTAGAACACGCCAGAAGACTTGTAGCCACTATTACAGATGTTATTTAAAAACTAAAATATGCGATACAATTAATTATAATATTTAAACAAACCAAAAAAAAAAAAAACAATTTCTATAGTGTAGAATTTTATCGTCACTCTTCTAGTCAAAACAAAATAATAATATTTTATATTATAAGTACTCAATTTCTTCAATTTTAGTATATAGTAAGTAGTATAAAAGACCATTAAACTAAGGACAGTGAATGAAGTGTGAAATGGCAAACTTTGAAACTTTGTAGGTATATGAAGAAGAACATGTTATTTTTATTCAAAAGAATAAATTGTCTGCGAAACTTTAATAGTAAAAAAAAACACGAAAAAGCTTTAATTTTCTTATGTTTATTTAGAAGTCTAATCAAAAAAAAAAAATCACCATTATGCGCAAATGCTCTCTTTTTAAATGAAAATTATTTGTTTTTTTTATAAATCATATATATATATGAAAAACGCAGAAAACTTAATGGCATTCAGATCATTTTTTTTTTTCAGTTCAAACTTTCTTTTCATTGAGTTAACATTAAAAAATAAAAATAAATAAGTTTAAATTTGTTAAGTTCATTTGTTATTTAAATTATTATATTGTTTATAAATTCTACTCAGAACGTACCAAGAGAAAAAAAAAATACGGTTGAAAAAATAAAATTTTTAATTTGACTTGCACATGTTTGCCAATTTTAAGTACAAAAATTGAAAGTATATTTTTTTTTTTAGTGAATAAAATTTAAAACTAATTGCATTTTTAAATTAGTTTTCCTTATAAGTTTAGTTTTGGACAAAAAAAAAAATTAAATAATAAAATAAAATTTGTTTTCCTAAACAAAGAAGTAGATTTTTGTATATTATTATTATGTGTGCTGTTAAGGCAGAGGTAATTACTGCAATAATTACAATTTTCAGGAATTAAAAAAGAATTTACGCAAATTATTACGCAATTATTAAGTAATTCAAAAATTAAAACAAAAACTTAATATTGAATTAATTGTGAATTAGGTATATTTCAAGTCCATTAAATTTTTCGAAGAACTATGAATGTCATGTAAATTTTTTAATAACTTGATTTCAAAATAATTACAATCATTAATTGTTCGCCCGATAATAATTCAACAGTTCTGTTTTGAGATCCTAAAGAAGGAAATCTTTCTAGGATTTATTAATATAATTGTAGTTTGTATTTCGAAATCAAATCATGTTATCAATTATCATTTAAAGAGTTTTAGCTATAGCGACGATAGTTGATGTACATTTTTTTTTTCAATTTATAGCATTTACGAAAAACATATCGAAAAATGGAATGTTTTACCTATTACTTATTATATTTACAATTTACTTTTTAGCAGCAAATAAGGCATATTAAAATAAAACAAAATATTAAAAATACTTTTATTTTTGAAAAAAAAACAGACTATGTATATATAATAATATATTTTAATATGATTCTTATTTAATTCTATATATCTTCATATTTTTATAACTTTAAAATAATAATAGTACAAATGTGCAACACATTTGATCGTAATCAAGTTTAATTTTCCAAAATTAATTGAACACATATACAAAATAGGTTTAAGGAACTAATCTGTACTATGTAGTATTTGTGTCTTAACGGCTAAAATTATGGTTATTGTTGAAAAATAAACACAATAGGTATTAGTTCTTTGAAATTTGTGAAACAATTTAATTTAATCTAAAATTTTCTGTATTTATAACAAAACGAAATATGTATTCTTAAATAAATCTAAAAATATAAATAGATAAATATAACATAATATAATAACTACAAAATAAAATACACAACAATTTTTGATTGAAAATGTTGTCGCAATTAAGAAATTTTACTTTCATTTATGAAATAATTTTCATCAAAATCAGTTTATTTTCAGTTTTAATTTTAAAATATTTTTGCTTGTACTGTTCAGTTCAACATTTTGTCATAACAAATTAGCTTTTAATTAGCCATCAATCATTTGTGGGGGGGCTTCGTAAATTAATCTACTATTGTCTACTACGCTTCGGTTACTATTAAATTTCATTCGTGTAAATGTTTTTTCAATTCTCTTCTTTCTTTTTTTTAAGTTTTTTTAAACGTTTTTTTGGCGAAGTTTTGCATGCAATAAAATTTTATTATAAATAAATATATTAAAATTTATGTCTTTTTTGATAAATACTAAGTCTAATAAAAATTATTTTTTTAATCTTTAAGATAAACGATAAACATTTCAAATGTCGTCGTTTATCTTAAAGATAAACCTTTCATATTTTTTTTTTGTTAGGCTTATTACTTTAAACAAAAATGATATCTTGTACAAACATTAAATAATTAGTATCTTATCAAAATAATAAATGTAATTTTTATAATGCATTTATTGCACTAGAAAAATGCAAAAAAAGAATTTTTGATTCAAATAAAATAATAAACTTATTAAGAAAGTAATTAAGTACATTACTTAATTAAGCTTAATTGAAAATTTTCAGAATTCAAAGTAATTACTAGGCTTAAAAATTTAAATCCAAAATTAAAATTAAAAGGAAATTCTGCAATGGCTCATACTTTCTCATTTCTGATAAAATATTGGTAGGTCTAGATTTTAGATGATTAGTAATTTTTAATTATTTCAAATTGGTTGAATATCATATTGAACTGAAGAGCATTGAATGATTTCATGAAAATAATTCTATTCAAAAAGTTTATTCTATGTGATTATAAAAATTATGAATAGCTATACAATTAGGGTTGCCATTTCTACCCCTGTGAGGGGTAGACTACCCCTTTTCGTCATGATTTACATAGATATACCCCTTTACGAAAATCGCTAAAGGGGTAGACAAAATACCCCTTTTCTTAAAATATTATAAGTGTGTCTTATATATGCGGACAGATTTCTGTTAATTTATGACACCAAATTCCACAAGAAATGTAAAACTTACTACAACTTTACAACGAAATGCGAACTCTACTACAAATACTGTTACTGATTTGTCAATTCTAACGTTAATGTAGTGATTTTTTTTAGAAAAACTAAAAATTCCGAATTATTAAAAAACAATTCGAGACAACGAAAAATATATTTGAATTATTTATTATTAATATTAATGTTTATCTACTTTAAGCTTTGAAATTCGGCTTTTTTTGTCATTTTATGTTTAGAACTTTTGTGTTAATTATTATTTGCAATTTATTTTTAAAATACTAATAATAGAACTTTTGTAAAAGACTGTTTTATTTATCATATGTGAATATATTTTCAAGTAATTGTAAGTAACCGTGATGTGTAGAAATGTGAAAAAAAATAAATTCATATTTTTTAAATTTTTTTTTCTCAATATTCTATCTACCCCTTTTTTTGAAAAAAAAATCTGGCAACCCTATATACAATATTGGAAGTGGTTACTAAGAAAATAGTACCTAATATGGTAAACCTAAAATATCCCAATGCTGAGTTGAAAATTGTAAAAACTACTAAAAAATATATAGATAATCATAGAGAAACACACTGAATTTATTAGACCAAAAAGACGTCACGTGAGTTCATCCATTACGCACTTATCCAATTCTATTTATAAAATAAAAAAAAACATTTTTTTTTGGCAAGAAATATTATAAAATAATTCGTTTTATTTCTATAAATATAATTTTTTTAATTATCATCGCAAGTAGAGAGGATTGTGTACATATGCACCTACTATTTTACATATTATGAAGTTATTAATTGTAGAATGACAAACTGCACGTTGAGGTTGATTTTTTTCTTTTTTAAGGAATTTAAGATTTTGAGCTTAAACAGGCTCACTGAGAATTTTGAGCAAAGTTAAATCGAAAAAATAAGATAAATAATATTAATAGGTATGATATTCTCTTAAAAGTCAGAATGAAAAATTATAAATTGTAAATGTTAATGTTAATGTGTATACCTACCTATAAAAATGAAATCGAAGGGATTTAAGAAAAAAAATTCTGTAGATTTGTTGTTTTTGAATTTTGGACTCGAATGTAATGATTATAGTGACAGACTGCGAACCTAGCTACCTACCAACAATATGATGATAAATTAATTTAACTATTTCATAGATAGATTTCCAAGTATCTTTTAACTATGTTGTAACTAGTTTTGTAATTTGACTACACTGTACTATTATTTCAGATTTCAGCTAGTTAACAAAAATAAAAATAAAATAGTAAGTTGAATTTAAGTCGTAACTAAAATTCATTAAGCGGCGCAAAATTATGGCTGCCATCTCTTTCGATTTTCAATGTCAAAAAAAGGTCGTCAGCTGTTAAATTAAAAGTAAGCTGTACTTGCAAAAAGAAAAAATTTATTTTTTTTGTAAACTTCGATTTGTCGTGGAAACAGGAGGAACAGCTTAGGAAAAAATAAATATCGCTATCGGTATAAAATAAAATAAAATAGTGGGAAAATTAAAAAAATATAATTTTTAAAAAAATAGTAAATTTATAATTTGAACTGTTATTTAAATAAAATTTTATAGCTTAAATAACACCGGATTGTATTTAAAAGAACGTTTGCTTATGAAAACGACAATAATAATAATAATAATAATAAAAGTGTGCTAAACTAAAATAAATAAATTTTCAAGTGTTTTTTTTTTTTTTTTTCAGTATTAAAAAAAGAATATTGTTTTTTGTATAAATTAATTTTTTTTTTGGCCTTATTTATTAGGCAGCAAACGGCATTAAAAAGAAGAAGTAATAAAAAAAATTAAAATTCACGTTAAACCTTTTGACAATAATTCAGAATTTCATTAAAAAGCCAAAACATTGCAGCCGCAGCAACTGCTTTAAATAAATCAAATATAATGGATAAAAAAAATAAAATTTCGGAAACCGTCGTCACATCGAATTGTAAAAATAAAAATATAGGATCGACGAGTACTAATTCGGAGATTGTAAGTTTCATTTTTTTTTCAACTATTTTACTTTTGCGCCAAAAAAGGACCGCCACTTTAAATCGTTGGCGAGCAAGGTACGACGAGCCTATAGGTAGGTTCCAGCTTTCCCGCTTAATGAATATTTTTGTTTCATCACAACGATAGTATGTAGTTTCTGTTAAAAAATGCTTCTCCATCCATATCGTGTTTATGTGAATTATAATGGACGAAGCAAAAGAATATATTATTAATTAAATAAATATTTTGTTACCGTCCGCCAAAAATTAATTTGAAATTAAAATATGCAATCTATTGTAGCTAGTATAGTTAATCTACATTTTATTAAATATTTTATAGATAGAGATATAGGTAAGTATAATTTACATATTAGCAAAAAAATTAATTCCTTTTTGCTTTCACTTTTTTTTTTTTTTTTTGTCATAAATTTGAATTTGAATCAATCAAGTTGATACGGTTAAAGCAATAAAAGAATAAGTATTGCAATCAAAAATGATGACAGACCTGAAAAACATAGCTTTAGGCTACAGAAAAAAAATTGATATATATACCTACCTATTCACAACAGCCCACAGGCCACAATTTCTAGGAAAACATTTTTTTCATGGTTAAAATTGTTAATTTCTGGTTTTTTTTTTTTCTAATTCACGCTATTTTGAATTTATTGCACTACTTATTTAATATTGAAATACTCATTAAATTATATGTAGATATTTATTTAGTATAATTAAAATGCATTTGAATACTTAGACATAATGATTTCCATATTTCTTGAAACATAATTTCTGTTTATTTTTTATTTAGATTTATTTTTATTGGCTTTTATTAAGTATCTAATTTTTGGAGGAATTCTTGATATACCTACCTGATTAAGTACCTACTTATGCAACTTCATTGCTACTTATCTATAAATTATAAAATAAAAGAAAATATATTAGGTAAATAAAGATCGTGTAACGATGGATCAGCAAAATGTGGAAATGATGTTTATTTTAATTGAGTTTCCGAGCTTTCTTACAGACTCACATAACTCACAAATGTAGAACCGAGAGAAGAACAAATTTTGTTATGCCTATTTTAAATTCAACAGTGTTGTATAAAAAGAAATTTTCTTGTTTCTAATATTATGGATACGTGTACACCTACATAGCAATTTAAAGACCTGTCAAGATCTCTTTTTTTTTTCTTCATGGCTTTATGTTGAGTGTTGATTATGCACATCTACTAAATCACAGTAAAGAAAAACAGGCAAGAATAAAAAATACCGGTTTGTTTTTAATAAATTTTTTATTTATATTTAGAACGTTAGCAAAATCTAATATACCTATATATACATTACACATGTATGTGCTTAAAAAAGACAAATAAAAGTCTTTAATGATAACCAAAAATTGAACAGTTGAATTTCGTTGATATGCAGTTGTTTTTAAATATACCCTGGCTGAGGTAGGTACAACTAGGTATTATCTATATTTTAATTTTTAAATCTTCATCTCGTCTATAGTTAGTGTTAACGTTTTAAGTGTTTTTGATTATTTTTTTAAAGCTTTTACGCAAATTACTATTCAATAAATATTTGACTTGTAAGTATAATTATCATAAATTCAAGTTTTTAAAAGAAAGCTAATATTTAGATTTAGATACATATGTATTAAATAAAATTCAGTCTTATGTTTCTATTTGCATTTTAGTATAGGTACCTACCTAGTTTTATATGTAAATTTTAAAAATTTATTGCTGTGTTTTATCTCTTAAACATTTTTTTTTCATATTAAGCCTGACAACAAACTCGTGAAATTCTTTGATTTTTTTTTTTTTAGTTTTTAATCTGATTGGAATTTTAAAACAGATGTTAATTTATTTAAAAAAAAAAAAACATGCTTTATTATCATATCATTTACTATACCTAATATTTATTTAATAAATAGTAAATGTAGTAAGTACCAAGAGAATCTACTAGACCGGTTGACGGATCTTAATATTCAAAATAATATAATTAAACCAGAGAAAGATGTGGTAAGTACTAAATTATTATTAAAATAGTACGAAAAGTTTAAACGACTCAGAGCAGTTAGAATACAACTTTATAGCTTAAGGAATACAACTTTTTAGTTTAAGGAAGATTTTTTAATTCAACTCAAAGATCGTTTTTTCCACCGTCATACTTACCTCATTTATTTCATATTCAAATTAATTTACATACAATGTAGGAGGTAAGTAATATACATACAATGTAGGAGGTAAGTAATATACATTTAAGTATGTCCATTTTATTACTATTTCTCATTGTAAAAGCTTTTAATAATGTATAATTTTCAATATTCAAAACAATATTCGTTATCGTTTCTATATTACAAATGAATTAAGTAAAATAATGTTTTCATTATTTTCTAATCCAAATTTTATTAATGCGAAATTTTTTTTTTAATTTTTTCAAACTACATAAGTAAGTAATTTAAGATTCCTCCTTTCTTTGGAACATTAGTTTTTTATTAATTATATAAAAATAAACATACTTACTTTTTTTTTAATATATTACTTATAAAAATGTATTATATAGATATCGATTTCAATAATCTTTCCTAAATATTCATAAGTATGTATTATCTTTTTTCTGCTTATATATGAATTTGATTGAAAATGCTTTATTTGTGGAGAAATATTTGTCAAGACGAAAAAGACACAAACCGCTATTGCATTTATTATCGATAAGGGATTATTAATAAGTTTTATTGGCATTATACTTTTTTTATCTAGAATTTCAAAAAATTTTGTTGTATTTGTGAATAAAAATAATAATCGATTAATTCTTATGACAATTTCAATTGTAGATCATTGCATCAGCCAGCTTCCATTAATTTTGCACAAACATCATGGCATTTCATAATCTTAATGCAGTATGATAAATATCTTAAAGTGTAATTTAATACAATGTGTTGTAACAACGCATACACATTTATTCAAAATTAAAAAAAAATAAAAAAATAGGAAGTTAATTTAATCTTTAATGTAACGTAATTACATCAGTTTTTTTTTTTTTTTGTGAATGAAATAAAAAAAAACTTGATTTAGATATACATACATAGTAAATACTATCTTAAAAAAATGAAATGAGAGACGTGCCTTAAAATTCTACCAATCACATTTAATATTTTTAATGTTATGTCAGTAACCTTAATATACAGTCACGTTTTTGTGATTATAAATATCGGATAGATTTTTGTTTTTTATTTAAAATATTATTATAGTCTACAATTTTCTACAACAGTCTACATTAAAAATATGAATTTCAGATGTTTCAATATTTTAATGTGAAAAATGTATAATCTTGTGTATCTATTGTACTTGTATATGAACAGAATGTACCTACATAGTAGTTTCTCTATTCATATAAAAAAATTAGAGAAAAAAAAATATTGATTTAATTTATACAAATAAGACCAAGCAATTTAATTGTATACAAATTACTTAGAAAAGCAAAAATGCATGTAATTTTTTATTTTTGCGCTCAATTTGAATATATATAAGTACTTAAAAGTTACGGCCAAATAAATATAAAAAATATATACTTATATAAAAGATTATTTTATACCTAAATAAGTATAACTAGAAAAGTTGATATTTAGTCCAAATTTTAGTGGCAAGACAAATAGTTTGAAAAAGGATGATTCGATTGCTTGCAATATTTAGTAAGTTCTTATGACAGCATGGTGGGTAATTTAATCAAGACATATCTAGCTTTTCTTCACAAAGGATTATTTATTAATATGACTACACTACACTTCTTCTTAAAATGGGTTTGTATTGTAAAAAATAAACAGACACACACAAGGTTTGAAACGGTTTGAAATAATTGATTGGGATTGTTCGAATGGAATCTATTGCTTTCTTAGTGAAATTGTTGAGAATTGAAATTGTCAGAAATAAACCAATAAAATTAATTAGATAATTTAAAATGTTTACAATAAGTTAGATTGTTTTACACTCAATAAATTTTTGCCAATCTGTAAATCATAAATGATGTAAATGTAAATAAAAAAATTGTAATATAATTCAATATTAAAACGTATAAACGTATATACTTATGTATAATTGTTTTTATTTTGTTTTCTAATAGAAACTACAGAAAGTTTTCCAATAAAATTACATACATTTTTTTTTAATTTAAATTTGTATATTTGCACACTTTTTTGTTTACCCATTTATTATAATTCAATTTATAATTGCGACGTTTGGGTTTTCAATTATAGAATGTTGTAAAATCATATTCGATAAAATTTTTCAATTAAGATATTTTTTGTAACATCTCTGGAAAGCTGCTAGGAATTGAGACTTGAAGGAACAATGAACTCAAGACTTTTGTTAAATGATATTTACAAAACAAAATGATTACGTATTTCCTCAATAAATTATCTATTTCTTTTTTTTTTTTTTGCGAAATTTCCATATAAAATGTGGTTTACTATATTATTCATATTAAGTATACTTATGTATATCTATTTACAAAGACGACGAATTAATTAAATTTGCACTATGAAATGGAGAAAAAAAAATAATCTTCGTATATTATCTTCATCAGTTTCCAACGAAATAATTAAAACTTAGATCCATTAATTATAATTAATCTTGTTAGAATGAACCGCTGCTGTCGCTGTATTAAAAAATAATCTGAAATTGGAAATTTCCTACAATGTTATGTCAAAGCACATTCACATTTGACTGATCTGATGTTGATGACTTTCAAAATTAAACTGTTATCAGAATGAATATACACATTCTGAATATATACATCAAAAGAAATATAGATTTAAAAGAAACTGAAAAATATTGAACACCAGCCAAAAAATCAATGTCAAATATTTTTTTTTTCAACTGATATTAGTCTTTGAAACTAATAATAATTGATAATACACAACATGTGAAAAACATAGTTGTTTTTTTTAATTTTTAATTATGAGTTCGTCATCAATTGTGTCTTTATTCAGATTAGGGGATTTTAATTCAAAAATATTGAACTTTCGAATACCGAATATTGTTTGTTTACTGATAATTAAGTAGGTATTAATTTTTTTTGTTATAATATCTACGTTATATTAAAAAAACTTTTGACAACATTAAAAAAATAAAAATTAGAATTTATTAATTAGCAGTTTCTATCATAATACGTGCGTTGTGTAATGTCGATCAATTATATATCCGGTTCGAAGGACCATCAATTAATTTTTCAAATCAAAAAGAAAATCCATCTTCAGGTCTATTCTATTGTTTTAAGACTTAGTCGATTTTTCTCTAACCATTCATTAATTTTTGATGCCACTTGTTTTCCGCAAAATGGTTTCTAAAGATATAAGAAGCCTTCGGCTCTCCATCTCTGGATATTTTCCAACCATTTTTTGGATTCATTATGGTTGAATGCAATTGAATTCCAATAACTTTGGGAATTTTTGAAATCACTACTGTATAATAAAATTTTTTTAGAAATGTATGTATGTTGATTAAACTAACCATTCATTAATTTTTGATGCCACTTGTTTTCCGCAAAATGGTTTCTAAAGATATAAGAAGCCTTCGGCTCTCCATCTCTGGATATTTTCCAACCATTTTTTGGATTCATTATGGTTGAATGCAATTGAATTCCAATAAGTTTGGGAATTTTTGAAATCACTACTGTATAATAAATTTTTTTTTAGAAATGTATGTATGTTGACTAATCGTTGTTTTCAGCCTTTTTCAAACTAAACCAGAAGTAAAATTATTTTGAATGGAAATTATTTCTTTTTGTTATAAATTATCAATGCTCTGGGAAAAACCTATATTTTGCATTACATTAACGTTAGAATGATTTATTTAGAATTTTGTTGCAAATAATTTATTTTTTATTTTACACGATTCTGCTTAAACTCGGGGATTTTTATTTATAATGAATAGAATTAACTAATGAAGATAATTAAAATGTCTGTGCAATTGATTTAATATTATTCCAATTTGTCTTTTCTTTCTGGATGAGTTCGAGTAATTGTCTAGAGATAGAGATAATAAGACTAACCTAAATGTGACCTACTTAATCTATTTTACGCAGAATTGAAAAAAAAAAGATTATTGCTTACACAGGTTTGATATTTCGTTGTAAAAGCAACTTAGTGCTCACTTGTTTTTCAATATAAAAAAATTAAGTATATTTTTCTTATCAGTTTTTTTCATAAAGTCCGATATCCAGAAATCCAAGAGAGTTGAGAGCTCAAAAATATAAGCGAATATATATTTTTTTTGTAAAATAGATTTTTGGGTCAATAATAAATAAGTATATAACTTTCGCAATAAATAAATTTTAATCAACAGATTTTTTTTTAAATAAAGATGATTAATCCTTGCCATAATTTTTTTTAATTGAACCTTAATCAATTTTATTGTTGCAATTATTGAAAAGAAATTAATAAGCGGAAAAGTGACTTAAACTTTTATCATTTAATAAAAAATTGTTGAAACTAAATACATATTTGATTTCCTGCTTTTTTAGTGTTTTAAATTCTTTCTAATTTTGATAAAAAAAACTTTATCGCTGTTATTTTTTATTTTTCTTGTTTAATTGATATGGAGGTAACTATCGAATGAATCACATATTAATGTATATGTGGAGATGTGATAACACGATAGAAAAAAGGGGTATGTCTTTATTCAGCAGTTTTGATAATACATTTTAAGTATATAATTAATTAATTTCTGATAAAATTTTTGAAAATGGTGTTAATTGATAATAAATACGATATTTAAATTTAGAAAATAAAGTCATTCTAGAAATGTTTCGAATTTTTTTTCTCCATCACATTATGTTAATGTTTGGTATAATATTTTTAATTTATGAATTATAATAATTGGCATTTTATCTCAATTACTTTTTCTTTTTAGTATTTTTATTCTTATTTTTCTTTTTGTTACAGATAAGGGAAAAATGTCAAGAATTAATCTTCACAGATGAACAAATTAGAGAATTAGGCTTGCGGATTTTGTATGAAATTAAACGGGGCCTGAGTAAGGAGACGCATGACAAAGCTGATATTAAATGTTGGATAACATATGTTCAAGATTTACCAAACGGGAATGGTAATTTATTTTATTAATTATTTTTTTTATTTTTGAACATAAAATTTAAGGTATGAAACGATTTTCATTGAAATTCTTACCTACAATGTCTTTCTGATCTTGTGGATCTCGTGGATAATTAAAAAAAAACGTCCCACAAAATTATTTTCACTTAATTTGAACAAAATTCTAGTTTTTTATAATTCTCTTATTTAATTTTTAGAAAGAGGAAAATTTTTGGCATTGGATTTAGGAGGCACCAATTTTCGTGTTCTTTTAATTCATTTAAAAGGTGATAATGATTTTGAAATGCAATCGAAAATTTATGCTATACCTCAACATATTATGACTGGTTCGGGGCAACAATTATTTGATCATATTGCTGAATGTTTAGCCAATTTTATGAAGGTAATTAAATAAATATATGATCAATTTACAGAATTTTAAAATCAAGAAATTGGTCTATATAATATTTACTATTATTAAAATGATTTAATTTTTAGGAACAAAATGTTTATAAAGAACGCCTACCACTTGGATTTACCTTTTCATTCCCACTGCAACAATTAGGCTTAACTAAAGGCTTATTGGCTAGATGGACAAAAGGTTTCAATTGTTCTGGCGTTGTGGGAGAAGATGTTGTTCAATTATTGAAAGATTCTATTGCCAGGCGAGGTGTAAGTTTTCCAAGCAAATTTAACGAACATTTTCATTTTTTTTTTTTATTCATTAGATAGACATTTTTTAACATTTTACATTCAAATTTATTTTTGTTATTAAAAATTTCCGTACTTACACACTGATTCGAGGTGGTTAAGTTTTGTTTATTCAATTTTTTAATTTTTATTCCTTTTATTATCCTTCATGCTTTCTTTTTTTATTAGATATACTACCTATTATTATGTTTCATTACAAAATTTTTTCAATTTTAAAAAAAAATCATGTTAAATTTACTAATTTACAAAAAAAAAAAAGAAAACAATTTATATTAAAATTAATTATGAGTAGGATGTTGAAATAGCGGTGATGGCTATTCTAAATGATTCAACAGGAACATTAATGTCATGTGCTCACAGAAATCAAAATTGCAAAATTGGTGTTATTATTGGTAAGGAAATGAATTAATTTTCATTTTCTTAAAAAAAAAAAAAAAAAAAACGAAAGAAAACTATTATTTCAATAGAGAGGATAGGAATTTGATTGCACCCTCTATCAAAGAACCACATTAAAAAAAATAAAATTTTCTTCACTTTAAGATTTTCTAAGTAATTTATTTTTTATGGTTTCACATTAATTAAAAAATTGTTGTTGAAAAATATAAATAAATCAATGGAACTAGTCTCAGAAATTATTTTTATAGTATTTCCTTCTATTATTATTGTTCTATAACTATTATCGACAAATTTATACATTTGCATTGATTAAAGTTCAATGATCGAATTAAAACAATAAATAGAAAAGAATGTAGACTTAAATATATAGAATTTACATTGATTTGTATTGTATTCTGTAGATTTTCATTTTTAATTCAGTATGGTTCATTCTAAAACTTGTTCAAATATAATGTAAATTTTTATTGACACAATATATATTTTTCGAAAAAATGTTTGGCTAATCAGAAAATGAGAATTCGAAAACCTCATACTTATGTAAATTACAATCAATTTTTTTTCCAGTTTCAAATTATTTTAAATTAGTTGATTCCTTGATACCACATTTGTTTTCAAAAATATTCTCTAATTTTACTTTTTTTTCTTTGTTTTGATGAAAATTCTCAAAAAATCGAAATCACATAATCGTTTTTTGAAAAATCTAAACTAGATAGCTCTTTAAATACAAAATTTGCAAACAATTGAAACATCTTGAATTATATTAAAAATTTACTCGGCTCTATTGAAATACTATGTTTAAGAAAAAAAAATAAAAAATTAAGGAAATGAAATTTTAATAGTTAAATGAAATTATTATGCGTTATAAAGTTATAATTAATTTTTTTTTGAATATTAACTGAGCAAATGCTGAATGACAAAACTATACTACTTTAATTCCGCGGCACATATATTTATCGTAAAATTAAAATTTACTGAAAAATTAGAAAATTTGCATTGTTGTTACACGTAAATGTTATATTTAAAGTAGATTAAACGATCGAAACTTTTTCATCACACATACATATATTTATATTGCATGCTATCACTATTAGAAATCAGTGTCAAGAAAAAAAAATACAAAGTAGTTGCACTTATTGAATTTTGTTTTATCATTTAAATTAGATCATCATTCTATTCTGAGTAAAATAGCCGGCAGTCATGGTGTAGTGTGGTATTACCATTATCCTACGGCGTGTTCGGTCGTGGGTTCGATTTCCACCTCGGACTGGAATTTATGTCAAATTTTCAATTTGTTCACTTGAATTAAGTGTTTGTGTTGTTTTTTTTAAATAATTTCTTTGACTGTTGTAATCTGTTGTCATGTTGGAAAAACAATATCAGTTATGTCTTAAAGAAGATACTAATTTAAATTAAGTTATTACTGTAAGAACAATATATAAGAAGGTACATCATATTTTCCAGTCGTTCGAAAATTATGTGGAATTCTGGTTTTGAGAATTTCTAAATGCGCTTTCATTTACTTATTAACTAATTTAAGTTTTTTTTGTTACTTCAAACTAACTCTAAAAGAAAAAAAGAATAAAAGACTACAATCGATCGTTAATTATTCAAAATATTAATGATTAATAATATTGGAATCATATCAAAAACATTTCCAGTCAAAGGAATTTATACACAAATGTTTAGATATAAAATGTGTTAAAATTTTAAAAATTCTAGATTTTTAGCTTTATTCTTCACAATAATAATTTTTGTATTCTTAATAATTTGAAAATATTTTAATACTACCGTACTATAAAATAGAAACTATTCATACTACTAAAACTATAATTTGCACTGCAGTCTAAAATTTCTTTTTTTCTTTGTTCATACTAAAAACATATAATAAAAATGTACAGGTCAAATTCATCTCATTTTGTTGTTCAATCATCATTATTACACAATTATTCATTTTAAAATTTCTTCTTTTTTTTTTTAAATATATATATATATTTTTATTACAATTAAAATTTCTGAGCAGATCAATTCAAACATTACGTACTTTTTTTATATTAAGTTCACAAAAATTTGCTAGTATAACTTTTGTTAATCAATGTTATTTTATTAGTTCAATATATTTAGACTGAATTTGAAGTTTCAGGAATAAAAACCTAAAATTTCATACCCTCAAACTTTTGTTTAAAATTTGGATATTTTATTTCGTATAATTTTGTATAATTTTTGTTTCTTTCTAATAATCGCTGCGAATAAAAGCTCAATTAACTCTTCAAATATTTTACTTTCGATTTGAGATCGGGCCTTGTAATATTTTTTTTTCTCTTTAAGGGGACTTGGTACCAGTTTGAATTTTTTGTCCCAAATTTTTTTTGAAAAGCAGTTTTAGATTATTTTAGAGTTAAATTTAGAAAAAACATTTCATTCACAACCTCCGAACTGTTTGATACTTTAAAAGGGCATAAGACTTTTTAGAATCGGTTATGGCTAAGTGCTTGAAATCTATTCAAAACCATTGTTATGTGTCACAAAATGATTTTGAAGAGATTTCGAGCACTTAGCCTTAACCGATTCTAAAAAGTTTTATGTCATTTTAAACTATGAAACATTCCTGAGGTTGTGAATGAAATGTTTTTTTTAAATTAAACTTTAAAATAATCTAAAACGGCTCTACAATCAAATTTTGGGACAACAAATCTTGTTAAAAATAGGATTCTTACTCTTCTCCATAATTTAACTTCATTATAATTTATTATCTGCTTGGAAATTTTTTTCAACAGCTATTTTTAATTAATTTAATAAATTAATTTTCTATTTGTTTTTTTTTTTTTCTATTTTTTTGTAACATATTTTTTTTTTTTCAAATTCAACATGAATTCTTTTCTAAAATTACATTAAATAATATAAAATCTAAAATTGAAATTTGCATTAATTTATTATTAATGATTGAAAAATATTTACAACTAATTAAAAAACAAAATGCATTTTAATGAATATAAAGGATGTTGAAATCGATGTTTGTGCGATCCTGAATGATACAACAGGTACTCTAATGTCGTGTGCATGGAAAAATCACAACTGTAAGATTGGAGTAATAGTTGGTATGTTAATATTTGATGCTTCAAGGAAAAAAAGCATCCTATATAATAAATAGGTGGTGGTGATTTAATATAAAACAAAAAAATTAATTAAGTTAATTTATATGCTTTTTATATGAAATTTGCAATTACTAACAATGTTACATTTTTGTTACCCTTAAACTTAATACCAAAAAATTTTGTCCTTGATCTTAACTTCATGTATTGAAAAGTCAGTCATTGAAAAGGAATAATTATAGGATTAAATTTTTGAATGTTCATACCTTGAAAAGGTAAGATAAAACTGGAGCACACTTATTTACAATTTTGTATAAAAATTTCCCCTTTTGAATCTTTTTCTTTTAATTTTAAGAAATAATTAAAATAGTGAATAAACGTCACTAGATACATGTACGTTTTTTATTGATAATGTTAGCTTGATTAATGGATGCAATTTCTTTTATTTAGTCATTACATAATTAATAATTATTTAAATCTTCTTTATAAGAGACTTATGATTATATTATCATTGACGGAAATAAGAATAACCATATTTTGTGTGCTAGCTGTGTTAGTTTTTTTTTTTTTTAATGAATGTAATTAATTATTTTATAATTTTTTTAATTTTATATGCTTAAAATCACAATATTACGATGATTTAATAAGAAAATAATTTAATTTAATCATATGAATGCATGATTTTAATTTTTAACTGCTTTAAATAATTATTTAAGAATTTTGTAATTTGTAAATGTAATATTGTCTATTTGTTGGGGTCTTCCACAGACAAACAAGTATCTGTTTCCAAAGTGTATTTTAAATTTTATTTAAACTTTGATTTCTTCGTATTGCGCAGCCCATGAGTATCTGCATCTTTAACAATTTTTTTTTATATATGTGTAGTTTCAAAAGTTAAAAATTAAAATTTTTTTTAACGATATCAGACCTAGAATAAGAGCAGAATAAAATAGATAGCTTCCGCATTGGCACTCACAAAATCCATTGAGTACGCTACAACTATTGTTATTTAAACGGAGACTGAATTTAAAATATACATTAATTACTTCCAAATATGCATGTTTTATTACCTAAACCCAATTTATAATAAAATTTCGTAATATGAGTATGCAATATTTAAATATTTTGTAAGTAACGATTTATTGAAACTAGTTGAGTTCAAAAACAGCATTTTCGTTAATATGTTATTTTATTTAAAAAAAAAAATTCAGTTTATAATGTTTCTTTTCAATAAATTTCAGGAACTGGCAGCAATGCCTGTTACGTTGAAAAAGTTGAAGAAGCTGATCTTTTCGATGCTGCAGACAATACAAAAACACATGTATTGATAAATACAGAATGGGGAGCTTTTGGTGATAATGGAGCTTTAGATTTTATTCGAACTGAATACGATATAGATGTAGATTCACACAGCATTAACCCAGGAAAGCAAATGTAATAAATTACAAAAAAAAATTATGTGGATATGTAGATTTTTTTAGTTCTTAATAATACATTAATTTAAAAGTCCGCAATTACTTCAATTAATTTGTTATCTACAAACTGATGGAATTAATATTCAAATTCGTTATTTATTTTTAGACACGAAAAAATGATATCTGGTATGTACATGGGAGAATTAGTACGTCTTGTTTTGGTTAAATTTACCAAGGCTGGTCTTTTATTTGGCGGTAAAGATTCTGATGTTTTGTTCACTAGAGGTCAATTTTTCACGAAATACGTGTCTGAAATTGAAAGTGATGAAATTGGAAATTATTCAAATTGCCGTTTAGTTCTTGACGAATTGGGTATGACATTTAACAAGATTTTTATGCAATTTTTGTTCTAATTATTACGAATTAAAGGTATAACAAATGCAACCGATGAAGATTGTGCCAATATTCGATTCATTTGTGAATGTGTATCAACCAGAGCTGCTCATTTAACGTCATGTGGAATTGCTGCATTAATTAATAAAATGAATGAGCCTAGCGTGACGGTATAATAATTTAATTATATTAATTTAACAACAATTATTCAATTTTACTCTATTTAGGTTGGGGTTGATGGCTCTGTCTACCGTTTTCATCCTAAATTTCATGATTTAATGTTTGCTAAAATACGTGAACTAGTTAAGCCATCAATTCAATTTGATCTTATGTTATCTGAAGATGGTTCTGGAAGGGGAGCAGCTCTAGTTGCTGCTGTTGCATGCCGAGAAAAATAAATAAAAAAAGTTAAATAATATTTGTATATTTAGATTGAATATTAGGTATAAAGTAAATAACACATTGTTGGCACAAGGCAGTTAGACCGAAAAATAAGAAGAAATAAAAATAAATATTATTACATATACATATATATCTTACTCAAACTTTTCGCAATCTTACGAAGAAAGTTTCTGTTAGTACTAGTTTGTTTACGTTATTAAATAATTCAGAAAAAAAAATCATTGTTCAGTTGAAATTATATCTGCTAAAAGTCCTTATAACAAGCTGATATTAACAAAAAAAAAAATAGGTAACTTCAAATTGTGTATATATGTAGAAAAAAGGAGCATTTCGTAATATTGAAAATTATATCACCTTAAAAATTGTGATCGCTATATATCAAAATGAAAAACGCTTTAGACCGAAAACAAAGATCACAAAGTGCAATTTAGGTTTTTTTGTAAAAAATTCCAATATATACCTCAATATTAGAATTACAGAGCTACCTTAGTAGTTCATTTAAATAACAAAAAAAATTTGGAATTTATCTTATCGAGTTTTTATGATTTTATGTGTAGGTCTAGTGCAGTCCATTGATTGCTCACTACCTGCCTTGATTTAAACTTACTAACCACTTATATCTAACAAATGTTAGTTAATATAATAAAAATAAATTAAAATATCTTGGAAACATAAATTTTATTAATTATTTCAATTTAATTTACATTTGTAGTTTTTAAAATTGTATGAGAGTATGAATTAGTTTTTAATTATTCCATTGTCTTAACTGCACAAAAACTTAAGGCGACGATATATTAAAATAGTTTAGTAATTATAGTTATATGTATTTATATCCTATACTTTTATTTGTATCTAAGTCAATATAATTGGAATATTTTAGGAAAAAAAAAGGAATTTTTTTTTTTTTTTTAAGTTTAAATGATTTGCACAAAATTTCTGTAAAAAAAAATTATCAAAATTTAATATAATTGTTCAAATAGCAAAAGACACCTAATATTATTTTTTCTGTTTTAGTTAAAAGAAATATTTCAATATATATTAGATTTATACATTATAATGTAATATATATTTTATTAATAAAGAAAATTTATTTCTTAATATATGTATATTTTGAATTTTATTAGTTTTTAAAACTAATAAAATTTGAATAATAAATATTTTTTAATAACTAATAGATATCATAATCATAACTCGCAATATAAGTACTGAATAAAATAAAAAATTTATTGTAAAATAAAGAATGTTATGTATGTTGCGGTTATATATAATTTTTTTTTTTGAATTCACAATTTGTAAAAAATTAGAAAAATATATTACTTATTATTGTTTTGTAAAGTAATTATGTCTTTTTTTAAAAATCTAATTTATTTTATTAGATGAGTTGATGAGTATGAAATAGGTAAAGATAATTGGCAATTGGTAATCATAAGTTCTCTATTCAATCATTCTGATACAAGGCTCAAGGCGATTTTTAGCTGATAATATTTTTTGAATGCATTAAAAAGTTTAAGTAACTATAACCATTGAGTAATAATATTTATAAGAGGGTCAGAATTCATACAAGTAAATTTCAGAATTTTTTTTCAAATTACTCAAAAAATATGACAATATTTTCAATGTATTGAATAAAAATTTTATACTCAAATGTGTTTATTCTTAATACAATAATAAAAATAATAAAATTAAGAATAAACACATTTGAGTTAAAACATTTTACTCAATACATTCAAAATATTGTCATAATTTTTGAAAAAAATTTACTTGTATAAATTCTGTCCCTCTTATAAATATTATTACTCAATGCTATAACTAATGTAAAATGAGCTCTGAAATTATTATGTATTCCTTGATATCAATGATGCAAGATCTATATAAAATAAATTCATCGAAACGGAATGAGGTATTCTCGTACAAAAAATATCTAAAAATATAATATATAACATTTTAGACGTTTTAATTAAATTACAACTACACGTACTAGTTCTATGCGATATGTGTAGCTTCAAAAATTCGATTTTAATATTTTTGTTTACTACAATCCAATCATTATGAAAAGTAAGCTCTTTTCTGTACACGTGAAGTTAGCTGCTGATTTTTACCTCAATTTTTATTATTTTGTTTATCTGTCTATTTTGTTTGCTGGGATCTGTGGTGAATAAAAAGTGTGTGTTGGTGTTGTTCTGTTTCTTTTTCTGTTTTTTTTTTTTATTATTTAGTTTTCTTGTAATTGTGGTAAATTCGTGAACTGTGAGGATTGTTATTATTAAAATTTTCGCGTTTAACTTTTTTTTTTCTAAACAATTATAAAAATAAAAAACCAATTTGTCTCGCAAATTGTGAACCAAAAAAAAAAAAAAAACAAATAATACCTATATTTATTTGAAATTTTTAGTTTACGGGACAAAAACTAAAAAAATCAGACAAATAGAAAATAATACCTATCACCCTACTACCGCCAAACCGACAAAAATAAAAAAATGAATAATTAATTTTATGGGGGTAGCCAACCCGTGCGAACCGTAACGTAGCAGTCGTGCGTTTATAAAAACCGAGTTGCGCCAAATGGGAAATTTAGTGAGGAAACAATATCGTAATTGACGGTTTGAAATCAGCTGATTTTGCAAGAAATTTATATATGTAATTTTTTTTTGTTTTCGTTAGTTTCCCCGCCAAACAATTGTATTTACTATTAGACTATTACTAAAAAAATACTTTTAATAGAAAAAATTGTCGAAATTCTATAAGTTTTAATTAAAAGTTCCTTATTATTTAATCCTATACTTAACTTTTTTCTTAAAATTTATTTTCATTGGTCCACAAAAAAGTTGTCAACTACTTATACTTACACTTTATTTGTACACCACTGGAATATGTACAAAAAAAAAAAAAAAAAAAACCCATGAAAAAAAATAAATTTTAATTGTGCATAAAAAATTCTAATTTTTTTTTTTTTTAATTTTCCCCAATTTTCTATTCTATCAAAAATGAGTGAACTCGTCGTAACGTAATTATCAAAATTTTATCTAAATTTCTGTTTTTTTTTTTTAACATTATAGGAATTTATTTATTTTGAAAAACAAAATAAACATATAACGTGAATAAAAAAAATAAAAAGCTTGAGCCAAGTAGAAAAAAAAAATAAAATATCTTTTTTTTTTTTTTTAATTTTGGAACAATAAATAAAAAAAGAAAATAGACGGGATGGAATGACAAGTACTTAGTCCCCACAAAACAGAGAAAGAAACACAAAAACCATAAATTTCAAAAAGTAAAGAAATAAAAAAAATAATTCTTTTTTTTATTTACAAAAAGATAAATAAATAAATAAATAAAAAAAAAAGTGAATGCAATATAAATTAAATATTAAAAAAAAAAAATAAATAAGTTAAATTTTTTAAAAGTTAAGGTTAATCAAATATAATAAAAAATAAAATGGAAAAAAAATAAAACTTTAATTTTTTTTTTTTTTGTTGTTTTTTCTTTAAATCGACATGTTTAGAAATTAAAAGATTTTTTTCTTAATGATGTCAATATTTTGTTTCTTTCTTCTCTGCTGCTGCTGATTATATTTATATATATATTTTATTTATATAAGTATAATAATATATAGGTATATGAATGGATATATGGAGAGATTTAGAAGAAATATTATAATTTTAAGATTCTAAAAATAGAAAAAAAAAAAAAATTATAATAAAAAAGAGAAAAAAAAAAGATAAAGGTTAATGCAAATATAAAAAAAAAAAAAAATTGAATTAAAAATTGAAAAATAAAAAAAATAATAATAATAATTTTTAATTAAAAATTCCTATTAAAAATAATAAATAAATAAATAAATAATATATTTTCAATAAATTTCAATTGTTAGGTAAAAACAAAAATAAATTAATAAAATAATTATCATTTAAAAGCCTATCTACGTTTTGAATTGCACGTATAACTCACATTGTGAATAGCAGAGTGATAATTGCGGCAAGTCTTTCTCAATCACACGCATATTTATTATTAGGTCAAAAATTAGAAGAAAATTTTCTTTTGTTTGATCATTAACAAAAAAAAAAAAAAAACAGAATTGTACCTATAATTATAGGTGTCTGCTGTATAATTATAAATGACAATAAATTTAATAGAATATTTTTTTTTTGGCTTTTATAATTGACCAATATTATTATTAATATTGTAAAGAGATTTTGACAGAAGTTCAAAAAAAACAAAACATAATAATAAAAAAAAAAAATTTGGCATGAGCCAGACAGAAGGATAGATAAGCTCTTTCGATGAAAATTAATTAAATAAAGTTTTAATAAAAATAAAAATAATTTTAATTATATTTTAATTTTTATTTTGAGTACAAGAAGAAGAAGAAGAAAAAAAAAAGAAGAAATTATTTAAATAAATTTTGCCTTATAAAAAAATAATGAAATAAGTAATAAAATACCTAACTAAAAACAATTTTTAAAACGAAGAAAAATTAAAATTTATAAATAAATACAACTTAAAAAGTAGTTAAATAATAAAGGAGAAAAAAATAAAAAGATTACGTCATGGAAATTAAGGTAAGTCGTAAAGTTTTTGTTTTCTTTTTTTATTTTTATTTTAGTTAATAAGTTTTCACATTTTTTTTTTTTTTTTTTTATTAATATTGTTTATTGAAAATTATTTTTATAAATTTCGTTCTTACATTCATTTATATAAATATAATTATATTAAGAATAATATGTCTTTTATCTATACATACATGTTAGAACTTAACAATATTTATTGCTCCATCGCTTATAGCATTATAGGAGCAGGTATCTAAAGTATTTTCTAAAGTATTTTATTTACTATTTAATAACAATTCTTATCATATTTCTTATCAACAATTTTTTTTAAGTTTCTTAAAGGTTTCTTAAAGGTTTCTTAAAGGTTTCTTACTGCGACTTTCACATTCTAAATTTATTTTTTTTTTTTTTTTTTTTTTTTTTTTTTTATATGTAATATATGTATCTAAAATTTACTAGCTATTTGCTATGAAGATAAATTTGATTTTAATTCAATTTGTAGTCTAAGGTAAATAAAAATTAGCGAAACAGGATTGATCCATAGATATAAAAATTACTCAACAGATAAAGATAAAGTTAATTGACTGGTAAGGTTGATTAACTGGTAAGGTTGATTCAAGGAGATCACCAGACCAATTTAATATCAAGGAAAACACAATTTTTTCTCTGCTTTTAATCATTTCCTAACTCTCAACAACTCCAACATCTCCTGAACCTGGAAAAGAATTCTTCTGATTGAATCGTTTCTGTATTTATGTTAATGTTTGAATCCCCTAATAGAATAATAGGATGTTGTGTATGTGTTCTTATTTTATTAGTTATGATTTCAATTAGTTCATTTCACGGAACATGTGGTGGTCGATAATATGCTAAGAGCCCTAAAGATTTCCCATTGAATTTCAGAGTCGTCAGCTGAATTTCAATGTAGTTAAGGTTTCCATGTTTATTTCCAATTAGCTTAAATTCAATAGACTCATGTACAAAGATACATACCCCACCATAACCATCAGAACGGTGAGAAAATTCCCCTTTATAACCAGGTATTTTATATAATTGTATATTTTCTTGAGATATCCATGTTTCCTGGAGGCAGATTATACTAGGTAAGTTGGGAAGTTCCGTTAGAAAGTTAAGAAATTGATTAAATCTATTAATAGAAGATATACTATGACAGTTCATTGACAGGATGTTAATCATGCGGTCTCTCCTTGAATCATAATCCTTACTAAAATTATAAACATTTTCAAAATATTTGTTTTGAATTAAATTCATTTAAAACTAGAATTAATCTTAAAATTAAAGTTAAAAATTAAAATTATAGGAATAAGGAAAAGAAAGGAAAAGAAAATAAGGAATAAACTAAATAATACTTATGATGCCAACTAGTCGCTGTTCCGATTGTCACTCGATTTTCCGCTTAAAACACCATCTGGGCTGTTTGCTTCATTATTATTCATTATACTATAAATTATGTTATCAATATCTTCTTTTGAACGTACTGCTATAGGTTTTGTTGTATCATTCTGCTTTACATAGATAATACCTGTTCTGACATATATTCGTTGAAAATTATGACTCTTTAAAATTTTTGCATACCTTAGTAAGTCTTGATTTTCCGATGTGAGGACATCATGAACATGGAGATTTTTGCCTAGTATTTTTCTTAGGCCAGCGAGAGACTTGAAAAATTTATGTCTACTATTGTCGTCTTTCAGCTTGATAAATATTGGAGTCCGATTATTTTCCATGTCACTCGGTGTTTTTGCTTTGATTCTGATATGCTGAAAGTCAGTTTCCAATATTTCACCACCACTTTTCTCAGATGCGTCAACAATAGTACTAATAACACCTTTTGAGTTGGAGTTTGAAATATTTAGTGGAAGTCCTTTAATTATGAATTCATTCGCTAAGTTAAGTTGTTTCAGCCCGTTTACTTCCAGTTGAAGTTGGTATACTGTTGTTTCGAGAGACAGATTTTTTTCTTCTAATTGTTTGACCTTAGAGTCAAGATGTTGGTAATTCGTTGATATGTCTTCAAACTTTTTTGTTAACATTTTAAGTAATTTATTTGTACCCATATTGCTTATTAATTCCTCAAAGAGAAATTGAATCTTTTCATTTGTGGTTTTGCAGTTTTTCGCTGAACATTTTCGACACCGCCAGGATGTGTCTTCATCATCGTTCATACGATCAAACTCCTCTTCAGTAAGCGAAGAACATTCAGAGTGTATCCACTTGAGACAGGTAGAACACTCAATTGATGTTTCAATTTTATCATTGATTGTGAATTTGCAGATTACACAATTCGAAGTAGTTGATTCATCAGAATTATCGTTTACTTTTTTATTCTTACCTTTCATTATTTATTTGTTTAATTAGGTTTTTTAGGTTAGGTTCTTGAGTGTGCTGTAGGCAGCGTGCTGTGAACAATTTCAATACTTATTCCAATCGATCACCCCGCCCTCCAATCAATAATTACGGATTAAATTAATTATTTAATTTACTAAATTAATTATTTTAATCAGTTCAAACTTTGCTTTCCTTTAGATTTTTTTTTTTTTTTTTTTTTTTTTTTTTCTATTATTTTTCTATTAACTTGATGTGTTAAGGCACCGGGGAAGTGGATAGGTATTCATTCATTATTTTTATGTTTTTTTAATAGATAGATACCTAATTACGTATTATTGTAAGTCAGTATATCTACTTTGTTTTTGTTTTCAATTGCAAAGGCATTTTAAAGAGAACAAAATAAATAAGAAGTACCTATATACCTAGCTACATAACAATTTTGAGAGTAGGTTAGTAAATTAACTTTATCATGATAAAGAATAAAGGATTTGTTGCTGTAGAAAAAAAAGTACACAGCTTCAGGACTGTGGTGAAAGCGATTGATAGTATATTTTGGTTAATACTGAAACTAAGGTTGCGATTTCTAACTTTAATTACAATAAATAAGTATCTCGTGCAAGACTTATTTACTTGAAAATTCATTAAGTATGTTATATAGGTAGGTAGGTAATGAAATTTTCATTTAAGTCTAGACCGAGTCTAGACAAACTATAAACACTTTTTTCTCACATACTTACTTCTCAATTTTTCCAAATTTGTACTTTAAATAAGTAAAGGAACTATTGTTACTAACTAAATTTTTTAAAAACTTAAGTTATGTAGTTACCTACCTTTGTAAGCCTATCTCTTGTTCCATCTTGAATTTCAAAGAGAAAATTTTTAAGATCACAATTTAAGCTCCCAAGTTCAAGGGTCGAGGTTTAGGTACTTTTACTTATGGATTCTTATTACTTATATTAGTTAAGTATATCCAGTTTTCAATTAAGTATTTATTATTTTATTTTGGTCTAAGATAGTTAACCAAGTACCTAGTAAAGATTTTGATTTTATTTCATGTAACAAATAAGTATATATAATTTTTTTTTTTATTCCAAACCGACATCCAAACATTTATTACGTTTCTAAATGAATAAAAAAAAAAATTAACAAAGACGTAAGTAAATTGAAAAAAAAAAAAAAAATAAAAATAAATTACTAACATGAATCAATCTTTTTTAGAAAATTAATAAAAGTGAAATCACAAATAATCATGAACAAAGAATAAAATTTTATCGTTAAATTTTTAATACTTAATGTTTCTGTATTACATTTAACAAAAAAAAAATATATAGTTTTTTTTTTTCGTTATATAGGTATTTTTATTACCTATATCGAGTATCATATATATAAGTATAGTTATAATTATTTTTATTATGAATTTTAAAAACGCATTTTGCTGAAAACATATAAAATTCTTAAAACACACAAATTATTGCTACTTACTTAGCTATTATAAGAAAACTGTATAGTTATGTACCTATAAGTATATCTAAAAAAATCAACGCATACACATAAGTATTAAGAAAACATAAAAATTTATAATTATTGTTAATTAATTTTATAAGATTTGTTCTTTTTTTTTTTTTTTTTTTTTTCAAAAGTCTCAACAAAAATCTATGAGATGTAAATTTTAATTTTAATAAACCTGCCAATGCCACTCATAGTAAATTTCATTTTTAGGTACAAATAATAATAAAAAGTCATGCTTTTTTATTGCTTTATTATTATTATTATTTATTTATTATTATTTTTTTTTTTTATAAATTAAACATTTTAATGTGACTTTGTTACAAGCTTAAAATGTTGAAATTTTTTTTGTGGTATTGTTGAGCAGTATATATCGTGAGTTATAATTGTGAATGTTTTGCTTGACATTGACCTACTGTGACCGATGGGAGTGATTTGTTGATGGATTAAAAAGATTTTCAACTTTAAATTAAGATATTTTAAATTTTTGTGTCATTATTGTCTCATATGAGGTCTCATATTAGTTTGATTGCACCTAAGGAATGAAATCTGAAAAAGTGATTACATGCGCTACTTAGTTAAATACTTACTTGCAATAACTAACTTTTATGTTTCAACTTTTATGTCAAAAATACCTATTACTTGCCTGATTTAAATGGTAGAAGAAGAAATTCTTTTTAAAGACTGAGTTCTTTATGCCAGTGTTATCTATTTAAATTGTTTTGCAAAATTTTACCTTTTGAAAGTTAGTGGTTTTCTCGAGGGTTTTCTTTAATATTTACCTCGACTTATTTACTTATTTAAAATTACTTAAGTAAGAAAGCAGGTACGTAAACTTAATTAAGTAAGTATATTTTATTTTATTTTTAAACTTAATAAAAAAGTAACATAAAATAAGAAAGTTTTGTGTTACAAACAAGCGATATTTTAATTTAGCAATGGGGATGGATGGAAGAATAAATTTTTATGGTCGAATGTGTGCGTTTTGTTGTTTAAAATATATTTTAAATCTTTTTTGATAAAAAACGATAAAAAATATATATATAAAGTCAGTAGTTAGTTAGTTATGTGTACGTAACTGTATATATATAACATATAATATATGAATACATTTAAATAAATTTTTGCTTATATTGAAAAATTTTGCTTTTCTTTTTTTGTTTAAATAAAGATTCAATGAATTTTATGTGTGAAATAAGTATATGATATATTTTATTATTTAGTTAAGTATTCCAATAAGAAAAGTTAGATTTAAATATTAAGTAGATATTATTGATCTTATTTTAAAAATTATAAAGGAATTTATTTAATTATTTGTGAATAGTTATAAGAACTTAAATTTTCTATAATTTAATTAACGAACAAAAAAGTATTTGTTAGTTTGTTAGAATGAGTTATCGACTTTCACCTGTCTTCAATGAAATAAGTAATCCGAGGATAAATCAAAAATTATTTAAATTTTAGAGACCATACGAAAAATATAATAAGACCAAAGTTAGATCAGGTCAGTCTTATTGTTAAGTAGAATTTTTAGTAAGCACTTACTTATTAAGTATTTAAGAATTACACTCAATGGAAATTTTCAAGAATTTATTTTTATTTTTACTAAAAATAAAAAATAAAAATGAAAGCTTTCAAGCATGCAGAAAAACAAGCTTTTTGTTTTTCTGAGGGACAGAAGAAAAAAGAATATAATGTAAATTTTAATCAATATAACTTGAAATAAATATTTTATCATTTTATAATAACTTGTTTATTTAAAATAAATTTTTTTTTTGTTTTATTTTTTAAACGAAAATATTAAGTATTTATATTTTTGTGAAATCTCGAAATAAACATTCATTTAAACAAAGAATAATGTGTAAGTAGTATTTTTTGTTCAAATTGATTAAGTTGTTAAGTTTTTATAAAACTCATCTAAATTTAACACCTCTCCTCTACGGTAAAACAAATAACAGAAAATTATGTAAAAAGTAAACTCAGTTGAAAAATTCTAGTTCTGAAAATACCCTGGAAAATTCTCATTGCAAATGCTTCACGCTGATTGAATCAATATCGTTTAAGTTCTTGAAAAACTTCTAATGAAAATATTTAAAATGTCAGTGGCTTGTCATAAGTAAGTGTAAGTATATACGATTCTTGACTAAATCAATATCAACACAGGAAAATCTGGCTACGAACAGAAGGTAACAGAAACACCAAACAGATGTGGAGAAACCTGGACAAAAGAAGATCGGATCTGGCCCTAGGGCTAAACAGATCGGATCTTAGAATGTTCACAGGTGTATGCACAGAACATATCTTCAGGAATCACGAATTCCGGATTGGAAGAACAACAGATAGGCTTTTCAGGGGATGTGGAGAAAAACCGGAAACGGTGCCACACGTACTGTGTAAATGTCCTACAGTTAGAACAAGAAGAGCAAGACTGCTCGGGGCTTACTTCTGGGATGAGCTCAGAGAACTACAGGGACATAAATTAGAAGAAATTATCAGGTTTGTTAAAGGAATCGGATGGCTCGGTGAGGACAATTAGACCTGCCGAGTAGGGTAGTACAAAGGGCCAACAGGCCTACGTGCAAAGAGGGTGGTAAGCCCTCCGCCCGTGCAACCTAACGTAACCTAACCTAAATCAATATCTAAATATTCCTCGAAATATTCTCTAAATCAATACTTACTTTATTTTTTATTACTAACTACTTAGTTATCGAGCTACTTATATTCTAAATCTATGAGTACAAACTAAGTTATTAACTATGCAATTTGTGGACATCATTTAAAACTCAATGTGTTAATGCAAAATAAAATTTGTCTATTTAAATGATCATAAGGTATCTAAGTACTTACTTACTTAATATTAAAAATAATTTTAATAACCAAAATGGTTGTCAATTTTTTAAAAAATTAAAATATAACACTAATAAGGAACTTTAACTTAAATAAAATACATAGATAAAGAAAATAATATTATGTATGTAACATAAATAATATGTATCTATATACTTTATAGATATTAAAATTCTTCTTTTTTTTTTTTTTTTCAATTTCTCACATTAGGTATAAAAAGCAAAATAAAATTTGTATAAAGGAAATTTACAATAAAATAACAAACGAGGGTATAATAGGTACTTGTTTTATTTTGCTGTTATTGAGGCTTCCCGCCATTCATATCGAGCATTTGTCAAAATAATAATGGCATTAAAAATTGATTTATTTCCTCCTCAAATTGGGCACACTGGGGAAAAAGGGTTCTTGAACAACACCTATAATAATATTTAGTATACTTAAGAGAAGAGCAAGTAAGATATTTTATAAATTATTTGAAAATAACTAAGTAAGGTACTTTAAAAATAATTAATTTACGATCATGTCCTTGACAAATAACAGGTGCTCTTTGATTCCCCCTTTCAATGAACGAAAAATGAAAAAAAAAAACAAAACAACCACCTTACTTATTTATTTATTTTTTTGGTTTTTTATCTCTTGAAAATATTTG
The DNA here is from genome assembly GCA_964007475.1 of Hybos culiciformis. Taxonomy (NCBI): domain Eukaryota; kingdom Metazoa; phylum Arthropoda; class Insecta; order Diptera; family Hybotidae; genus Hybos; species Hybos culiciformis. The sequence goes on from OZ023274.1 coordinate 104,977,360, forward strand.
AAAGAAAAACAAAAACCAAATAAAAGTACTTTGTATAATAAAAAAGCTTACACTACAATGTAATAAAAGCCTTCTTAGCTAAAAACCTGCCAAAGACCATCTTTATTTTAGGTTTTTAACTGGACTTTGAATTTAGCTTTCTCTAATCTTAAGAAAAGTAAAAAATCCAGTGGCTTTGTTACAACTAATTGGTGATGTTTTTAAGTATGATACTTGAGTACTTGAAACGAGATTTGAAAGCACCCTTTTTTTTCAAAATCGCTTAGAATTTTGTTGAAATGTGACAGGTGCGATTTTAAATCCACAACTCATTAAGGGGACTTGGTACCAGTTTGAATTTTTTGTCCCAAATTTTTTTTGAAAAGCAGTTTTAGATTATTTTAAAGTTAAATTTAGAAAAAACATTTCATTCACAACTTCCGAACTGTTTGATACTTTAAAAGGGTATAAGACTTTTTAGAATCGGTTAAGGCTAAGTGCTCGAAATATCTTCAAAACCATTGTTATGTGTCACAAAATGGTTTTGAAGAGATTTCGAGCACTTAGCCTTAACCGATTCTAAAAAGTTTTATGTCATTTTAAACTATGAAACATTCCTGAGGTTGTGAATGAAATGTTTTTTTTAAATTAAACATTAAAATAATCTAAAACGGCTCTTCAATCAAATTTTGGGACAAAAAATCCAAACTGGTACCAAGTCCTCTTAAACATTATGTAGGCCCATAGTTAACCTAATTACCTTGCTTTACATACACTTAAAAATATTTCTAAATTACAACATCATAGTTTTGTTCGGTATTTCCCAATTATAGAAATTTAAATACATTATGCCTGTTTTTATCAAAGAAGTTTATTTTTTTTGCATAATAAGAATTTGGATTAAAAATTTTGCTTTTTAATTTCATATCCGTTTTGCTATTTAATTCTAATAAAAATGTATATATTTATCTATAGTCTCATTCTTACTTATATTTTAATCAATAACTTTGATAAAATTTTTTTTTTTCATTAATTTTTCGCAATTTTTAGAGTTCTCACCGTATAAAAGAAGAAAAATAAAATTCGTTTTGATAAAAAAAAAAAAAAAAGAAGTACGAAATTGAGAATAACCGAAGAAGAAAAAAAAAAAAAACAACTTTCCCCCTACAAAAAAATTTTCAATATTGTATATTATAATATCTGGAATGAGTTCATTGCATACAACACTATGTCTATATCTATATACTTACTTATAATATTTTTGTGTACATTTTATATATACACACACCGTTTGTTGAATTTAATTTTTCTTTTAGACTCTATTTTATTTTATTTTTTTTTATTTTTTGATTAATTGGATAAAACTACTGTAATTGAGTTTACTTACTTTATATACTTATATCGTTTATAAAATTTTGATAACAATTATATTTGAAGATAATTCATTGGTTAATATAAGGTTATAAGTCTAAGATAACAAATACTTAACTTAAGTGAATAAAAATATTGTGATATTATTCAAGTATGTATTTAAAAAATAAAAAACTAACAAAAAAATATTAGTAAGTAAGTAAGTAGATACTTTTTTACGATAACTATGATATCACATTTAAAGTAAGTAAGAGTAAGTTTGTATGTAATTAGATTAAATTTCTCGAATAAAAAGTAAGTAATCTACGGACACCTTGACTGATTACATCCGAAGAAATCGATTTTAACCGAGATACTATATTGTATAGTTATATGGCCATATATTGTATGTATGGCACTATATTGTAGTTATATGTTTAATCAACGCCAATAGAACCGTGAATAGAACTTATTTATCGTTATCAACGAGGTTTTCTTTTCTAAGCAAAAAATAAATAAAAAATTTATTAAAATTCATAATGTCCTGTTACGGTGATAGTTTCCCTGTACCTACATACTTTCTTTTCTCAATTAAATATCGCATATATATTTAATCAAAAATTTTATTTAAACGTGAAGAAACGATTTGTTTATTGAGATTTTTTTTTTGTTTTTTCAATACACTTATTATTTTAAGATTCACGAATTCTTAATAAATTCAATTAAAATTGTTTTTAAGAATTACATAAATCTTGAATTATATTTTTTGTTTGTTCCTATTTTTTGTTTCTTTTTTCCTTTATTTTATTTTGTTTTTTAAAACCATTTTATGGAAACCTTTTTTCATTAGGTATCTTTTTTTTTTATGCTTCGTTCATATAAATTTATATATTTTTTTTTTTTGTACATATTTATTTATGTAAGTTAGTATATTTAATGTATATATAGATATATAGATATAGCAAACATAAATGTACCTCGACGAAAAATGTTGTTTTTAATATTGCGCAGAATATATATAACTATACATATAGCGACACACAAAAGTTTATATAATAATAATATAAGTATGTATATATTATAGAGAAGAAGAAAAACCATTAGCTAGATACATAGATATAAATATATAGATATATGTACTTATGTATTAATAATGCCCAAACATAAAATAATAATAATAATAATAGTAATATCAAAATATTTTGGAAAAAGAAAAGAAATAAAAAAATAAAATAAAATAAAAAACCCCCTTTTCTTTACGTTTTAGAAACAAGTTGCTAGAAAGAAAATATAATGAAAAGGGATTATGCTTGCTGGATCTTTTATTTTATTTTTTTAATTTTTTGCTTTTTTAAAAATATTTTAGGTTTTAAAAAATTTTTGTGTTTTTTAACTTAAAATATACATGTAAGTACTTAGTATCTAGCATATATGAACATAGATATTCTTTTTGGTTCGATAATTATACTTATATACTTACAGTTATACATATGTTCTTTTACTGAACTGTAGTATTATGTAGATATTTTATGAAAATTTTTGATTTGCAAATACTTTTTTGTTTGTTTTTTTTTTTTGTTTGCATTGCAAAGAAAGAAAGTCCAAGGACTTTATAAAATTTAAATAATTTTTGAAAGCTCTAATAATAACTATTATCGTGAATTTTATAATTTAAATACTTAACTAAGTATTGACTCAACATTTGGCAGGGTCATGCTGCCCTAAACGTGGTTCGAAAAAGATAGTTCCCTGATCCCTGCAATCCTCAAAAGTTTACGCCGGTTTACGCTTTAAAGGTTTTTGTGTTGGTTAATTATTTTATTAATTTTTATCTAAGTTTAAGTATCATCATTTCTAGAACCAAGAGAAACAAAAGTGCTTAACGTTATTCTATAAAAGGATAATAAGTAGAGAAAAACAGTGTTGAACGAAGCTAAAATTAACTAGAAAAACATAATAACTTCGCTACACTTCAGGTTACAAACACAGAATTCCATGTTTTGCAGAAAAAAATGGGTTCGTTCTGTGTTTGTTACTTGGTTTGCCATATAAATTTTTTATTTTTTTTTTCATGGTTTGAAAATAGGTTCGACACAAACCTAGAAATTTTACTACATAGTTTTATTGCATTTCAAAAAAAAAAAGGTATAACCTGTCAATTTACAGAAAATTTACAGAAAAAAACATACTTTAAAATGCTTCGATATAAAAAAAATAATAATAAATTGTAGGTTGTCAAAAAAGAAAATAAATTAAAATATTTTTAAAAAAAAATTGAATATTATTTTTATTTTCTATTTTTTCTTTAAATTAAAAAAATTCATTTTTTTTTTTTAAATTACGAAAAAATAAAATTTTATTTTACAAAGAATTTTTTTTTAATTTTACAAAGAATTTTTTTTTAATTTCAAACCAAACCATCTTTTATAAGTGTGTCATCCCATTCGCCAACCTACTTTCAAACCAAGAAATTCATGGTTGCTAACCTGAAGTGTAGCGAAGTTATAAGCCAATTAATGTCTTTAACTTGAATAAATGTAAATAAATACTTACACTTGCTTATTTGGCAATTTTAGTTTATAAATAAGTAAGTAGACAAAGGCAATTATAATTAACAAAATATTAAAATTTATTTTTAATAAGGATTACGTAATAATTTTTTAATTCATCAAATGATCATGAAAAATGCTTTCAGAACGTGATTAACTATATTACCTCATTCTTGTGCTTACCTCGGTGTTTACCATTATTGTCTTGAAGAATAAGTAATTTACTTATACTTAACTAATAAAAATGTATATAGAAATTTTATTATATTACCTAATTAATTTACCGGATTACTAAATTACGAACTTAATAAATGAAAATTTATAAATGCTAGACTAAAGTCGAGACTAAAGTATACTTACCTTTTTTTACAAAATGAAGAATGAATTTAATTAAGTTGTTAATTATGTTAAAATTGCGTATAAAAAACACTCGAAAAAACTTAACAAACTTAAAAAAATCGAGTTTAAAAAGTCATTATTGGTACGAAGAAGAAATCAAAAATTTAGATACTTAGATACCGTAAAGACTCGTCTTGAAAAAAAATTAAATTTTTAAGTTAGAAAATTTTAATTTATTTTTTTTGTTTCTAAATTTAAAAAACTTTCCATAAAAAATATCGATTAAAAAATATACCTATATTTTTGTTAAAGCTTGTATTTTGAGAACTGGTTTGAACCTAGGTTAAAATGAAATATTTTTGTTTAATTTAAGAGTAAAAGCAGATTTTCTTCAAATATTATTTGTTTCTAATTTACTCTGTTCTTCCTAAATCTTTCTTATTAAATTACAGATAAACATCTTGATAGCTTATTTCAATAATTTTTTTGTCGCTATATTTTTAAAGTACTAACTAAGTATTCAAAAATTACAACTAAAACAAGTTAAATATACTTACTGAGCGAGCTTTCTTCAAAGTTATCAAACATTATTCTGTCTAAATTAGTAAAACAAAACCGAAACTTATAGAGCTCATTTTAAATTATACATAGTGTATTTATAACTTACTTAAGTATGATATAATTTTTTCAAAAATTATTACTTACTTAAATTCGAGCTTAAATTAAAAAAAAAAGAAAAAATTAAAAATATTAAAGTGTAGGTACATTATTTTAATTTCTATTATAGTTAAAAAATATCAACTTTTTCTTCCATTCTTTTAAACATGCAGCTTTAATTATTAACATCTGTTGTTGTTTTTTTTTCTGTTAAAATAGTCCGCATTTTATGTTAATAATAATAATATGGCTGTGCTGTGTGTTTTTTTTTTTTTTATTCATCTTTATATATTATTAATTTTTCATCCATTATTGCAAAATGTAAGTATAAATTGCAATAACGCTTGGAACAAAAATTAATAAATAAATTTCATAAATTTGCATGTTTGAAAAAGGATTAATATATAAATTTAAAAATTTAATTCAATGGTATCGCGAAAAGGACTATTAAGTATTCAGTAAAATTCTCAATTTAATTATTTCTACATTAAGAAAGTAAGTTGTTTTTTTTTAGACTTTCGAATTTGCTGGACCAAAAATAATTCAGCATTTTGTATTTAAGCGCTGAATTATTATTTGCAGAACTTTTTGAAATTCTTTACCTTTTCAAAGAAAGTAGAATTGCTTATTCTTACTAATTATATTTCTTTTTAACCTCATTTATACCTACTTACTTTTTTAGTTAAACTTTCTTATTTAGGTTTTAAATTATGTTTATATGTAAAAAAATTACTGAATCAAGTTTAAATCTTTTTGCTAAAGTCTAAAAAGCTTGCTGTTATTATATAGATAAGCAATGCTAATGTTTGTTTGCTAGTTTTAGAAAAAAAAAATTTTTTATGTTTTCTTTATTTGACATTTTAATTAAATTCTGTACATATGTACATTAAAAGTAGTTACACTTTAATAATGTTACACTTTTATAAATTTCAAATAAGTAAGTATATATACTTACATATACTAAATTAAAGGAAAATATGTTTAGGAAAATTTCGAGGAAAATTTGGTATAAATTGTATTTTTGGTAAGAAGCATTTTCAATTTCTATTTTGTCTCATATACTTAATAAATTGATGAAGATTATTTATTTTTGCTGTTGTTATTTATATACATATTTATTTACTTATACTCATTGTGTAAATCTTGACATTAAAATGAAAGAAAAATAATAAAAAAAAAAAAAAATTTTATTAAAATGCTAATTTTTAAAATATAATTACCAACTTACATATTATACACATATATATTATAAACATATCTAAAAATATTTTATTAAAGTTTTTTTATTTTATATAAATTATACTTATATGCATATATATATACTTACTGACATAAATGTACTCTGTGTTCATATGTAAGTATTTATGTAGCTACTTTATACAAAAATGTACGCTTTGTAAAAAAAAAAAAAAATTTAAATCAAAATATAAATTCAAAAAAAATAAAATAAAAAAAATTAATGCGCATGACTTCGTTTTCTTATCAATTTTGAAACAAAAAAAAAAAAAAATAAATTGTTTTGATTGAATTCTGGTGAAATCATCGTGGGTTGTCATATTGTTTGTGATAAAAAACTAAATAATTATAAATTACTTAAGTACCAGATAATCATTAGATATTAGCATTTTAATTTTTTTTTTTTTTTTTCAGAAACATTGAAATAGGAATTAAGTTTCAATTAAAGAGAAGTCTTTTGGAAAATTCTTTTGACTCTGAGAGAATATATGCGGGAAAGTACAAAAACTGCATAAATAGATTTTCCACATTCAAAAATGACATAAACTAGATTTCATTTGTTAGCAAGCTTTGACATCAAAATGTAGAAAACATAATAAGAGCTTTTTAATTCATCACCAGAAATATAAAACTCGGAAATTATTGCCGCAAAAATTCAATAGAATAGAAATTCATATTTTCGAGCAATGATTTACTTTTGTTGGCTTATTTTCTTTGGTGTATCGTTATTTAAATAATTTTATGGCTTTTATTATTGGTTTCATTGCAGATCGTTTATCGTAGTTCCAACATAATTGTATACCCTAAGTTATATCTACATAGTTTTAAGTTCATTATTATTATTATTTAGCAGATTATAATACAAAATAATTTTTATGATTGCATATACAATACATCATCTAATATATTTTTAGATAAGTAATATATGTATAAATAAGTATATATTTATATGCATGCTAAGAAGATTGTGTACATTTGTACATACATACAATGTAGTTATAGCTTATATTCGGTTATGCATATAAGTATATTTTTTTTTGTAGTGCTTTTTGTGTTATTGAAAAATCAGTAAAATGAAGGTTTTAATTATTTAATTTTTTTTTTTTTGTATTTAATATCTTAAATTTTGTAATTTAATTTTGTGTTTATAATATATACTTACTTTGTATTATAATATTAAGAAATTAAATTAAAAATTAATTTAGCTATAAAGTTTATAAAAGAAAATTCTTTTGTCGCTGGATGATCACTTTAGATTAGACTTCATTTGTACTTTTACGTGAAACATTTTAGAATAAATTCAAAGTAAGTGACGCCCTCAATTCGGTAAAAAAACTTTTTATGGAACTGGATACCGGTTGCTGTAAGAATTTTAGAAGATTTTAATTAATTAATTAAAAATATCTTCCGGTTTATTGTAATTAGTGGCAGAGCAATAACTAATGTGTAAAAAGTTTTCTTTTCCTTTTTTAATTTAAACAATATAAAGTACTTACTTAAACAATCAAAAATAACAATCCCGAAATGAAGACTTTTTTGTTTTAAACAAATTTTAATCTTCTTTTATTTTAGTTTGAACTATTTTTATTTTTTGAATTACAATTACAAGTATATACTTACTTAATTAAAAAAAAAAATTTAAACTACTTTTCATCTTTTTTTTTTTTTACTCATATTGGAAAAAAAACAAGTTTAAATTTAATTATAAATAGGTATTTGTATACAAAAATATATTATTAATGTTGTTAATAAATACTATGAGAGAAAGAAAGTTGTCATAGCACTTTTAATTTTTTTTTTATTTTGTTTTTTTTCAGTTTATCACAGAATAATAATATTGTTAAGATTTCTTTTACTTACTCTTGAGTACGTGTATATAATAATATATTATATTCCTATTATGTATATAATAAGTATGTACAACTAACTGTAGGTACATAAAATCATAAATATGAATAGCTAGCTACTTATATAATGTTGATTTGCTTGATTATGAAGAATTTTTTTTTACGATGATAAACAACAAAAATTTTATAGAAAAAAAAAATTCTTGGAAATTGATATCGCATTGAAATTTATCTTAAAAAGCTTTTTTTTTTCATTTTTTTTTTAATAAAGTTTTATTAGCTTTAAAACTAGGTTTAATTAATATATGCAAGAATAAATTGAATTATAGGTATATTTATATTTAGATAAGTATGTAGGTAAGTATGCCTGTATAATATAAGTAGGTATATACTAAGTATATGTATAATATTGAGAAAAATAAATAAATAAATAAACAACTTAACCTTCATCATTCAATTTCATATTAATGATTTTGAAGACGTTATGGAATTTTTTTTTATTAAATTACAATTACAAAATAAAATTAATTAGCGTACAAAAAATTAATTTTTTGTTCTTTCAAGATTATTTATCTACAGAGAGTTAATTTTGATATGGCAAAAAAGAATAAATGACAAGATAACTAGGTACCTAGTCTAGGTATATTAGCAGTTATAATCTAAACTCAGAATGCTGAGATTTTTGTTACAAATGAATTGTTTGAAGAAAATTTTGATGATGAATTTCGAAAATGCGATAGAGATACGAAATGTGTTAGGTACTTAGTTACCTACTTATTTTAATTTGAAATAAATACTTAAGTAAGTAAATTCAATATAAAATAATTCTTAAATAAGATTTTCTAGAATTGTAAATAATTTTTTTAATCATGGGTGTAAGTTTCGAAAATTGAATTTCGATTTTAATTTTTAGTGAAAACCTACTTGTTTTACATGAAACGATTTCAAATTTTAAAATCAATCATAAATACAATTCTTTTAGTTAGTAAAGTAGTTAGTTTTTTTTTTAAATTAATTCCACTATTCCATTTGACTTTGACTTTTCAAGTTTGAACGCCATTATTTAAAACTGGAATAAAAGTTGAATTCTATTAATAACGTTTACGCGTCTGTATTTTTCTTTTCCAATTTTTTTTTTTTTAAAGGAAACCTTATTGATTTTGTCGTAGAATTTTTAGCAGGATGTTGAACATGTGTTAGGCTAGAAAACAAAATATACTTATAGTTAATCAAGATCATAATAATATTCATATTATAAGTACTTAAATTAAATAAATTAGATTTAATCGAGGGTTTAATAGAGGATTTAATCTTTTTATAAACATGTAATGGATCGATAACTTTGCGTAGGCAATATTTTATGTTGTAGGTACTTATGTATTATGATATAATATGCAGTGTAGGTATATACTTACCTGAATTTGAGTTGAAAATAAATATATCTGTTACAGAGTTTTTGAAAAATAATAAAAAAAAAAAAAAACATTTTCAATTTCTTATTAGATGAATTATATGTTATATATCTATATCAATTCAGTTCTTTTCATAAGTTTTTTCTTTATTTTTTAAAGAACTATAATATAAGTATAAGTACATAAGTACTATAGTATAGAAATTATATTTTAGAAAAACCAAATTTATTTAATTACTTACAAATTTTTTTTTAGTTTTGATTTCGCTATATACGGTTATCTTGACAGAGATAGAAAGAATATCTGTATATCTACAACTTCTTATGGTTAGTTTCATTTTGGGTGCTAAATGTTAGGTTCAATTTGCTAAAAATAAAAACTTCAATTAAGTACTTACTTAATTAAAAGCATTCAATCAATCCTTTATCTAATGTTTTCTTTATGTCTGGTCTTGAAAGACGATTATGAATTTTTTTAAATATGATTTTTTGGTGCTCAGGATAATTCATATTTCGATTGTTCGTACAAAAGAATACCAGTCTTTACGTATATTTAGAAAACAATTTAATTATCTACACTTTTTTTTTTATAACTTACTATCAAGTCAAGTTTTTAATTATTAGTTATACATTTTAAGAAGGTCATTATTTCTTATTTGACCTTAAATAATTCAACAATTTGATCATAACATTAATATAATGGTTAAAATGGTAATAATAAAAACAACATTCACTGTACTAAAATGTATTAAAAATGTCTATCTATATGAAAAAATATAAAAATATTATATACACTTGCATATTATCTATCTATGTATAATATATTTCTCTTAATATACATAGGTGTACATTTGTTTGGAAAAAATAAACTTTATAATTTATTATAAGTATACAAGTATGTACAGATATACAGATATGTATATTTCATTTATTTATAGACATACATATTTACTTATATGAAAATATACTTTACATATGTTTTGTGAATATATAAATTTTTAATTTTTAATGCTATGCATAGAGAGTTTTATCGTTTTATGTAATTAATTTTTTGTCTTTCTAGCAAAAATATTAAATATTAAAGATATCGAAGAATAAACATAAATATATTTATATATACAAATACATTATATACTTATGTAAGTACATATATAATATACAAAACTTAATGTATTTACTAACTTATATATAATGTACAATGTACATAAGTCTTATATACAATTTATAATTAAATATAAGGTGTATTATTTTACTTATTTAATATATAATAACTACACTTAACTATCTCGATCGAGATGTCGATATAATAGTATTTCTTTATTACATAATATACTGAAGTATATTATGTATATTGTATTCATTAAATATATTATAAAGAAACACGGTACAAGCATGCTTGCTTATTTAAGGTGGATACATAATGTATAACAAGTAAAATATTCTTATGTACATAAATGTCATGCGTTTATAGTATTTATACATTACTTATATAGTATTTACACTTTATTAAAATAATGTTAGGTACTTACTAAGGTAAATGTACCTAAGCCAAAACTTAAACTACTTACTTATAATGAAAATAAAAAAAAAAATTTTTTTTTGAAGTTGAAACTATTTCAATTGCTTTAAATTCAAAAATTAATATTTTTAAACGGAAAAATCGAGGGAAAAATGAATTTTAAATAGCCCCATACGTACATGGATTTATTAAGAATAATAAAGTACCTCCACTTATACACTTATATCCATGTAAATATTAATTACTGACATTAAATTTTATTCGCACATAAAATTTTAAATAATAAATTAAAATTAATTTTTTTTTTTTTATAATTATGAATTATTGATCAAATTTTATTTTATCGTTATAAAATTTGATCGAAATAAATATATAGATACATATATAGGTATATACTTATATTATGTTATTAATGTGAATTTCAAAACTATAATTATCTACATCACATGAACTTACATGTAAGTCAAGATGTAAGTATTTATCGAGATATATGTGTGTCTGTAATAACAACACTAGTTTGGATATTACACGATAATGGCAAAAATGAGTTATCGTTTATAACGATAGATTTAAACTTAAAACACCTTGATAACTTTTTTTTTATGTATTCTTGCAGTTCGGAAAAAAATTAACCAAAAAGTGCCCATATAAAGCTTTCTTTCACCGAGTGGTAGGTAAATTGCGAAAGATTAGATTGTAATGCTCTTAAACTTGCAGGGAATAAATTTTAAGTCAGATGGATAACTTCAGACCATTGAGTACACACTAATAAGTACTTACTCAATGTAAGAACAGAAGTATCTACTCATGTAATATATTTTTTATTAACTTTTCAATTACATTAAATTGTCATAAAACATACTAAATATAGCTACAACAAATCTGTACTTAAAAAATAGAAAATTTTTGATAATGCCGAATTTGCATTAATGTACATTAAAATATATATGTAAGTAGGTACATAAAAACCTACTCAATTTTTTAACATTTTAAAAAATAAATATTGGAAATAAAATTAAAAAAAAAAAAAAGAAAATGTTTTTGAACTTAAAATTTAATTAGCTTATAATTACTCAGATTAATAATTACTTTTTATTTAATTATATATTCAAAATTATTAAACTTTATATAGTTAAGTAACTATGTACTTACTTACTTAATTTTAAGTTTATGATTTAACTATTTTAAGTTAAATAGTATAAACATAAATAGTATAAATAGTAAATACATTAAAAATAATAATAATAAAAATTCCATAAATTTATTGCAACTTCTTTTTCTCAACATTTTTAATTTATTTAATTAATAAAATAAATTTTAATTGATCTTTATATTATTATTATTATTATTATTATTATTAAAATATTATATTGACATTGAATTTGTTTTCCTTAACGGTAGAAGTATATTATGCACAAGAGTTTTTTTTTTTATTTATTTAAAAATATATAAAAACTATAATTTCCATTGATGTCATCGAAAAACCTGTATATTTTAACGATAAAATGTATCGATTTTTCGAATTAAATTTTTTTTTTTTTTATGTTATTCTCCCATATATAAGTAAGTATTGAAAAAAAAAAAACTATTAACAAAGCAAAAATATATATATAATAAAAATATACTTAATATATATTGAATATGAAAGTTCAAAAACCTTTAGAATGTGTGCGATTAAATATACTATGGCCGGTACTTTAAATTTTTTTTTTTTTTTTGGCATCTGTGTATATTTTTTAGTTATGTCTATATTTATATAATTTGCATTTTTTTTTTTGCAAAAATTAGACAAATTAAACTTATTTTTATTACTTACCGAATTTTTTTTTCGGCCAATTTCATTATAATTAAAAAAATAAAAAATAAATCTCTAGATCGCGAAAGTGCTAATTTTTTAAAATTATGTTCATCATGTTATTAAATACTTATGTTACGATTTCGGTTACGATTAATTTTTGATTTCCAAATAAGACAAAATAAATATACTTGGTTGAAAAAGAAAATAAAAAATTAAACCATTTTGTAATTCAATAATTCACAATATTGTCTTTGCGCACATGTTTCTGTTTTCTTTAGATTATTTTTTTTATTGTATATATATGTAGACAAATAACATTATAAAGCAAATATATAGTTATTTCCTTTCTTGAAGTAAAATACGCTTGTAAGTAAGTAAAATTGTTATTAGTATATGAATGTTCTCTTGGCCAAATGAATTTGGGATTTATAAAGCTCTCTGTTTACGTCTAGAAAGTAAATTGGGCAAATAAGAACATTTCATTTTATTAAACTGACTTGAGAGCAGGTGAAATAGTTCTTATACTTGCCTGATTTACTTGCTAGATTTACTTGCTAGATGTAAACGATGGTTGCTTAACAAATGCATCATCTGTTTACTTGAATTCAATACTCCCAAACCCCCCTGTGGACCAGTGGAAAAATACTTTAAATAGTTATGTTTTATGTTCTATAACTAATTTTAATATTGATATTAAGATTTAAACAAAACTAAAACAAAATATATAACTAGAAATCGTATATATAAGTATTTATAAAAATTTGGCTCATTACTAAAATTATTAAAATTGAATATTATTGGTACCTATTTAAGTTCAATAATTATAATGCATAATGATACTTATAATATTGCATTAGTAGTAAACATTATAACACTAAAATATTTTTTCTCTCAATTATTAGTGTGATCTCTTCCTCTCACATAACGCAGGCAATTTATGTTGCCTCGGAATTACCTTTAAATATTGCTCTTTGTATATTTTTAGCTTACACTTTCAAATTTAATATTTTTGAAATAATTTAATAATGTAAAAGAGTGAAATTAAAATATTTTTTTTAATAAAAAGAAAAAAAAAAAAACTTTTTCTTTTTGATATTTTTTAATTAATTAATTATATCTCTAGCTAGACAAAATACTAATTTTTTTTTTATTATTTTTAAATTCTTGAAATTGTTTATTATTTCAAAGTTCAATTAATTGAAATGATTTTTTTTTTTCGTTTTAAATTTATAAAACTAGAAACACATTTGAGTTAAGTTGATTTAAAAGAAAAAAAACACACAAAAATTGCATATAATTTTCTTTAAAAACAAAAAATTTTAAGAGTACTAAATTATATTAATTTATATATTTTGTAGTAAGTAATATAATTTTTAATACAGAATCTTAAAATACATTATTTTTTTTGTACTTACAGAATGGTATATATATGCATATAATAATTCTCATATTATATTTTTCTTATAATAATTTTCTATAATGAATTCGAATATTTATATACATATATTTTACTTATACTTATATATAGATATAAAATGAATAATAATAATAATAATAATAATAATATATAATCTGTAAAAATATTCATATATATGTTATGCAATATAGCTTTGTACATTATATCGTCGCTATACCAGAAGAATAGACTATCTGACAAAAATGCATTTATAATATTATTTTTACGCAATGGAATTAGCATTTCTGACATTTATTAGATTAATTTTATTTCAACAAGTGATAAAACTGGAAAAAACTTAGATACTTTAGTTTTAGTTAGAAAGTACTTAGTTCTAAAATTTAAGATTTTTTTTAAAGAACTTAGAATTTCATGCATATATATGTGTTCTTTTAAAATTGTATAAATTTTCAAATAAAAAATGATAATATCAAATTACTTAACCTACATAAAGAATGTTGTAAAAAATTTTCAAAAGCTTTGATTACTTTTTCTGAGGAACTAAGTATAGTAAGTAAGTATATACGTTTTTGTAGATAGTAAATTCTTCTTGTGTACCGACGACATACTTTTAAATATAGTTATGTATATAGTTTTATTTTTGTTGAATAAAATATTTGAAATGTACATATGTATGATAATATGGTGGCTGATATATTCGGTATTATATACACATAGTTGAAATATGTTTATATATATATATAAGTATAAAGGTTTTTATTATATTTTTCCTACAATTCTATTTTTATTGCAATTTACTTCTTGGTATGATCATATAACAATTTTTTAATATTTATTAAACGATTGAATTTTATCTTTTGTTTTCATCTACCTATTTACTTATTTACAATATCCCTGAAATTATGCAAAGTTAATCTATAATAAATTTAAGTTCCAGGATTTTGAATTTCCATAATTTGGTATTTCCGGAATTTTGGAATTGTCACTATCATCTCGGTATAACTACTTATAATTTTCTCATTATTTGTCAGTTTCTGAATACATGCATAAAACATAATAATTTAATTAAGTTCTTAAGTACTTATTATTTTGGGTTTTGTTGTTGAACCGGAAATGAATATTGAATGAAAACGATTGAAAATAATTGTGATTTGGTACAAATAAGCATTTCAAAATATACAGCACAACTGATATTTAGATTACATTTTTTTTTTGTTTAAATAATCAATATTTTTTTTTTTTGAAGAATTTTGTCTTTTGGTTAATTTTTTTTTTTTTTCTAAAATAAACTTTAATGTTGGATTCCATAGAAAATACTCATAATTTATTATTTCATTTAAAAAATTTAATAAAACAACAATATTTATTATAATCAAAATTATTATAATTATATATAAAATACTTAGGTAAATTAAGGTCATTGAAGAGTGAAAAATATAAAATGAAGGTTGTTTCACTTGTTTTTTTATTTTTTGTTTTGGACGCCATTTGATGAAATTCGTATATATTATAAATTTTAATTTAATGAGTAAAAAATTTTGTCATTATTATTTTTGTTTTTAACTTTTAATATCTAGTCCAAGTAGTTAATTATTTGCATGCTAACATGGGTTGTCTCAGTAATTATTATATTTTTAATTATTAAGTTTTGTACCTAACTATATTTTTTTTAGATTGAGTATCTATGTTAATAAATAAATATAAAGTTGTGTAGTAAATTGATTTACACAATTTTTCTGTGTGATTAAAGTTAATAGATCTCATAAACTTTAAAAGTAATCACTGTGAAGACCTAGAAGATAAAGTGTCACGAACAATATTACTTTAAAAAAGGATAGATAGGGTATTCCATGTATACTGTGTGGGTGCAGATTATGACCTTTCATATGATATCAGGTAACTTTTTTAAGGTGACGATGTTCACACGACATTTTGAATTCATCTCTAAGTAATTAGTATAATACGCTATAGTATCATTACAACAATAATTACTAGCCAATGACAAAGAAGATGTAAAGTAAGTAGATACTCGAGTAGATTCCTATAAAATGTTAAACAATTTTTGGTTGTCTCGTTTTTAATTTGATTTTCAGTTCAAGTGTTTATTATAGTAATTTCAATGCAAAAAAAAGGGCTGCTGCTGCCGATTGAAGTTTTTTTTTTATTAGTATGTAGTAACTTATTATCAAAAATAATATAAACACACATAGAGTCAAAATAATTAGGAGGTGTAGACAGGTTGTTGTAAGGTGATGGCAGTACTTATGTTAATTAATTAATTTATTGATAGGAAAATTAAATTATTATTATGATTCTTTTAATTTGTTCGTTTTTCTTCAAGAAATATGTACCCAATTAAAGCCATATAAAACTTTTTTTTCATACCTAATTAAATTTTTAGTTTTTTTCAAACTGCACAGAGATAGAAAAAAAAAAAAAAAGAATAAGATTTTTTCATACTTTAAAAAAAAAACAATGAAAAAAAAAGTTAACATTATGAAGAAAGTGAAATTGATTAAATTATAGGGTTTGTAGATCTGACACTGACATAAAAAATTGATTGATTCGATTGTTAAAAGAATAGTGATTAACTATTATGAATTATGATCGAACGTGAAAAAATCATACAAAAATCTTATTCTCAAATTGAAATTTCATGTCAAATTTTAATTTATATGTCTGACAAACATTTTTTATGGAAAGATGATATCACAGACATTCTTCAAGATTCAAGATTTAGGAATAAGATACTTATAGTTAAGTATATGAATATTTTAAAAATATTTCTTACATATGTCATTATCATATGACTAGTAAGTTGAGAATAATGGGAGAAAAAAATAAAAAACTCTTTTATTTTATTCTAAGTACTTTTAATTGTATTATATTTTCTTAGGTAAATTTTGATGTCATTTGTATTCAATTTTCCAGAACCAATTATGGCCAATATAGCCCACTTAACTCCCTATTCAAAATTTTTAACCGATACTTACTATTTCCTGCTTCAGTTATACGGTTTCGAAAGTCCTTCTTTTAAAAGTAAAATTTTTCATAAAATTTTAATTAATTCGAACTAAGTGATGCATTATTTAATAGTAAATACAACTGCTTTGTATATATTCTTACATCCCTTGTTAAATTAATTGTATATATATTTAATTTTAATATCATTAAGTTGTATTCGCTTGTATTAAGCATTTGAAATAAATAAATAAATAAATAATTAAATAAATCCATAAATAAATCTTTTTAAGTCTAAAAAAAGTCATCATTCAAAAATTTCTTTAAATTCATCTTCTCAATTTGGAGAATAAAGTCCCAAAGCGAATGCATTTTCATCACATAAACATCGAATTTTACTTTAAGATCATCGTAAATGTATACCTACCTATATTAAAATTAAAACACGAGCTTTTTGACAGACATTTCGTTATTGAATTTTATTAGCATTTTATTTTTTTTTTGAATAAAATTTAAAAATTATAAGAAGATGAAAAACCACTTTGAAAATTATTTCGAACGTTGTTGTTGTTGGTTGTGTTGTGAACAGTGTTGTGTATGACATATAAATTTTTTTTGGCTTGTATTTTTTTTGTTTTTTATTTTTTTTAAGTGTGTAAGTTACTTAGGTAAAAAAAAAAAAAAAATGTTTTTATAAACATTTTTTTTTATTTTTTTTTAATTTTTTCTTAGCAAGCGCAAAATTTCAATTTTATATAGATATATAAGTATATATATATTTTTTTTTTCATTCAGAATTTAATCTCTGTATATATAATATTGTTTGTATTTAAAAAATAAAAATAAATAAATAACATTTTTATATTGAATGCTTATATTAATATTTTACGTGGTTTCTTATTTCAAATTTAAAAAAAAAAATTTTTTTTTTTTTTTTTTGTAAAATACTTATTTAATAATAAAATAAAAAAAAAAAAATAAAAAAAAAAATTAATATAAACAAGTTTCAAAATAAAAAATAATAATAATAAAAATATAAAAAAAAAAAATAACTTTTTAGTATTAGAATTAGAAACTACATTAAAATTTAATAATAACTATTACTTTTTGACATAAATAAGTATCGAATAATTATTATCGCACAGAGAGATACTTACTTAGAAAGAAAAAAGAAAAAAGAATTCTAAATAATAATGTTTGGTGGATTAACAAGTGTAAGGTCCAAATGTTCAAATAAACTTGATAAATTCAAAATGAAAAATCACATTTCAATAAAGGTGAATTAAAAGTTTTTTTTTTTATTTATATGAAATTTTTTTTTTTTTTTTTTTTAAGATACCTATTAAGAAACATTTTGATGATTGATGAATGGAATTTTACAAAATTTTCATAACATAAACGTACTTAATGCACTATTATAGTAAACAGTAAAGCAATGATCTTGTTTGTGATACTTGTTTAGGACTATAGTTCAGCTAAGAGTGTTTCTTTTTTGTAAGGAAATTTAATATTTTACATCCACTTTAATCATTTATATAAGTCATGTCAAAAGATTTTTTTGCGCGTCAATTTTATGTTTATCATCGAGCTTTTGAATAATTAGGTGTGTATAATTATGTAGTGGACCTTTTTTGATCTTTAAATGTGATTCTTATTTTAATTATTTTTTTTTATTTACAATTTAGAATTAATTTTTTTACAGAACTTACATCTTCTACTGTGATATGTTTAAAATTATAGAAAAATTTTAGGAAAAATTATTAAGAGAAATTAACTGCCAAATAACACTTGTCAGTAGTTGAAGACTGGATTTAACATTGTGGGTACTACCTCTACTATATCTCTTGGATTTGTGGATGTGGAAACAGGAAATTTTATAAATAGTAAAAATAGATAACACTGGCGTTTGTATTGGTGCAGCTCTGTTCGCATCTGTAGTCGGTAAAGTAGTTAGTATGAACTACATTGCTGCTACTAGATGTCAGCTGACAGCTCTGGTTTACCTACAATTCTTATTTAAAATTTTTTACGGTTTTATTCAAGTTCATGTTATAACTACTTTTATGACATTAATCGTATAAATTTATGATGGCAAGTAAGTCAAGAAGAAGTTGCATTAACGATCCTGATATGTTTTGTTACACATGCGGTGAGTATATAATGAAAGATCAACGGAAACCGATTAATGACACGGTAGTTCGCTTGTATTCTGTATACTTTGGTATTGAAATTGGCAATCAAGATACAAGAGCTGATATGAAAAATGTGACTAGTTTTCTTGTATCAGCTCACAAAATATACCCAAAATCAGGTCTAAAATCTTAGGCAACAAAATGAGTGTAGGCCAGTGTCATGTGATGATATTACATAACACTCTGTACTGTTAATGTATGTAAAGGTGGATTTACTTATCGTTTAGTAATTTATGCTGAAAATTGTGTAAATTTTTACAATATTATCAACTTGAACTATAAGTATTGTTGTTACATGATCTGAAACAACATAAAAATCTAAATTACGTCAGTTTTTATTTTTTTTTTTTTGTAATTTTTTGACAACCTTGTTCTTAAAATAATCTTAAATTAAGACTGATTATTATAATAATGTAATTTCTTGTAGGTTTAGTTTATGTTTTAGTTTGAATTTTGTTTTTTTTTTTTTTCATAAAAATATCATAAATTTTTATTTATTGAATTTTTATTTTTCCAAAAAGCAGAGATAACAAATAAGTAACTAATAAATTGTTTTCTTTGTTTATGTGAAATAAAAATTGAAATGAAAAAAAAAAAAAAACAAATTTTTTAAATGAATTTGCAATTATAAATAAAAATAAATATAATAATAATAATAATGAATAAAAAAAAAAGCCAATGTCCTTCAAACTGAAAACAGAAAAAAATAAAACATATGTATATATACTTACCTATATCTACATTTATATGTATAGACTTAGAGTTAGAGGTATATCTATATTTTCTGTAAAAATAACCGAAAATAAAAACTATAAACCGGATTTTTAATTTTTTTTTTTATTAATTTTCTTTTTTAACTATTATGAATAAAATAAACCTAATTTATGGTTTATTTTTTTATTGAAAATCTATTATTTTTAAGTATAGTTAAAATTTTGTAGAAAAATATCACACACAAGCAAGCAAGTTTATATGCAATTTAAAATTCTCTCTAAATCTATAAATGTTATCAAAGTTTTTGATATTTTGAAAATTGAAATAAGAACCATCTCTATGTCATATTTAAAGCTCTACTTATTAGAAATTTATAACATATTTTATGATCATATTACATTACAATAATTATTATATTGTCGCTAATAATGTTTGTATTTAATATTAACTATTATGAGAGCTGTATAATCATTAGTCACGACTGCAAAAAAAAAAGTAGTTAACTAATGTCAAGATAAAGTCAATATATATTATTGTCTATATTTTTTTTTACCGATTATTTATTTAACTACCTCGTTAACTACCTATTTAAAGTTTTTTTTTTTTTAAATAATCTTTAGTAAACAGTTCATAAAAATAATTAGTTACAATCGACTAATTAAAAAAGATAAGTCCTTAAGTAGTTGTCAAAAATAATTATTTACTTTGAATATTAAATTTAACCCTTGATTATAGAAAGATTATTTAAATTCTATTACAATTTCACAAAATCTTCCTGTAATTCCATTATATTGCTTTAATTCTCAACAGAAATGCCAAAAGTTCTGTTAACTTCTGTTCAGGCATCTCAGGTGCGGAAAGTTCTCTGAACTCTTTTTAAGAATAAATTTATCTAATTTATTAGCCTCCTATTTTCCACCAAGAATTATGGGATTTGAAAAATGATGGGCTCCGTTTTATCAATTTTATTAATCTTACAAATGATTTGATTTCAATTAACTGATAATTAAAAATTCTATTCTTTTAATTTTTGTCAGATAAAATTATGTGCATGCAATGGATATGACGATTCAATAAAGCTTTTAGGTACTTATATTGTCTCCTAAACACAATTTTGTCATGATTTTTAATTGAAAAATCTTATAATAATAATTGATAAATTTTAATCTGATCTAAAAATAGAATCTTGTTATAATTTTTAATTTTTTGAAAACTCTCAGCAAAAAAATATTTCTATGGGTTTTGGTGTCTGTATAAAAACACATAATATGTGTGTATTACTTATTCAAAAAAAAAAAAAAAACTAAAATTGTTCTTAAAAAAAATAAAGTTCGTATATAATATTGTTATCATCAATTCATTATTATACATATTTTTTTAATTAAATAATATTCTGAAAATATATTATAGTTCTTATCGTAAACATACTTATGCAATGTAATAATAAATTCATATATATTGTAGGTATATACATAAAGTTAATTATATGCTTATTTGACGTAGGTAGGTAGGTATATCTCAGCTTGAATATCTTCTCCTGTTACTTGGATGTCTCATCATCAAATTAACATAAAACGTATTACATAAGTACTTACTTAATTATTTTAAAATAACAACATTATCAACCATTCGATTTTGGCGAATAAAAACCCATCATTATAAATTAAGTTCAGATTTTTTCAATTTATTCCACACTATTAAGTAGTAGAGTTTAATTTCTTTAAATATTTCCAATTTTCTTTAATTCAATTCTTTTTTTTTTATTTTATGCATAAGTTAAGTGTACCTAAGTATTTTTCCAATTTTCTAATTTTACAGTTTTAATATTTTAATTTTATGTAGCCATAAAAAATAATGTATTGCATACATATATGTTGTGTAGATGTACAGAAGTACCTACAGTACATAAATACAAAAGTATTTGTTTAATATTTCAAAAAACAAATTTCACAAAAAAAATTATTTTTGTTAATTTGGAGTTATTTTCCAGAGAATCAAATATAATTCAAAATCAAAAATATAGACTTAGGCAATTAAGATCTTAAAACAAAAAAAAAGTAGGTATTACTTAATTCACGGAGGACGAAGGTTCATGCGAGAGTTCATGTAAAATTGTAAAAGCTTAAAAAAAACACATGACAGATTCTTTTGAGTATTTAGTCTTAATATTTATTTTACTATAAACTAAAGAGAATATGTCTATAAATATTTGTGGTGATAACATTTTTTAATGGAGCTTGAATTATAAAACACTATAATTGTTCTAATTTTAGTAGGTAGCTAACATAGTATCTTTTTTTTTTTTTTGTTTATCAAAAATAAATAAATATTTACTGTTTATAGTGCTATATTAAAATTTTACAAGGTCTGTAATTTAAATATTTTTTTTTTTTATATAGAATTGTGTGTAAAAATTATTCATGTATGGCCTTTACTTTTTATACAATGTACAGCAGTATTTTTTTTACAGAAAATTATTTCAGATAAAAATATCTGCAATTTTTGAAAAGCAAGTGTATTACCTAGATTGTGTAAAATATAAAAATGTATATATGGCTGTGTGTGTATTATATTTAAACATATAAATAATAACATATATATAATAATGATTAAGTATATAAAATAATATTATGCATATTTATTAGAATAATTTTTTAATAATAGAGATGTATCTATGAGTGTATTAAAGTTTTGAAGAACGCTTAAATATTGTTTTTATCAATGCTGTAAAAGAATTTTGATTATACATATTATAATATTTATGCAATTAATATTATTATATTTAAGAAAAATTATTGTCATTTTAATAATAACATATGTTTGATATTATTACAAATACTTAAATACATTAGCATGTGTGTAGATATATAACTTATTTGTTTGTCATTATTGTCAAAAATAAGTTATTTTAAGTTTTAATGCAACGAGAAATTTAGATTGTAACAGGTTTATTAAAATAATATTTATGAAATGTGTACTTTATTTCATAAGAAATTTCGATTGGCGATTAACCGTATTTTGTGGAGGATTCTTTTTCTATTTAGTGGAGGATTCTTTTTCTTATAAACCTAACTAAGTCATTTTTTGAAATTAATTTTTATAAATAAAATAAAATTTAATTATGACTAGGTACCTAATAACTAAGTATAGTTAATCAATCACCAAACCACCAGCTCATTAACATCACTCAACCACCGTCGTAATGTAGGTTCACTTTCTATTTTTTTTATAAATACCTTGTTGGAATGGATACGTGTTCCCTGGAAGTAAAGGCCCTACTTCCTCAACTTCAAGTATTTTCACGCCAAACACGTATCGCTTCAACGTCACACCCATATTATGCACCTCGAAAATGTGGAATGCTCTTTCATTAAAGTTGTTCCCGACAGCTGGCGGACGCTTGATTTACGACTTGCGCCGCTTTAAGAAGAATGTAAATGATTACCTACTAACTGTCCCGCTTTTTAATCCCGTCTAAACTTCCTGTTCTCATTACCAAATCCATACTTCTTATAGTATAAAAGGTATCCCACCTAGTGATTTGGTAACTTTAATAAAAAAAAAAAAAAAAATTATAATTAAATTATTTTCCCAAATATTATAATTTTTATTTGTAGATAATAATGTACTCTTTTACGTCATCATTTTTTATGTACTCAACAAAACTATAGTCTAAGTCTCCGTCTAAGAAAGGAGTTTAAAACGTTCATGATATTTTTAATAATAAGTTGAATTTTATAATTGAATATTTCAAATTTCATTTCCAAAATACTATGTGCTATAGATATAAGTTAACATTTTTCAACATATATTATTCTACGAATACTGTATAAAGTATACCCTTTATGATTTCAAATTAGAAATGGATGATAATGTTTACAAACAATTTTATTAAATTATAAAATAAACAATTTATCAAAAATACAAAAAATTTTATACCGTTAATTGAATATAATTATGTATTGGGATGTAAACTTTTTTTATACAATTAAATTAAACAAAAAAAAATTAAACAGAGATTATCTCGCTCAAAAGCTATATGCAAATAATTAATCTTAAATGTATCCAAATAATAATCTTATATTGATATGAAAATATTCTGTGGTGTTGTTGTTGTTGAAAATATGTAGTTAATATAATAAAAATAAAGCAGAATATTTTTATTACATTTTATTTAAATTATATATATGTATATAATGTTTTATTTAAATACGAGCTATGCTAGCTCATATATTTTTTAATGAATCTTCAATTTGAATAAACTTGTATTTGTTTCCATAAAGCACAGCACAAAATATTTATTATATATTTTGTATAGCACGAGAATAACAGACGACGCACAAGTAGTTGAGTTTTTATGACTGTGTATTATTTTTATGTTGATTGTATTGACTAACACTAAGTATATAAAAAATCTTGTTTGGGAACCTCTGAAATCTAACTATAAAATAAAAATTTTCCTCTCTTCTTCAATATACATACTTACTTAGCTATTTAATAATTTTTTTCTACAGAATTTATATAAAAAATATTGTTGTTAACAGAAAACATATTTTTAAAAGAACAGTTTCCACAAATAACATTTTATGATAATAAATTGTGTAATTCTGCAAATTATTTTAAGATTGATATTTGATTATGTGTATTTTTTTTGTAATTAAGTTTCTTTTTCTTATTTCTTCACCATATCATCATTGTTTTATTTTCTGTTTTTTTTTTTTTTTGCTCTAAGCTACAAGTGAAAACAGAACTGAAAGGAAGTAAAATAGAATGAATGAATGAAATTATAAAAATAAGAATAATTCTGTGGCTCTCTTGAGAATAGTATCTATTGTATCTATTTTTTACATATTTAGAATTCCATTTCTGAAATCTATGTTTCTACTGATAAGATAATAGTTGATAATTAATTTAACAAAAAATTTGATTTACAAAAACCGAGACTAAACTTGAAATTTTTTTTTTTTATTTACAGGCCGCGGGAAATCCTTGTGCTTTTCATGGTCCGTACACTTTTTACAAAGGTAAGTTCATGAAGTCGTTGTACATTTAAATGTGAAAGTGTTTCTTCTTTTGTATGTTAAGCTCAGATGAAAATTTAACCTTTTAAATTTTTGTCTCTAGCGAAACTAGAAGAAGATCGGTTAAATTTATATATTTATTTTATACCTATTTTTTAAAATTTTAGGTTTGCTTATTTCCCCTGTTCATCATGAGAATGGAACAATTAATCCACCTGCGGCAGTTCCAAACAAACCAATGACAAGAAAGTCAGCAAGTGATAAGCGAAATGAAAATAATAATAACAACACAATAGGGTAAGAATAAGAATTGTATTAATTTTTCCATCGGTTAATATAAAATAGCAAAAGGTTATTCTTACAATATAATGTGAGTTGTTGAAATTATTTAAATTGGCTTAAACCATTTTAAAAATGTTGTATTTCCGCTGTTAAATAAATTGATTTTAATTTCATAGCAGGTTTTGAACAAATTGAAAGTAAATTACTTAAATTTTAATAATTCTTATTTTAGGGGTAAGCGCAGTTTATTGTTGGGTGACTGTATACCAGTAACACCATGGACAGATTCACATATTGTGTGTTTGGCAGAGATTCGAATGATTTGGCGTGATAAGAATGAACAATGTGTATTAACTGGACTTCGATTATATTTTCTTCCAGAAAATACACCAACTGGCAGAAATGGGCAGGGCGAGGTACATTATATAAACATATCTAAATATGATGTGCGTAAATGCACATTATGAGAACTTAAAGTTTGACTTTAGTTTTGATTTTAAGTGATAATTGTTTGATTTTGAATTTTATTTTAGGACGAAGTTGTTGCAATATCTGAAAAAGTTGTCATACGTGCCGATGATCTTTTGAATTGGATAAGTGATAAAAATGAATGGAATGTTGGTTTAATTAGAAGATTTAATGATTGTGATTTAAATGATAAAAATGAAAATTCTAATGGAGATGATATTGCCTTAAAACCTATTGAAACTGAAGAAATAGAATCTGACGAGAAAAAAATTAATGCTTCAGAAGATATATCGACCTCATTAAAAAAATCTAAAATAAGCTTTTCAGATGTCCAAAGAGATGATGGTAAGAAAATAGTTTTTAATGTAGCTGAATTCAAATTTAATTAAATTTTTCCTTTAAATAAATTTTAGATGAAAATAATCTAACTAAAGTAGTGGTTCTTAGTTATCCCCGATATTGTCGATACAGAGCTACCTTGAAAAGATTAGAAGGTGTTAATGACAAATGGTTTAAAAATTCTATTGTTGCAGCATTATGCGGATTGTCTGATATTACAGAAAATCTTCGGGTAATGTTTTGTCGAACTACATTTGATTATCCGGAATTAGAAACCCATGAACTTTTGTGCAATCATTTGGCGCCAAAATTGAAAGGTCGCCAGCGTGGAAGAAAAAAGAAATCAAGATCTGGATCACCATTTTCAGGAAGCAAGAAAAGTTATGATTCAGATAGTGATTCCAACGAATCAGATATATCAATATTTTCAATTGGAAACACAAAGGTATTTTTTAAAAAATATTTTATTATCAATGTTTGAAATATTTTTTTCTTTAAACAAATTGAATTGTTATTTTACATTAATTTAATAATTTTTTAGGGGGATTCACCACCATCAAAATCACAGAAATCTCATCTACGGTTCAATCATAGACCAGCCAGAAGCAAAATAAAATCGGAGTCCGATTATAAAATTGTAAATAGAAGTACCGATCATGCACCTCGAAAAATTACTCTTGAGAAAAATATTAAAAAGAAATTTTTACGAACAACAAGACCAGCTCGCCAACAATTGATCGAAAGAATAGAAAAGCCTATTGAACAGCAGCTGCCTTTGGTTGATGAAACCGAGGAAACTTTCTTTTTGCGTAAATTGCACGAATTCCATGTTCGTAAAAATAATGATATTCCACAAATAATTTGGATTAGCCTAAAAGACGTTCATTTGTACGCAATATTTAAGCAAGTGAAAAAATTAGGTGGATATGATGCGGTTACTGAGAAAAAAATATGGAAAAATCTTTTTCGAGTTGAAAATCCTCCAGCTAATTTAACAATAACACGAAAAAAATATGAAAAAGTGTTATTACCATTAGAACAATCTGAGCTGGTTAAAAAATTAAAACAAGAAACCTCAACATCAGCGAATAAAATTAAGAGAGAACCACTGGATGCATTAGAAGAAAAACGATTGAGTACAAATGACATGACAAAAATTCAAAATAAAATTAAATCAAAATTGTCGAATACGAAAAATGAATCTGAAGATGTAGATAATAGCAATGTTATCCAGGAAAATGATGAAAAAGAAGATGTTAAAGTTGTTACAACAGTTACAGATCGTAATAATATATCGGTACCACTAACAGTTATTGTAGGTAGTAGCGGTTCAGATAAAACGAAAAATGATTCCGAATGTGAAGATACATCCCAAAAAATTAAAATTCAACAACCACATACTACAATTACTGTTCATCAGACGACAATTCATCCTCAGGCGAATTCCAAAAATTCTAAAATTCCAACCAGTCAAATACAAATAACCAATCAAATTCAAATTCAACAAATCACAGTACAACAAAATCGTAAGAATTCTTCAAGCTCAACACAAAATAATTCAGCGGCTGAAGAAAGTAATAGTAGCCAAGCAAACAGTACTAGCAATTTCAGATGCAATATTAAACGTGACAGTAATGGTCAAGAAATTGTTAAAATTGAAGGAAGTAGCAGTAGTATGGGCGGCAAAAATGTACAAAAACAAAACTTTAAAAAAGAGAGAAAGTTATCAAAGAAAATGCAGAATAGTAACAGTATGCCATTTATTGGATCCAGTACAACAATAACACCTGTTTTAAATCAACTATATGCTCAGCAGCAACAAAAAAAATTGGAAGTTATTGATCTTATAGACAGTGATGGAGAGAATCACACATCATCCATACGAAATGAAAAAGACGAAAGTTTGTTACCATCTGTTAAAAAACGAAAACTAGACATTTTACGTGAAGGTGGTTTGGAAGTAACTGCTATTAGCAATAAACATGGTGTTCTTGGATCTGGTTTGCCGTTGAAAATACCTAAACTTAGAAATAATGATATTGACAAAAAAGCTATTAGTGATAAATTCAATTTACCATCTTCATTAAGTATTTTTCCTGGAAATGCAGTCACTTTACCTAGTCCACAAAAAATGCAATTCACAAGTGCACCAAAAACCACCATGTACACAAACACCGGGAAAATTTTTGGAGATCCTAAAGACATGTCAAATACAACTGGTGTCAAAAGTTCAAATAAATACGAAGCAGGCAACGAAATTCTTGATTTAACAATTAAAGCACAAAAGAAAAATGTAAAACCATCATTAGAAATTCAATCATTGTTATCTGTAAGACGTAACAATAAATCTATGCCTCCAAAGCCAATCAACAGTCCATCAATATCAATGCCATCATCATTGCTGGCATCAACACCACCAAACCCACCTAAAATACCAAAATTATCTGAAAATGGATTACAAATAACTTTAGTACCTGCTGGAAGCACGCAAATGACTTACACTCAAAACGTGCATAATTCGCAAAATCACAATATGAAAAGGAAAGGTGGAAGCAGCAGTACTGGAAATGTTGTTGACATTATTGCGGTACCGTCAAATAGTTCGTCATCTTTATCTAGTCAAAAATTAAAAACAAAATCACCTCCCCTAACTATACCAATTCAAAATTTCACATCAAATAATAATGTAGATGGAAATTTGAAATTGCCAGTTCCTTCAAACACTCAATTTCCTTTCCCTCCTCACTTATTACCTCAATTGGCTGCCGCACAATTGGCTGCTGCCAGTAATACACAGAACCCCTTCTTACCAATGTTAAATCCATTATTTCTCTATGCTGCTGCAGCGCAACAAAATTTACCAAATTTAACTAATCTTAATAATTTAAATAATAATATAAATAATTTAAATAATCTAAATAATTTGAATAATATAAACAATTTGAATAATATAAACAATTTGAATAATATAAATAATTTGAATAATTTAACAAATTTACAAAATCTGACAAATATACCAAATTTAACGAATTTGGCAAATTTACAAAATTTACCTAATATACCAGGCTTGTCAAATTTGTCTAATTTACCAGGCTTATCAAATTTGGTGCTACAGCAGCAAAATCAACAGCTATCGCAAGAACTTTTGCAATTATATAAAAATCTACCTGCAGACATTGGATTGATTCCAGTTTCAAAAAGTTAATTTACATAGTTTAGTGCTTCATTTCAAAATTCTTTAAATTTAAATAATAAACTTCTTTAAATTGTACAAATTCTATTAATTAGAAATTATATATACATACAAACACTTAAATTTAGGTTTAGTTTTATAAAAAAATGTAATTTTCCATATAAAAAGTAATCATTAAGTATACTTAAATTTTAAAAAACATGTTAAAGAATTTGGCCTTTTTAATTGAAACATTTCTTTGTAAAAAGTAAATGATCATAAATTGGGAGTTCATGCATTTCAGAGTTTTTGTATTTGATTGAAGTTGTTACAAATTGAAAAATATGGAAAAAGCATGATATTCTTTACAGCAACAGCAACAGCAGTAAAAAAAATAGAGTTGGGATCAAAGTCTTTCTTGTATCGGAACGACGAGTATAACAAATATTTAAATATTCATTCAAAATCAATTAGGGATATCGAATAAAATTAATGACGCTTCGCTTTGTGTATGAATCGGATTAGTTGCAAGAAATAAACATTTGCATGAACCTCTAGTCTCAAATTATGTTATTTGATTTTTATAAATTTCAGGAAAATTTATATTAAATTCTTCTTCTTTTTTTTTACCTATAATTCGAATCAAAAAGTTTATTTATATAAATTTATTTTTTTTTTTTTCAAACCTAACTTAAGTTCATAAATTGTCGATAGTTTTCTTTTCGCATGAAATTATTACAAAATTTTCAGATTCAATTTCAGTTGGCCAAATTCTGGTTTTGTGCAAGTGTAACAATATATTCAAAACTATAAAATTAAGTTAATAATAATAATATAATTACAATAATTT
This sequence comes from Hybos culiciformis, assembly GCA_964007475.1. Classification (NCBI taxonomy): domain Eukaryota; kingdom Metazoa; phylum Arthropoda; class Insecta; order Diptera; family Hybotidae; genus Hybos; species Hybos culiciformis. The sequence continues at coordinate 105,007,461 of OZ023274.1, forward strand.
TATACAATTCAAAACAAAGTTCTTTGTAGTCAAGGATAATTTATAAATTTTATAAAAAAAAAAAAAATTTAATACCTCAGGTTTATTGATTAATTTAAAATATAAAATTATGTATAAATGCACCAATTGTGTATTACTGTGTTATAATAATATAAAAAGCAATTTTCATTTCATAATCAAACGACAAAAAATTCATGCAAAAAAGAGTTAAAAACAAAAATTTTTTAATATGAACTTTCATAATACCCAAGATTAAATTTTTTGTATTCACCATATTTTCTTCATTTGGATAAATATTATTCTTATTTTTGCGAAATTTAAATAAAGTAAATAAGTCTTTTTCGGGGAGGGGCCAAAAGTATGCAAAGATGTCAAGATTCTTATAACAAGAAGGTATCTTTTTTGGAAATGTTCTTTTTTTTTTTTAAAAGAACAGGGATCAGTGCTAGCATGTATTTATAAATTAAAAATGGACCAAAAATGTAGAAAACATGTATTTGAGCCGTTTATTTTGAAAGTGGTTTAAGTCCATTTGTTCTTGTATTGAGATATTTAAGGTTTTGTGTTTGAATTGATTTAAAAATATACATTAATGTTTCCATAAGCTAATTTTCAAGTGTCTAAAATCAAAGCGGTTTTAATGATACTAGACTAAAATAAAAAGAATATATTGTGCTTATTGTTATCATTAACTATTTTTTTTTTTGAAAAATGGACTTAAACCACTTTCAAAATAAACTGCTCATTTCAAAAAAATTAAAAATCATTTAATTTATATAATTATCAAATAAAAGATAAACTTAAGTTTTTTTTTTCTCAAGCGTCATAGTTTGCATAAAACATAATAATTATCGTAAGGAATTAAAAATAATAATTCGGGCGATACTTTATTCTTTTTTTTTTAGACATACCTACATTAATTTAGATAATGTTGTACATTTTTTTTTTAATCATATTTTTAAATTTATTTCATATATAATGAAAAATAGGTGTAAATATGATTAAAATAAAGTAATAAAACACTTGACTGAAATCGAAATGTCTTCTTCACACTTTCATGTTATAATATGTGTTGTAATATGATAAATTTTTTTATCATCGCCCGTTGTTTATTGGTTTATATTCAGATAACAGATGAATACTATATATATGAACATAAATATACAACGATAAAAATGAGTAAGACAACGATGACGCCTTCAAGGAAAAATTATTAGTTTGAATTTTTAACCTTGTCTGTATAATCTCTTTTTGTACTCTATATACATACTACTACTTATATTTTGCATATAGTGTAAGATCCTAACCACAGCAGTACTCTATGAACGAGTTAAAAATAAAAATAAATGGAAATAAAAATTTATATTAACGTCAATTTTAATTGATTTTGAAGAAAATTGTTTTCGAATTTTTCGAAATTTATTATATTCAATAAAAAAACATTTAAAAAAAACAAAAAAAAAATTAAATAAAAAATTATTTCCATTATTTATAAAGAAAAATATAAATTATATTATGACGTAGTTCAAAAATATTTACACATAATGTTTTGAAAATACATTTAACTTGCCTTTGTGTGTAAAAAAAAAAATAAAAATAAAATTTATTAGATTTAAAATTATATCTAACTTTAAGCCTTATGTAAACTTTAAAAAAAGATTTTTTTTTTTTTTTTTTTTTCCAAAATTATGTGTTAAGATAAATTTAATTATTTTTTAAGTTTTTACTTTATTTTTAATTTTATAACTTTTTGGTTTACATATATATATGATTTTTTATATTTTAAAAAACTGAATAAAAACTGTTATTTTTTGTTAATAATTTTATAAATGTAATAAAAATCGTAAAATAAAAATTTTTGGTCAATGAAATTATATATTAAAAAAAAAAAATGGTATTTTAAAAATAACATTAACCAAAACACTTTATTATCAATTGCGACCTGTGTATATTCATATTATATTCGATACATTATATTTCATTTTAGTGCGAATAAGAGATATATCTGAATTTAATTGAATCAAAATTTTAGAATATGAATACGATGAAAACGAAAGGGTGTTAATTCACAGTGAAAACCTGCATTTAACTAAGAAATAATTGATATGAAGAAACATTAATTACGTTATGCATATACCATATCGTCTATATCCGAAAACCGAAAAGTAATCAAGAACTCATTTTTTTCGAAAAGGGACGAAATAATGGGTTACGTCGGTTGCACACATAACTACATCTCTAATTTTTCACTTAATGGTGAAGCAAATTCCAGTCAAATTTGGCAAATCTATTTACTATAGCGATTAATAGAAGTGGAAAAAAAAAATTGTTACCAACCTATATATATTTTTAGAAAATAGTACAAAACATTTTAAAACATCAGCTGATTTTGACGTAGAATATTTTATTTACATTATTTTTTTCAATAAATAAATAAAAATGAATATTTAAGAAAAATAAATTTAAAGTTGATTATAATTTGATTTTGTAGGTAAAAAAGAATTAAAATTTCAAACCTCCTACACCTACCTACTATAAATTACATTTACATATTTTTAAATATATTGTTTATTGTGCATTTTTGGTAAGTAATTTTTATTTGAGAACTAAAAAGAAAAGTGAAATTCAAGAATGAAATCAAACGATCAAGAAAACGAAAAAAATAAAGAGCAACTAAAATTGGGTCGACCTCGTAAATCGATAGCGGCAAAAAGTTCAGCGCTCTCAAGAATACAGGCAGCGAATAAAAGAAAATTGTAATCGGATTTGTGATTAACAAAACTGTTTATTCAATATTGGTTTGTATTCATAAATGGTTAAACTGCATTTTACGTGAACATCAAGCCCGCCAAACCCAAATGCATTTTCAGGGAAAGGCCTCCCAAAGATTTCATATGTTTTATAGAGGACCTCTCCTGGATGTCAAATCCAAAAAGAGTTTTTTTAGAGATAATTCTACTTTTCCGTAATATAAAGTTCCAAAATTTTCACGAGCTATTAATACAAAACATATAAACACAAACAAAAATGCTTTGGATTTGGGGGTTTGTGCAACGCCTCTACAATCCAATTTTTTCAGTCAAAATAGAAATAAAACGATAAAGAAAGTAAAAATACATAGGTATTTGTCTTGAATTTTTTGCACTACCTACTATTTTTTTTTTTGTATCTTGTATTTGCATCTTTTGTAATCATTTTGTAATCACACTTGTAATTTAAAATTATTTTCTTAAAATTAAATATTTAAAAATTTTGAATTTCAGAAAAAATGGGTATAATTAAATGTTGTTATAACGGTTGTAATTATGAAAGCTCAAACATATTATATTTCTACAGTTTTCCGAAAAATATAAGAATGTAAGTACATACATATCCTATCTATCAGCATTATATCAGAGGCTCACGTGAAATATAGATATTGTGTTTATACTCAACAAATTGAAAAAGGAAACTATTATAATATAATCTATTTTCTATCTAGACTCCAGAAGAGAAAGGATTCTTAAAAAAGTATTTGAGATTCCGAATTATCATAACAGGTGTGTGAAATAAAAATAATATAGTAATTCAATGAACTACTAACCACGAAGATACCAACAAACTCTTTGGCTCTAAATCGACATTTTAAAATCACTACTTATACATTTCTTAAATTCACAAAAATGCTTCCATAAACAATTTTTTTTATGCAGGACAGGAATAAGAAGTTATTAACGCATACCTATATTATACATATTTTTAATTAAAACAGGCTAAAAGTATGGGTTAAGCATGCTGGGCTTTCAAATGAAGAAAATCATACCAAAGAACATTACAATCCTTCGAAAAAAATATGCTTTAGACATTTTTATCGATTAACGATAAGCAACGTACAGTGGGCACAAAGAGTTCCTGTATCACAACCTGAAATATGTAAATGTACAAGTCTTAAATTAGATGACTCTTGTGCAACACTCCTGGGTATAAAAAAAATTAAAAAGAAGGTAAGTAGATACTTTGTATATATATTAAAATTTAATTTTAAATTTTGTATATTTTTTTTTTAACGCTTTATTTTACAATTTGTTTTAGCAATTGGTACTAAATTCTATTAACAGAAGGTTAACAAATTCTGAGAATACTGATGAAATTAATGAAAATTTTGAAATCGTTTTTAAGTGTTCTCAGGAAGTATTCAAATTTATTTCAAAAGATAAAAGCGATTGTGAAAATAAAGCATTTGGTAAAAAATTAGCAGCAGATTTAAAAACGTTAGAGGTTGAACGCAAACAAGCTGTTATGAATTTAATTGATCAAGTGGTTAAATGTGGAATGACGAATCAGTTAACAAATTCTTCATGTATTTTACCTTAATACATTTTTTATAAATTTTTGAATTTGTTAAATAAAAACAAAGATTGAAATTTAAATTTTCTTACGAAAGTAGAACATTAAATTTAGATTTTGAATAATTTATCATGAATAATAAATACCATATTATAAAGTGACAATATATAAACTTTTGATACTAATCTCATCACTATAGATTCGTGTATCTAAATATCTAAATTATTAATAAATTAATTTTCATATTTTCAAAATGATTGAATACCTTTGTAGAGTTGACCATTATTGTCTTTTATACTATTGCCATCATCATTTGGTTGGTAAAGAAAGTTAATGAAGAGGAAAACAAAACAATAGTAAATAGCAAAATAAAATAGTATTAAAATTTTATAGAAAAATTAAGAAAATTTATTTTAAAATTGAACCACTGAAAAATAATATCTTGTCTAAAAACAAAAATTTAAATGGAAGTTTGTTCATATAAAGGTTGCAGAAATTCGAAGCAAAACAAGTTTTTTTTAGTTTTCCTCCTTCAACAGACTTTAGGTAGGTAGGTGTGAAAACCTTATACCTACTAGTAGTTAGTAGATCGATCAGATTGCCGGCAAAGTTAACTCCAATTAATTTAACAAGTTTGTGTTACTGCAGTCGCTTTGGTTAAAGATTTCTTCAGCAGCTCAGTTTTATCTTTTACTACTTATATCTACACAACTGACTGAATCTCTTAATGTTGGTAGGTAAATTTATTAAAATTAAACCATTTAACATTTAATGCTACTTATTTTCATTTTAAACAGATTTAAAATATGGCTTAAACATGCTGGTTTGGGTTACAATGATCCCAAGATGTTAATTATAAAATTTGTCTGAAACATTTTGCTGACAAATATAATTCAATTTTATAATGGAGAATACCTACATAGAAAATCATAAAAAAATTATTATTCTAATTTCAAGTCCAAATACCTATTTGTTATTGCACATACGAGACATTGGATGAAGCCTGCGCCAAGTTAATGGGAGAAAAAGGAAAAAAAGTATTTATGGAATTTGACAAGTCTATTTTAGGCAAATTTTACGAGTATGTAAATGAAAATATCGATTTGCAAATTTGTAGATAATAATTTTTTTGTTTTTTTTTTTTAAGCTTGGTGATAGCCCTACAAATAATACAGAAGGAAATGGAGATCAAAGATCCTAATCGACATTAGAACTAGCTACTGAAGAAAAAGATTAATATTCGACAAATAGCATCAATTTAAGTTTAATTTATTCAAGAAAAGTTTTGGAAGCATATTCCAAATGTCAAGCAAAAGATGATTGTGATGCATTTGTAATGCATTTAGCAGAATGTCTAAGATCAACAGCTGTTGAAAAGAAGTATCTAGCTATAAATTTAATTGATCAAGTTTTAAAAACCGCTGAAGAAATAGAGATAACAGATTTTTATTGCATACAAAAATAAGAATTAATTTCAAGTTAGCATTAAGTCATGTATCAAATAAAACTAAATATATTAATACTTGAGAAATTTTTGTTGAGTTAATTTAGTTTGAAGTTTTCTACTTACTAATATCTTATGTTATCAAATCATACAATTTTATTTTATTATTGTTGGTTGGATTGATACAATGATAGGTAGCTACCTACCTACTTTTAGGAATTAAGAATAATTTTAGCTAACTTTGATAATGAAATAAAACTACACTAAAAATACTAAATTGGCAACCTGTGATGCAATTTTGTTTGTTTTTTATTCCTAAACAAAATTTTTTTGACATTTTGATTTTACAATTTTATTTTACATTTTGTTTAATTAAGAAATTGAAGTTCATGCGAAGGTCGATAATATTTTCTAAAAATTTAAATTTATTAAAATTTTATTCATTTCGGAAAATGTCGAAAACAGCTTGTGTCATTTTAGCCCCTGGAGCAGAAGAAATGGAATTTTGCATCAGCGCTGATGGTAAGATTAAAAGAACTATATTTGCACCGCAACTTTGTGAAAATATCTTTTTACTACCTACAAAAAAATTACTAGCAATTATAGAAGTCAGTTCCAGTTCAATTGAGATCATTCATTTAAATTATCTGAAGTGACGTTTATGATTATAATTGTATTTAATTATTTCCTCCAAAGGAAAACATTATCTATCTCTACCTCTAGCTATGTTTTTATTTGTTGCCGGTTCGGTGTTAAAATCGATAACTATCATTATTTTTAATACATACAAAAAAGAATTGGAAATTAAAAATTTATTAAATTTACCTTTATTATATATCTTTATTATAATTATTAATTATAATTTTTGCAATTAATATTAAATAGTTTTTTTATTCACTTTTAGTTCTGAGACGAGCAGGAGTAACTGTGACTGTTGCTGGACTTGAAGGTTCAGATTCAGGTATCCAAATTATATAATATTTGTAATTCTTAATTGTGAAATTATAATATCTTTTAAAATCTCGATTTTTTTTAGTAAAATGTTCAAGAGGAATAGTTATTGTTCCCGATACCAGTTTAGAATCTGTATCTGATGTAAACTCAAGAAAATAATTACTTAATTGTCTTGAATATTATTTGTTTTCACTCTTGTTTTAGACTAATTTTGATGCCATTGTAATGCCAGGAGGATTAGGCGGCTCAAATGCAATGGCTGAATCTAAATTAGTGGGAAATTTATTAAAAAAACAAGAAAAAGAAGGTAGAATTATTGCGAGTATGTGTGCTGCTCCAATCGGTTTATTATCTCATGGAGTTTGTATTGGTAAAAGTTTAACATCATATCCAGCTTTTAAAGATAAATTAGCTGATAAATTTAAGTAAGATATTTATTTACTTTAAAAAAACATTATTCCTCATAAGAAAATTTTCTAAATTACCTTCCTAATCTCTTCAAATTTCATCATAAATATCTCATTTTGTTTTTAATTTTTTAAGATATATTGATGATCAAAAAGTTGTTCAAGATGGAATTTTAATTACTTCAAGAGGACCAGGAACAGCTTTTGATTTTGCATTGAAAATATCCGAAGTCTTAATGGGTGCTGAAAAATCAAAAGAAGTTGCAAATGCAATGCTGGTTAATGTATAAAACTCAATTGAAATTCAATTATTGTTTTTATTGAAATAATGAATAACCTACCTATATATGAAAACATTGTTATAAAGTAAAAAAGAATATATTTAAAGCAGTAAGAAAATTATATTTTCTTAAAAGTTTTATGTAAATACATATATGATATGTTTATGGAAAAAATTGTAAAAAAAAGGCGAATAAAAATTGAAGTAAAATTCAAAAAAATTAATAGCAATTCTAATAAGGATTAAATTATATTTGAATAAGATATTATTCTTCACAATTTTGAGGATTTATACAACCTATTACGATCTATTTTAAGAATAACTAGTTCTAGATCTAGACAGTGTAGAGAAAATACAGTTCAGTGATTAATAATAACTGATGATAGGTAAATTGAAAAGCATTTTTATAATATTCTATACCTTAACTACTAACTAAATTTTTGATTTTCTATTAAAGTTCATCAAAATAACAATCATTTATAATTTTCAGTGAAGTAAAGTACATTTGGCATTCCTAGGCAAACTAATTAATTGTATATAATCATAAAGGAATTATAAATAGAGAAACTAGTCCCATACAAAAAATACAAATACAAATAGTGAAACAAAAATTCCATATCACAACCCCATTAGCTTTTTTTTGTATTTTTTGAGAATTCCACTGCCACAAAAGCTTTTAAAACTTTAAAAATTGTATAGAACTGTAGTTATTTTGAAAGTTTTAAAAGCTTTTGCGAGAGTGGAATTCTAAAAAAAATACAAAAAAAAAAGCTCATGGGGTTGTGATATGGATTTTTTGTTTCACTATTTGTATTTGCATTTTTTGTATGGGACTAGTTTCTCTATTTATACTTCCTTTATGATATAATCGATATTCAAAAATAAAGAGTACCTAATTGAGACTATTTACATAATTTCTTGAATAAATTTAACAAAAGTAATTTTTTTTGTTTTTTTTTTTAATTTAAAATAATTCACAGTTTTCTTTAATTAACAATGACGCAAAATTATTTCACTTTCGTTTTTTTTTCAAGTACGCTTTATAAAGTAAGCTTCAACATTTTATTAATGTTGAAAAAGAAAACAACAACACAAAAGAATCTTTTGAAAAAAAAAAAAGAAGAAAGCATTTTCAATTTCAATTTTATTATCAAATTCAATCTGTTTAGTTCTTTGTAATTCGATTTATTAAATTTAATAATTTGAAAAAAAAAAAAAAAAAAAAAAATGTCTGATCAAGAAGGAAGCTTAAAAGCCGGCCATCCAGCAGCAGGTAAAGAAAAATAGAAAGATTTATTTGGGTGGGCGTGGGAGTTTTGGGGCTAAGTAAAAAAAAATATATTAATAACAAATGGTTTTTTTTTTCTAAATCTATAGTTTAAGAAAATTCCATATTTTTTTTTGGAAAATTACGGATGACCTTGAAAATTTTTGTTTTGAAATAAAGGGCAAAAAAAAAAAAATTTTTCATTCGTGGCGTTTTTATTTTTATATGAATTTTTATTTGAGATAAGCTGAAAATAAATATTAGAAACAAGGAAAAAAACAAAGAGATGTGACAATTTTCTGTGTACGTGTCAAATTCAACTTAAAAAAAAAAATAAAGAAAAAAAATTTCCATTTCCAAATTCCAATTAAACAGATTATTGTTTTTTTTTTCTAATTATAAATAATTTTCTTTAAATATAATTTGAATAAATTCAATACAAATTATACGTCGTAATTTAAAATTAATATTTCACGTTTTTTTTTTTTTCATTTATTTTCATTTTCTGTATTGTACGAGGTGTGCGTGAAATTATTCGCCTGATTTCCTTTTATTGAATGTACCCTACATAAAAACGTTTTTATTTTTGTTTTAAAAAGGTTTTAATTTTGTTTTATTGATGTTGTGCTTTTTCAGTTGAAGTACTATTATTTGCTATTCACCCGATAACAGAGTGTGGTTATCATTATGCACACTTCAGCTGTACTTTATTCGGCGCCGTGACATTTGTCCGCGATTGAATTTTCTAACTTTAGCGGACAAATGTCATTTTGCAAAATGTCATTTGTCCGCGATTGATTTTTCGAATTTTTAGCGGACAAATGTCATTTTGCAAAATGTCATTTGTCCGCGATTGAAATTTTTAATTTTTAGCGGACAAATGTCATTTTGCAAAATGTCATTTGTCCGCGATTGATTTTTCAGTTTTTTTAGCGGACAAATGTCATTTTGCAAAATGTCATTTGTCCGCGATTGATTTTTCAATTTTGGAGATACTGCAGATTACGTGAACCACTCAGAATCGTCTGAAGCTTGGAAAAGGGAAGAGGGGTAGAGTCCCCCCAAATTGTTCATACATTTTGTATATGCAATTTTTTTTTTTTGCCCGATTTGCCCCTTAAAGATAGGGTGGTGGGGGGCGGCGGGCGGGCGGGTGGACTGGTGGTTGGTCAGTGGGATTTGCGGCTGACGCTTAATTTAATGCTATTCCATTATATTAAAAAAAAAAGTAACAAAATATTTTTTTGCGCTTCTAAAAAGTATGAATTAAAACAAAAAAAAAAAAAGTTTTATCATGCACACCTCATATTTTTATTCATCATTAGCAAAACAAAAGAAAAAAAAAGGCAATAACTTAAAATTGTTTACAAAACGCGAAAAAAACCAGAATGAATTCATAAGGTTTTGTTGATTTTTTTTTTTTTCAATTCATCGTAAAACTCACAGGAACAAATTTATTTAAAAGTTTGTATATATTTTGAAATTCAAATACACTAAATCAGTGGGTTTAGTTTGCTTGAACCTTTTAAGCTTGTTCTTCGGGGTCATAACACGAGTTCTTGTAACTCAACAAAAATAAAACCCTGGGAAAAGTCCCCGGGCCTAGGATAGAAAGTATCATGGTGTAAGTTAATTCAAAGGTTTTAAGAGATTTTTGAGTTTAACATCAATATTCTGAGAATCATGCATCATTTCAAAAATAAGAAGAATTATATCTGATTATATGAATTGATGTTTCTCAGAAACCGGCCAGAGTTAATTAAGTAATGAACAGAGGTTTCTAATGGAGTTTACAGAATGGGGCTTACTTTAGGAGATTCAGCTGCAAACAAAATATTTTTTCTTTTGTGAAATCATAAAATTATTATTTTTTTTAAATTAAAGAAAGTTATTTTGTTTTTAATTTTAGTAAAAGCCGGCGGTATGAGAATTGTGCAACATAATAAACCTGGTCATACTACTGAAAGACCTGCTAAGGATGCCGAAGATTGTACTGGATTAACAGTAAGTAGAAAATTTAAGCTAACAAAATAAATAGTTTTAGGACGATTCAATATTTTTAAGATGGTTTTTCTTTCAATTAAATTACTTGATCAAAAATTATATGAAAACGGCCGCCGTTTTTCTTTTTTTCTGTATCGACTCTCGTTTTCGAGATATAAGACATTAAAAATAGAATGAAAATTAAAAAAATATATATATAGAGTAAACGGCTACGCTAGGGTATTTTTATTGCTTTAGTTAGAGTCTTTAGACAAGTAGACACAAACTAATAAATAACTTATATATAAAATAAAGACTGAAAAAATATAAAAAAGGTTGTGTATAGGAAAAATGACTTGAATTTGTTCTAATGCTACCGGATATCTCTGTGAAAGTCTTGCATCGCAAGAGCCTCGATGAGTGTATCGATAATTTTACATATTATGGAATTATCTCACTGAAACAGTAAATCGTCAATACAATAAAAAAATGATAAACATACGTACATAATACATACTTGCTTTGTTTATGAAATTAATTTTAGTAGGAAATTATTATTTCAATAAAATAATGTACACTTACTTATATGTATATCTATAAAAAGGTAGTCATGGATAATTTTCATCCCACTGAAATTAGCCAAAGCGACATGCGGTGGCTTTACGCAAGAAACCATAAATATGCTGTGGAGGCATTAAGTCCTTCCAAAATAGGTAAATGGATGTTATTTTTATCGAGCGATATCGTTAATGAGGTTTGGGACAAAATTAAAATGGCTGTAGCCAGTGGTGATCTGTGGCATGCAAAAGTGTCTACAAACAGTCCTAGACAATCTTCTTATGCTGTTATGATTTATACAAAAGATTATACCGATCTGGAAGATGTCATTAATGTGCTCAATTACCTTGAAAGTTCTGGGATAAAATCACCGCATGTCACTATAAGATATAAAACCGATGAACAAACACGTGCTGGTATTTACAGCGGGGGTAAACAAAGACCGTGGATATATTCTTCCGATACCATTCGCGGAGCAACAGTTACGGATGATCAGAGTAGTCATTCTCTTTCTTGGAGAAGTACTCAAATTCCAAATCCATCCTCTTCTTCAGCGAGTGCCCCGCTTGGACCTAGTTATCAAACATAAAAGGTTTGTAAGAACCCACCATTAATTTTATTATTATTATTATTACTTTTAATTTTTTTTGTCTACAACGTTTCACAAACAATTGATGAAAAGTTATGTATAAACGATTACTAAGTAAAATTTTTTGATTTTTATTCGAAATAATTGTTAAAATAAGTCAGTGATAGAAAAAATAATATGAATAATTTTTTTAAAAATTATTTCATTCAATTAATGGAGGTAGGGTTGCTACATGCAGATCATACGCCTCTTCGTAGCATTCGCTTCTATAATCTGTCCTTCATTAGCCATTAATGCACTAAAAGAAGAAGAAACTGAAGCCTCATTGCGTACCTAAGCGTTATAGGCAATTGTAGGGCCTTCACGTCTTGCTCATACGAATATTTTTTACTTCCGCTACAATGCAATTAACAGTTCATTGCGGTAACTGTGTCTTAAGTGTGCTCTGCACTTTTTCCCAAATACTGTCCATTGGATTGAGCAATTGTTTCTGTCGTTTGTCCTCTGTTTGTTTCCATTAATGTATCATTCCAATATTGCTTCGTGTTGGTAATCACCTAAAATAACGTCTAAATCCCGACAATTTCTAACGAATAGTTCCATGAAAACCTCTTGTACCGAAAGAGTCTCGATGAACGGTATCGATAATTAAGTATTCATGAACTAATTATCTTTCGACAAAACTATATGCAGTAAAAAAATGTTAATATAATTCATTCTTGTATATAGTATTATAAATTTAAGTACGAAATTATTATTTCAATAAAATAATTTATGCACTTACGAATTTTATATATTTATATAAAAAGGAAATTATGGTTAATTCTCATTCACATCCTACTGAAATTAGCCAAAGCGAATTGCGGTGGCTTTATGCAATAAACAATAAATATGCTGAGGAGTCTCTAAGTCCCGAAAAAGGGGGTAAATGGATGTTATTTTTAACGAGCGATAGCGTCAATGAGGCGTGGGACAAAATTAAAATGGCTGTAGCCCGTGGTGATCTTTGGCAGGCAAAAGTGTCTACAAACATTCCTAGAAAAAGTTCTTATGCCGTTATGATTTATACAATAGATTATACCGATCTGGAAGATGTCATTAATGTGCTCAATTATCTTGAAAGTTCTGGATTAAAATCACCGCATTCCACTATAAAATATAAAACCAATGAACAAACACGTGCTGGTATTTACAGCGGAGGTAGACAAAAAGCGTGGATATATTCTTCCGATACCATTCGGGGTGCAACAGTTACTGATGATCAGCGTAGTCATTCTCTTTCTTGGAGAGGTGTTCAGTTTCCAAACCAATCCTCTTCTTCAGCGAGTGCGCCGCTTAGACCTACTTATCAAAGATAAAAGGTTTGTAAATACCCACCATTATTATTATTATTATTATTATTTTTTTTTTTTTGTCTACACCGCTTCACAAACTTTTAATAGTTCATGAAAAATTATGTACAAACGAGTACTGTTTAAGTAAGCCAAAAATCTTTTTCGGGCCACTCAAAACATTATAAATCTATGGAAAAGTAAAAAATTCCATGTTAGAGTACATATTTTCAAAATATTATATCCAACGAACGTCTGAACTGATTTCAAATATTTTTATTGTTTTAGACAGGTAAATACAGAAACTTAGGGTAAAAAATATAAAAAAGGAACTTTATAGAATAACTTCGAATAAAATATCAGAATTTACTATTTATTTTTATTCCTTAGAATTTTAGACTTCTGATGAAAAGAAAAACCAATGTAATTTAATAAAATTAATTAAAAATATAATTTCATATTATTTTTCAGCAACCTGTTAATGTCAATTCTCAAGTAATAAGTGGTGCGCCAGTTAAAGGTATTTAAAACAGATACTTGTTTTGATTCGATTTCAAACATTTTTATAAACTTTATGTATTTTTAGCTCATCAAGATAATTCTTCAGTTCAAATAGCGCATTCACAAAAACCAGTACAATCTGTTACAATGAAACCCGTAAATCATATTCAACAACCTCGTAAATAGATTTTGATGGTCCATTTTGATAACAAAAAAAAAACATTCTTGTATATTTCAAATTTTCCAGAATACCACAGCCTTATAATATTTTACAATTGTAATATTTAATAATATTTGTTGATTATTGGCCTAGGATTATTATTGACTTCAAAAATTTTGTCTCAAATTTTCTACTTCTTTTTGTATTCCTTGAAAATTGTTTATATATAAAACAAACGGTGTATCTGATCATTTCGATTGATTAACTTATGTTCATGTAACAGTATGAAACACTTAATATTTTGACTTTTCAATTTATTTTTATCAGTAACAACTATCCCTGATTTTAATTTTTATTCAAATTATTCAATAATATTATTTTTGGGCATAATTAAATAACATTTTTTAAATGGTTCACTTTATTTTGTCTAATGCTGAATAAATATTTAACGAAGTATTTCGTATGAAAAACTAAAATCTGTGCAGTTTTATGTGACTTTTTTTTTATGTTAATTAACACATTTGAGACGAATAAATTTATTGTCAAAAAGATTAGGAAGTAAATTAAGTCATCGTTAAATTTTTGTTGTATAAATTTGGTTGTGGTCAAAATTGTTTTTATACATATTAGCTATTTTATTAATTTTTAGATATTATTGTTAAGGCCAATGTAATAAGATTACATTTTTTTTTTTAAATAATATATTTGCGATATTAATAATATATGTATGATGCATTTTTTTACGGAATAAAATACAACTTGATAATTCTTAAATCTAATATAAGAAAGTTTTTATTATATTTTTCAGATGGATGCTAAACTGCAAGATAAAGAGTTGGTTTTATTTTATTTTTTATACACATTAAAATTCGGACTCGGAAATAAAGCACAAATTTATTAGATAATTAGCATGAAATTATTTATTTGATTTTTAATCTTAAACTTCATTAGCCGTGGAGTTCCATAAGCGGTTTTTAGTTTTGGCATTATTTTTATCATATTTGCTAATTGGTTTTAAATGGGCTGCATCGACTATGTCCCTGAAAATGCATAATTATTATTTATGTTAGATTCCAATTCATTCCTAGTATTAAAATCTTTTTGGAATAGTAGTAAAGAGACATACAGAAAGAAATGAAATGCAATTAATTGATTTAGATTAAATTTTTTTTTTTCTTAAATACAAAAAAATAAATTAATTTTAAAATTACCTGAATTCATCATATGATTGCGATGTATGACAAGCTCGAAGCTTAGCATCATTTTTTAAATAATAAATTTTTTCTTTTTCAAGCTTCTCAATGCATTCATTATATAAACATATTAATTCTTCTTCAGTTAATTTATTATTATCCTTTAAGGGAATTGAAAAATTTATCCTTGAGGTTGACATTTTGACTAATTTCTTGATGAAATATTTTTAAAATGTAAGTATCGAATTTATATTTATTTGATTTATTTGTATATATTTTTTTTCCGGATAAATTAAAAGGTTACACGAATATTATATCATTTTAAAAGAAAAAAATACATTATATTATTTGGTCGATATTAATTTAATGTTATGACAACGATAACGATTTATATTTGTTATTTCAGCAAAATTCAACTGTATAATTATTCCTTAAAGTAATTATATAGAATTTAATAATAATAAAGACTTAATAGTTGAAATGGAATAATTTTTACGATAATTTCATATCTTGATAACCCATAACCCAAAATTCAGTTTTGAATAATAATCCAGTAGAACTGAATACTGTATATAATAATAATTGATATACATATACATATTGTATATCGTATATTTTTGAGAATACCTAGTTTGTGTTGTAATTTTTTTTTAAAACTAGACGAAATACCCGGCTTCGCACAGTATTCCCGAACTTATATTAATATCAAAACACTTTAATCCAGATTTTGTGCACTAAAAAAAACAGAATTTCAAAATTTGTTAAATAGCCACTTTCCCGGTGCCTTAACACATCCAGTCTTCTAAATAGTCGATTCGGGTCCAACGCTATAATATTTTATCGAAATATACCTAAATTTCATTTTGTGCGCTAAAAAAACAGATTTTCAAAATTTTTTAAATACTTCCCCGGTGTCTTAACACATCCAGTATTCTAAATAGTCGATTCGGGTCCAACGCTATAATATTATATCGGAATATAGCTAAATTGCAAAACCGCCTTCTAAGGTAGCCCCCCGTCGGTGCCTCGG
The DNA here is from genome assembly GCA_964007475.1 of Hybos culiciformis. Classification (NCBI taxonomy): domain Eukaryota; kingdom Metazoa; phylum Arthropoda; class Insecta; order Diptera; family Hybotidae; genus Hybos; species Hybos culiciformis. Next base: position 105,023,484 of record OZ023274.1, read on the forward strand.
ATCAAAATTTCTAGTACCCTATAACCATCTCGGGCCCCCATGATACTTTAAGTTCAAAATTTCAGCCAAATCGGTCCAGCGGTTTAGGCGTGATTGAGGACAGAGGACAGAGGACAGAGGACAGAGGACAGAGGACAGAGGACAGAGGACAGAGGACAGAGGACAGAGGACAGAGGACAGAGGACAGAGGACAGAGGACAGAGGACAGAGGACAGAGGACAGAGGACAGAGGACAGAGGACAGAGGACAGAGGACAGAGGACAGAGGACAGAGGACAGAGAAACAGAGAAACAGAGAATTTTCATTTTTATTTATTAGATGAAATGGATTGAAACATATTAAATGAAAACAACAATTTTTTTTTTTCTATTTTGGCATTTTTAATATTTTATTTTGCAATCATTAAATTTCGCCAATTCTCAATTTATATTAATTTTTATTTGTTTTACATAATTTTTTTTTTTTTTTTTAAATAACATTGAATATATAATATATATATAAGTTTTTTTTTTTTTTATATATATATATAAGATTTTCTTTTGCAATTTTAAATTATTTTTTGTTTCTGAAATTTCATATTTTTGGATAGTACATAATTATAATTTTAAATGTCTTATATTTATATAGGTAATGTTTAAAATCTATTATAATTTATATTCTATTAGTTAATTCTGATTTTTATATTTTTTTGTTTTTAAATATTCATAATTGTTATAAATTTAATGAAAATATAATAAATTGTGTTTATTATTAATTCACAATTTTTCACATAAGACGCTTCTTTTTTTTTTTTTTTTTAACAACATAGGTACAATGTTTCTACGAATTAATTAAAATTTAAGTTTACGTTTTTTTTTTTTTTTTTAATTTTTATTGACAAGGATAATACTTTTGCAATTCTTTTTTATTTTTTTTCTTGAATTATAAATTTTCAATAAATTTGACGCTAATTTATTTTTATATATAAGTTAACATTTATCAAAAATAATTAAAATCTTTTTTTTTCTTAATTTTTCCAATAAAAGTTATTTAATTATTAATTTCTCTGTAACAAATTGGAAATAAATATTTACTATAGTGTTATGATGAGGCCTAAATTTGTTATTCGGGAATTTTTTCAAAATCCTAGTATGTAATTGCATTTTTTGGACTGCTCAGAACTCTCTATCTATAAGAATTCACAACAAATTGAAGATTTTATTAAGAAATTCATTCAATATTTTAAAATTGTTCGTCAGATTTTAAAACTCACTTTAGTGGATTAAAGTATGTATTTTTTTTTTTTTTCATATTGTCATTATCAATTATTTTTGGGATCGAAATTCAAACCTCACTTCTGAATTTAGCGTAATCAAAGTCATATATGAAAAAGAAAATAATTTTGTTCTAACTATAAGAGTAGGTATTTATATAATCGATAATACAAATTTATTACTATTAAATTTAGTATAGATAATTTAGTAAAAAAAAAAAACAATTTAAATATGTTTATTAACTAATTGTTACAAATTAATAGAGAATAGTTAAAAACAATTTTATAAATTTTTTGTGCTTAATAAAATTAAAATTTTTTTTTACTTAAAGTATTAGTGTTAAAAGTTTTTAGGAATTATTTGTGTTTAATGTATTTTTTTTTTTTTTTATTATAAATTCTACAGCTCATTTCATTAATAATGGTAGTACTAAAGCCTTGAAAAATTTCAAGCAATTTATTATTTTCAGTTATTTTTTTTTTTAACTGATATTACACATTAATGTTATTAATTTGTTATACTTAAAATTTAAAAAATTTGGCAAAAACATTTTTTTTTTTTTGGTTGAGAGTTATAAGATTTAGAGTTAATAAACAAAATTTATTTTGTATTCGAAACATGCTGAAATTTGAAATTTAAGTAAACAAAAATTCAAATTAAAAAATTTTTGTCTGTTACATAGAATGTATTTAAGTTACTTTAGTTAAAGTAAGTAGTTCGAGATGGTTACATTTAATGAATAATGTCACCTGATTTATGCAGCAAATTTAAGCCAATTGACACTATAAACATTGTCCCCATGGCGACGCTTGGAACATTAATTAATTAGAGTTATAATATACGAATGTACATTATTTAAAAAAAATAATAATATATTTATTTGAACATGTTTCGAAAATTCATGAAAATTCAAAAAGTATGTGAAAAATTTTCTATTAATCGTGTTAACATTTTTTTTCTTGGAATTTAAAGTTTAGGTAGGAATAGAATTTATTAGAAAATTATTAGAAACAAGCAATTTCGAGAGTGATTATTTTTTGTACTTATCACATATAAATTCTAAACATTTATATATTTATTTTTTCCTCATCAAAAAAATACATTTAATTATAGGTATTTGTGTGACATTCAAATAAATTTATTTTTATTCCATTTTTTTTATTATACAATTATTTTTTCCGCATATTAATTAAAAATCTTTAGTGATCCTCTTTCAATAGGTACACTAAAAAAAAAAATTCTCATTTTTAAATGATCGGTCAAATGAATCCATATGTATTGTATGTGTAATTTAGAAAATCGAAGACTGATATAGAATTATGATTCTGCATATTAAATAAAATTAAGAAATATGTGCTTCTGCTTTCCCTGTCTCTTGTGGAATATATTTTTTAATGTTTGCAACTTTTATATGCAAGTGGTTTAACAAAATATTGAGAGCTTTAAAATGCCTATCTAAATACAAATGCTAGTTTTTATTTTACGTAATAATAATAGAAATATAATTTAATTTGAAGGTGCTGGGATTTTTATTTATTTTCAGTTATTAAACGCTGACTAAAAACGACCTTCGATAAATTGAATATAATAGGTGAAAATTATTAATAAATTTTCTTTCAATCGTAACTTTCCATGACACTACTTCAATAAATGTTACATAAATAAATTAATAAATTGATCTTTTACAATTCATTTTGTTTTTCTTCCACATTTTCCCATATATATTCTACCATTACATCAGAATTTGTACAAATTTATATTGAATTGGAACATTATTAAATCATAACACATTTACGAAGTTTTTTTTGATGACCCGTACAGCATAAATCTATATAAGTCAAAATAAATCTATATAAGTCAAAATAAATACAGAAAATATTACTAAACTTTTCGCCACTAACTGTAAAGTGAACATTTGCACACTTAAAATGTATTTATTACTTACTCATTCGCATTATATAAATATGATAGAGAAATAAGATATTGGAGGTTAGGGTTGATTAATTAGCTGTTCTAAATCATTTTTGAATTGTAATGATCTGAAGATACTTTAATAATTTCACATAACTTCAGATTATAAAAAAAAATATTTAGATACTCTTGAATAAAATCTTAAAGTTTCAATTAGAAATTATGTGGAAATAGTTTGAATAATATTTTCATAAAATTTCGAGAAATTGCAATGAATATTTAAAAAAGTTAACATTTTTTTAACCTATAAATATTTTCATATGAAGAATATTTCTAAATAAAATATAAATTGAGGTTTTTATTGAGGTTTACCTTTTTCAAGTTTAATGGAAAATCATCATAAAAAAAAAAAGAAACCCAAACGAGAATATTTAATGCAGACTTGCTTTTGTGATATATGTAAAAGATGATATGTTAAAGATTTTACGTATATAAATTTAATTATTTTTTAATGATTGATGAAAATATGTGTAAAACACTAATTTATAGTAATTTTTGTCAAAGCCATAATTTTTTCACATTTTTAAGTTATTTTTAATAATATTTTAATTTATACTGTATTTTTGTATATATATAACCAAATTACATCAAAATTGTAAGAGCTGTGTTTTTTTTTAAGTTAAGTATCTTTTCACTTCAAATAGGTTCAATCAATTAAATATTAATCTATATTCAAAAATTATAGAAAATTATTTTCAAACTTATTATTTATTAACCATGTGTATTGATAGTATTTTATGGAATTTGAGAATTTAGTGAGTGAAAAAAAATTATAATTTTGAAATTTATTGAAATTAAAAATGCTCTTACATTGTAAATTGGACGATATAAACACAATATCAGTTTGAATCTTTTTTCTTCATAGTACATACTTCTAATCTAACTTGAGAAGCTTGCAGAGGGACTAATTATTTTTTTTTTTATTTTTCAATGTCGTTTTCATGCGTACGGAAGCTTTAAGGGTGTATTAAACAAATTTTGTATCTAAATTTATAAGAAAAAAAATTAATTAGTTAGTTAGTTCAAATTTAATGTCAATTTTCTTTTCTTACACATTTCGGAGAATCTTCTAAAATTAATAATGCAATCAATTTTTTATGTTCGTTTCTTTTCCTAACTTAGGTATATATTGTGTCTAATGGACTTGCTTGAATCTACTTAATACAAATTTTGTTCTATCTTTATATTATCATTATAAGATATACATGCATTAAAGGGTAAAATTTCTCAAGTTAGATTAAATGTACTGAAATTATAAAATATATTATAATTTTTTATGATATATTATTATTTTTTTTATTATCTAATTTCATAAAAAATAAAGAAATATTGATTTTTTTGAAGTTATTTAAGATTTTTAATTTTTTTTAAATAAATTTTTTTATTACATTTAAAAGTAAATTTATTTTATTATTTTTTCAATACATAATTATCTAAATTTTTATTATTCTTATTTTTTTTAATATTTTTTATTTAAATTTATTTAACTACAAAAAAATTATCAATTATATAAATAAAATAAATAAAAATATAAATATAATAAATCATTTTATTGGTTTTAATCAAAGAAAATAGAATTAAGAAGGGAAACGCAGAATAAAAATAATTTTAGACAACGATAGCATTTATTTTCTTTTTTGTTTTAATTTTATATGAAAATTGGGATTTAAACTCGTCATCGAAATATATTTTGGGATTTAAACGTGTCATCAAATTTTATTTTAAATTTTTATAATGAATTTATTAATAAAATATGAGTGACAAATACAAATAAAAAATTTTAGTAAATTGTTTGATCGTTTCACTTCTTAATCCTTATATTTTCTTTGGTTTTAATATACATATACATATATATATATATATATATATAGTTTTCGTACAACTATAGTTAAGTGTAGTTTTTTTTTTATATTTTTAAAACTATTTCTTTGTTGTTTTAATTAATTTATTTTTTTAAAAAATGAAAATTATTGATTGTTTATTTTTATTTTATTTTAAATTTTTTTATTTAAATAAAATAATCGATGTCTTTTACCTTTTCATTGTTTAAATTTTTCTATTTTAATTTTGTTAAATATTTTATAATTGGTTATTTTCGAAATTAAAAAAATAAAATTCATCTTTAAAATAAATTGTTTTTTAAAATCAATAAAAAAAAAATTAATATTATTTTTATTTATTTCGATTTTGACAAAACTTTTTTTCTAAATTCATTTTTAAGTAAATATTTAAATTTATTGGAAAATAATTATTAAAATCGATTATTTTTTGTAAGTACCTACGCAAAATTTTCGGAAAGAATGGGTTAAGAAAAACATTTTTATTTTTGGTATTTTTTTGTTTTTATCGTTTTAAAAATAATAAAGTTAAAATTAAAATATGGAGAAATCAGTATTATTTTTATTTTTAATTTTATTTTTAATTTTTTTTTTTTTTTAATACAAGGTGTTACGAATTTATGTGATTTGAATTCGTAAATACAAATTGTATTTATCTTTTTAATTTATATATAATTATATATAATGATTAAGAAAAGCAATTTTTATGCGATTAAGAAAAAACCGATTCAAATTTCTAAAAGACATTTTTTTTTTTTGTTCAATATTTATTTAATTATTTTTTTTTATTATTATTAATTAATTTAATTTTTTTTAAAGAAAATTTATGATTTATATAAATTTTTGTTATTATTATTAATTTTTTTTCATCTTGTTAAAATAAATAATTTACTGACTTTCTTCAGTCGGCAATTTGGCCAATGTTAATAATATCATGGTTAATTCTTTACGTGATATTTTACCATCCTTATCGTAACCTACACCACGTAAAATAGTTTCTTCAAATTCAATTAAATCTTGGGCATCATAATCCTGTGTTTGTGATAAAAAAAACAAATATATAGATAAAAATAATACTATTAATATTTATGTTTTTAAAAGTCTGGTCAAAAATATTGTGTACATAACAAGCGCGAGAAAATGCGAACCAAAAATGACGGGTTTTCCGACTTTGGCACTCTGTATTTAGGAAATGAATTTTTGAAAAACCAAAAATCCAATTTGGTTTTGTCTGCTCTCTTTAGACGGCAGATCCAAGTAACGAAAATACTAAATTTCGTATGAAATCGTTCTTTATACCTTTTTTACTAGTTCTAATAGATCTTTCAAAAAACCTCGAAGTTCTTCATTTTCAATAGAACCACTGTTGTCCTGAAAATAAAAAAAATAAAATAAAAATATTTTTATACAAGAAATATATTGATAATTAATTTTCCTACATATAATATACCGATTTAATTGAAAAGAACTTACTCTGTCGTACAATGAGAAAACTTTCTCGATATCTTCTTTAGTCAATTTAGTTGCACCCTATAATAATGAGAATAAAAAAAAAAAAACAAACAAAAATTTTAGTAATTGGTTAAAAAATAGATTAATATTTAATGTTATTTTGAATATAATTATTATTATTTTTTTTTTTAATTTTAATAACACTTTTATTATCCCAATTATGTATAACAGAACTCAATTACAACGAATTATTTTTTTTTAACATTTTTATTTTAAACGCATATTTTTTTTTTTTATACATTTTGCATGTTATATTTATGTGTTAATATATAGTGTAATAATGTGTATATATAATATATTGAGTTTAAAATTATATATTTTATATATTATTTTAAAAATAAAATTACAAAACATATAAACAAAAATTTTTTTTCCCGGAACATTAACCCTTTGATTTATTTACATTTCATATATTCCGAAAGAAACAAAATCTGTGTTTAGTTATATTGACATTTCGAAAATCCAAAGGATTAATATTTAAGCTAAGATAATACAATTTTAAAACATAAAACAATTATGCTACTTGGATGCAGTGATTGTGCCGTTTACATTATTCGATCTAAACACTTTGTACATAATTGTATTATTAATAAAAATTTTAAAAATTATTATAAACATAAAAATTGTGTATATGGAATTTCGAATAGTTAGTAGTGTAGTTATTAGTGTATAAAAGATTGACATGCATTTTAATTTAGATGAAAATCTGTGATGTTTTAAGTTAAAAGTTTTTTTTTCACAGCTTCAAACAGTCTTTAACTATACATAAACTTCAAAAGAAAAATTTATGATAAATTTCTTTTTTACCAACACACATCATATAAATTATAATCTACCTGGATGTAAATTTTGAGAAACTTGTAAAATTTATGCAAATGATTATATTAAAAATGCATAATTTTTAGAAAAAATATCATAAATTTTATCATATTCATATAGTTATCTACTCTTTTTTAACTGAAGTTATTGCATAAATTTTGGAATTTGCATAATTTGACAAATTATTATTTTACGGTTAAGAACTTTAAGAACATTTTTTTTCTACAGAAGTTTATATGGTTATTCAAATCGGTATAACACAATCATACTGGGAAAGTGTGGAAAGTGAATTATAATAGCATATCTATGTAATGAAATTTATGTACAAAAATTTTCGTAAAAATATAAACTTTATCCCAAAAATAGTACTATTATTCATATAAGTTTCACTTATATGCGGTGTCAGAGATATTTGCAACATTTTATTTTCCAAAGCGTACACAGGTAGAGAAATAGAATTTTTTTTTAAATGCATCGGTAATATAAATCCCCATTTAAATTAAGAAGAAAATTTATTGAAAAGTTTTTGGAGAATTACATATACAGTGAAATATATAATTCTAAAATTCTTATAGAACTCTTATAGAACTATTTTAGAACTGTGTGTAAATTTTTACTTTCTTAACGTATATATTTAAATATATGTTTAAGATCTTTTTCAAAATGTGCATATAAGATCTGTTTTATCTGTTTTTTTTTCAAGATTGCCTAATTCTTGTGATTCTTTAACAAAAAATACCTCTCATGATTATGCTCAAGTTAAGAAAGTGAATTGTTCTATTATTTGACCATTTATACATTTTTTTTCTTAGTTGTTAAAAAAAAAAATGGAGATTGAACCCACATATTTATTATGTTTTTTTTTATGTGTATTCCTTTATTATGAAAAAAGGTATAAGAAATAAAAAAATTATTAAGGTACTTTCATACAATATATTATATAACTACTTAACATCAATTTCAAATTGAGGAAAACATAAACAAAAAATTATAAGAAAGGAAACATATTATACATATATATTATTTCATCCTCCTTAAATGTGTATATAATTTATAGAAAACATGCAATTAATTTAACATTTATAGAAACGGATATCCTCAAGGATTTTTAACGATTATTCAATGAATTTTATATGAAAAAAAAAAGGGAAAAATTAATAGGTTTTATTTTCTTAAAAAAAAACATACTTTATTTATATTTTATATAGACGGACCAAGCTTTCTGAATTAATCTAAAATAAAAAAAAAACCATCAAGCACTAAGTAAAATAAAATGAAAAAATTATAAAATATATTTTTTTAAGTAAATTGTAAATTATATACAGATGGATTTAGCTTTTGGAATGATAGTATTCTTTTTTTGAACCTTTTTAAGCCACAGATATTTTTTTATTTATTAAAATTATTTACATATAACAAAAAAATTGTCATAAAATAAATTTTAATATTTAACCGAAATAAAAATTTTATTATTTTTAAATAAAAATATATGTAAATACCTACTTTATCAAAAAAAGTATTATAAAAGAAATGTTTTTATACATTCTAGTATAATTTATTTAGATCTATTGGAAATTTGTATGAATTTGATTTTTAAATGTATTTTTCAAATTTATAAAATAATGAAAACTCAAAACAAAAATAGCTATAAGGATCATGTCTTTAACTCTATTTGTGTACATACTTATTTTACACTATCTATACTAACAAGTTTTCAAATAACAGAAATGTGTCTATTAAGCATAAAACACGGATGAATTAAGATCATTATTGTCAATTAGTCTATATACTTATTAACGAAGTAAGTCAATTTGGTAGTACAAAAAAATATTTACTGCATTAAAATCTTACATTTGCGTTCATACATTTTTCTTTAACGTTATACATAATACATTATATAGAATATAAGTATTACAGAAAATTTAGTAGTCCTTTAAATAAAAAATATAAAATACCCATTTTAATTAAATAACTATGCGAATTGTGTAATTTTACATTATAAAAAGTTTTCGTTTTTTAATGAAAATATAAGTTAATTAGGATTTCAACTAAATTTAAATCACCAAAACGCATCACAGAACAGTTGAAAAAAATAAACCTTAAGTGGTTTTTTTTTGTTTTTTAAATTATTGTCATCACATAAAAGTGTGGTTTTAAGTAGTTTTTATTTTTAATTAGCTACATGTGCTGCTTCAAAACTTTTATTTTATACTTCTTGAAAATGAAATAAAAAAAAATAGGATTTGAGATAAGTATAGTTTTGAAAAATTAAACTTGCATAAAATTTTGCACCTATAATGTGAAAGATTGCATTTTTGGTTGTTCATATATCATTTTGACTTAGCCTAAAGGTAATACAGACGAATAAGGCTAAATTTTTTGACTATCGGATAAATGTTGTTTAATTTTTTTTCTCGTTAGTGTTTATTATATATATATAATTTATTTAAGAATAAAAACAGAGGTAATAAAAATTATAATTTTAAAAGCACACAGTATTTTTTACAGCAAAGACAAAAAAAAAACTTCAAAATAATTAAATAAAAATAAATAAATCTATATTACATAAATTAAGATGAAGCTTTGAAAAATCTAAGCATTTTTGAAGAGTGAAAGTAAAGGATCAGCGAAGTTATTAAATCAAACAAAAAATAATAAAGTAGACATTAATTGCTTAAAAAGGTTGTAAGTTTATTTTTAAATGAAGACGTCAATTTATTTCAAAATTCTGTATAAGATTATTGATATCTCAATTTTTTTAAATTGGAATTTGAAACTTTTATTAAGTTTGAAATTAATTCTTATGAAATATTTTAAATGTTATCATGAAGAAACCTTTACGGGAAGGTTATATAACCAAAAATTATTGTGAATTTCAATTGATATTATGAAAAAGAAATTAAGTGTTTTGTGCAGCGAGTTATACTATCTAACAATCTAAATATAATATATAGTTAGAATACAATATTTAATGATTGCATTCAAAAATGAAGTTGTATACAACATAGGTTTGATATATTTGAACAGATTATTGAATAATAATTATTTTTAATAAATATATAATATATATTTAATATAACATTAAATTGACCATATGATAATCAAATAAATTAATATTAAATTAGTATGTATTAACAAATATAAACAAAAATAAATAATAATAAATAATTTTTGATATCAATATACTCACTGCTTCAATGCCTTCCTTCATTTTATTTATTATATATATATTTTTATTTTTTATTTTTTTATTCATAATATATAATTCATAAATTCAAATCATAAATTATAAAAATATTTATTTATTATGTGTGAATTAAAAAAAGTGATTTATATTTCATTCAAATGTGCGATAAATTAAAAAAAAAAAAAAAATTATCGATATAAAGATTTCAAAAACATATGTTTCATTGAAATGTAAACAAAAAAACGAAATTTATAGCAATTTTAAATGCATTTATCATTTTTATTATTTAAGGATTTAGAAATGTTTTATTTTATTTAGTTTATAGTTTGTTTATCGTTTATACATAATGTTACATTTTAGTTAGGAATTAATTATTTTTATTTTATATTGTTTGTTTTAATTTAGAAAAGGATAGATAGTAGCGGTATAGTTCATTCACATAATAATTATATAGTTGATTCACATAAAAAAAAAAAAACAATAAAAGAAAGAGAAAAATAAATAATTTTTTTATTCAGTTATGTTTATTTTTGTGTTTCTATAATATTTTTATAAATTGGTATATTCTTGTAATATTTTGTTATATGTTAATTTATGTTAATGAATGTAATTATCAAAAATTGAATAAAAATTAAAAAAAAAATTACGAAAAAAAAATATTTAATTCAAAAAATAAATCCATTTTCTCTAAATATTAATTTCCAATTATTTGTGCACACGAATATATCATTATATAATCATGTATGTTAATATATATAATATTGTATAATATCATTCAATTAAATATAAGTTAAAAGATTTAAATTTATTTATTTATTAATATTTTCTTTAATTTGTAGTAGTTTTTACTTTATAATATAGTATTTATTTTATCAATTTTTGATATTACAATTTTTGATATATATACATTTATAAATGAATGTTTTGCAATTAATAATTTCATTTATTTTTGTATAGTTGTAATGGAACATTATTAGGGTGACTATTCAGTTAGTGCAATGCAATGATTGAAAAAATCCGCTTCAATTGAGCATTATTATAAGAATGAAAAAAATAGATTGAGGTATATAGAGACTGCACAAACATGATAGTATTGCACAAAGATTTCTAAGCTTCTCAAGCTCATGCATTAGATGGTGGCGTTAGAAAAAAAAAAAGTTATTGCCTTTAAGCGTAATTAATTACTTCTAACGAAATAAAATTTCATTTAAAAAAGGTTTTCCATATTATTACTATATAATGTTATTTTTGTTTTGTTTCAAATATGACACTTAATAGTTTTAACTTATAATTTAAAGTTTACTTTTAATAAACATTTAATTTTTGCATTTACTCTATTAAAATTTTACTGTGAAAGGGATGTTATTTTGTTTTCTACATTAATTTAACTCAAAATTTAAAGATTCTATGAATCAAACGCAAGTTTTTGTACAATTTGTATTTATACTACAGAAGTTCTAAACATCGGAACATTATTTTCATTCTTACTAAAATAATTTTTTGTTTTTATAAAATGCATCATTACCTCGACATTAATTTATTTTCGAACAATTTTCTCAATTTTTTTTTTTTTCATGCAATTAAATCAAAATTTTCAATTTATGTGTATTAATATACATATTGTCAACGTAGTTAGTTGGATTTCTTAATCAAATTACAATAATCATTATAATGTTAAACATGTTAGTTTTTCGATAGAGTTTTTATTTGTTTTAGTTGGTTTTTGAAAGATATATAGTTTTGAATTTATAAAGTTGTACACAAAATGTATTTTCTTGGAAATATCGTTGCTAAATCGTAATGTATCCCAAACATCTGTAAAAACGATAGTTTACTTGGGGTTTCATAAAAACTTAACAGTCAGTTTTTGAATTTTTAAGAATATATAAACCAAATTATTTCAAAATTAATTATAATCTAGCTAAAGACTAAACATAAAATTAATAATGTACCTGAATCCTGAATATTCCATATTATTAAAGATTTATTTTATATACGAATGACCATAATTAATCATATTTCATTATAGAATATAAAAAAAAAAATTAATACAATAAATTATGAACATATAGTTATGGTTTATTTAATGAACTAATTCTGTAATTGAAATTTGAAAATGATAATTTAAATCATAAGAATTGATTATTATGTAATTATTATAATAAACAAAATGTTAATTTAATATTAGTTTATAGTGTTTTAATAAATTAAAATCAAACCACACTTAGTTGTGGTTTAAAAATTTTCGGAAAGCTTAAGATGAACTCTCAGCATATTTAAGCAGTTAAGGATATTTCTAAGTTGCATCGAATTAACAGAAATTTTCTTTTTATTTGTTATAAAATTAATTCAATTATTCTGGAGGAATTAATTTTATTAAATTTTGTATATAATATATATTATATGTATAAAATAAACATAATTAAAAATAATTGGCTTTTTATAATCAAAATTATTCAATTGAAAGTTGAACATATTATAATTTCATTCTGCAGTTTGCTTTAATAATTGATCTTTTTCTGCTATAAACATTTTTTTATTTTTATTATTTTTTTTTTTTCCAAAGCTACATTTATTGTGACTTATATAACAAAAAATTAAATTTCCATGAACTTTATGTAGACTGGAAGGAAATTGAAAACAAAATTGCATTTTGTTAAATTAAATGAACAATGAATAACAAATCCAAAATAAATAAAATTTTCTACATCCATTATTTCATTGATGTAGAAATAATTTTTAATAAAATTCCAAATAATATATTTTATAGTATTTGAGAATTTGATGTTGAATGTCGAGTTTGAAATATAAATATATATATTGTATAAAATAAAAAGTTATTTGATAAAAAATTTTAATAAAGATATAAAATTTAAAAACTTTTATATTTTCTTCATATTGTCGAAAATGAGTCTAGATAGTTTTCTTTGATTTTTATGAGATTTCTTTCAATTACTGATATTACTGACCCCTTTATAAAATATATTATTTTGTGACCTTAACTACCTAAACTGCAGTACCGACAAATTAAATTAGCGGAATTTAAAACTTTGAGAACAAATATTGGTCTTTTTCTTTAATAGCCCGACGATTTCAATATTATACATATATTATATAATAATTATTTTCATGTTTAGAGTAATATAGTCTTTCTTAATAATATAGTTAAGACATATCGTTTACATAAATCAGACTGACAGAAACATAGTGTACAATGTACATTCACACATAATGCACAATATTTATTTACAAACAGTAGATAGTTTATGAGAGTTCTGGACCAATGGGTGGATTATTTGGGTGGATTATATGGGTGGATTATATGGGTGGATTATTTGGGTGGATTATATGGGTGGATTATATGGGTGGATTATATAGGTGGATTATATGGGTGGATTATTTGGGTGGATTATATGGGTGGATTATATGGGTGGATTATATAGGTGGATTATTTGGGTGGATTATATGGGTGGATTATGTGGGTGGATTATTTAAGCGGATTTTAAGCGGATTATTTAAGCGGATTATTTAAGCGGATTATTAAAGTCAATTTTTTAAGCGGATTATTTAAGTGAATTTTTTTAAGTGGATTATTTAATTGGATTATATGAATTTTTAAGCGGATTATTTAAGTGGATTATTTAAGTGGATTATTTAAGTGGATTATTTAGGTGAATTTTAAGTGGATTATTTAGGTGTATTTTTTAGTGGATTACTTAAGCGGATTATTGAAGCGGATTTTAAGTGGATTATTTAAGCGGATTAAAAAAAAATTGCACAGAGTTTTAAATGGGCCATATTTAATATGTGTGAATATATATAATTATGTATATTTTCAAATAATTGTGAAATTATAATTCAGGTGAAGAAATGCTGATAAATGTAATTTGATATTCAAATTGATTTTTATATTAAACTATTTATAAAGGTAATTATTTATTTTTTAAAAACTTGTAGAAAATTTTAAAATCGATTTCTATTAAAAAATCTAAATTCGAAAAATGCTGAGTCTAATATATTTTCTGCACCTGCCAATTGTAATTTGAGATTCGACCGGATATATGCATCTGGTGATTGTAATTTGATATTCAATTGATTTTATTAAATTAATTACGAAGATTAAAATTATTTTTTTTCAAAAACATGTTCTAACTTGATTTCGATTTGGTTTTAGATTTTGATAATTGTAATTTGAGATTCCAATTTTTTATATATCAAAAACCGTGTTAAAAAAAATTAATTCAATCGTGTGTGTGTGTGATAATTTGGGTATAAAAGAATTTAGATTTCAATATTAATTATAATTATAATTTCAACTTTCTTACAAACAATATTATTCAAAATGGTAAGTCTTTTAAATTTTAAGATACTCATTATTTTAACTAATTTTTTCTTTTTTAACAGAGTTTCTTCGAACACATTAAAGCAGTTGCAAGTGGAAAAACATCTTATAAAAATATTGATGATTTGATTGTGGATCATCCATACACTGTTAATGATTTCACACATCAAGTGACGAGATATGGTACTCAATTGGTAGCTAACCTCCAAGATGGTGAAGCAGAATTTGCAGTATTTTTACCAGAAAGATTGGGGAAATGTGTAACTACCAAGAAACAACTGGAAAAACTCAACAGTGAAAAAGTTAATCTAGTTTTCAAAGGTCGAGATAATACTCGAAAAGATATGGCAATTATAGAATTTGTTAATCAATAATAAATGAATAAAAACTAAATATTATATTAAAATCATATTCTTTTATTTAAACAAAACTTTACAAATTTGATTACATTTAATTTTCTTAATCCTACTCTTTAGACAAAATAATTTTTTAAATAAATTTACAATTTTTTTACGATTAAATAAATTACAAATATATTTCAGAGATTTTCCCTTTGACTTATAATATAAAAAAATAGAACAATATTGTCCACAAAAGTTTGATGAAAAATTTTGAAGAGTTTTATTATTGCTTACAAATCTTATACAATTATCTCTCAGTAATTTTAAAAAATATGGATTTGAAGGATACATTCCAAATGAATCAAAATATTCCGCTTCATTATTTTTAGAAAAATAAAATGCTACCCAATGTTGGCCTCTTTTGTTAGATGGATCGGTGTTTGCAATTAACATTGCTGGCTTTTTCTTAATTTTTTTAGGAAGTTTATCACAAGGAAAAACCCCAATAAAATATTTGTTTGTTGATTTATTACATTTCAACAGCGATGTTAGTTGTGATGAATCCATTTACATTTGTTGTAAAACGTTTCTGTTTTTATCAATTTGAATGACTGAATCGAATTCGCAATAAACAAGGCAAGTTATAGCTTCTGGCAGTGCCTCACCAAACTTTCCTTCAATTCTTATTGTTCCCTGATTGAGTAAATTTCCACAGATTGAATTATAAGAGAGATCTGCTGTCAAATCAAATGCTAATAAAAAGTAGCCTTTATCAAACAATTCTTTCGTGATTTGATGCCCTTTATCGTAATGGTGAATTCCAGTTCCTCTAAATAATGTATTGTATGCTCTAGTGCTGATTATGCCCTTTTCTTTGTTGAAATTAAATTCAATAGGCTGACTAGGTACTTGAATTCCATTTACACATAAATTAAATCTTTGTAAATTAAAATGATGGAAGTTGAATGGATTTTTCGTGCGTGACCCGCTATATGCTTCATTTGATACCATAGCAAACACCAAAATATTTGGTAGCTGTCCTATTACCACATTATCCAATAATAAAGAGTGATTTCCTGGATACAATGTAAAAGATTTAACTTCGACGCGTTTGTATGGGTAAATAGCATTCTTTGTCTGTAAAATTCTGTGATGGGCTAATAAAACTATAGGATTAATTGTGACGTGATTAATGTACATAGTAGCTTCTGAAATTTTAACAAATGATTCTCCAACTTCATTATCCATGATATAAAACGGTAATTTTTCTAGATGAAGAGCAACTTTGAGATCGACATTATTAAGCAAAAGTTTTGGCTGATTAAACATATCTGAATGAAGTTTCCCTATTAATTCAATACTTTGACTTTTCTGAAGTAGTAATTTTCGTTTATCCAAACCAGGATTTGCTTTTGCTTCTATAGAGTCCATTGCTCCCGAGTCCAAAAACCAGCCAGTTGCCTCTAAATGCGTAGAAGCAGCATCATTTCCATAATTCAAAAGCTTTTCAATGTATGATCGGTAATGATAATTATTATCAGATTGTGAAATAGGTGTATTATTCAAATATACTATACAATTGCGAAATAATGAATGCAATAAGTTATTCACTACGCCAACAGAATTATCAGTTAAATCGGCACCTCCTTTCCCTTTAAGTTGTACAATAAGTCGTAAATAAATTGATGATAAATCTCTATAAGTTTCTCCATTTCCAAGTGATATAAATTCAATAGTGGAGGCATTATCTAATGATGAAATTGGATTGTATGCAACTTCTTCAGATCGTAATACATTTGTCTGTATAGGCCTTGATTCGAATAAATCTAATTCTGACTTCATGCATTCCATTTTAATTTGAAAAAATATCAGATTTATTTTTAATGCGCTTAGCGGTTTTCTTTCTTTTAGATGCCAATGATGACTGATTATTAGCAGATAATTTCCTCTTTTTTATATTTTTTCTGCAACCGCCTCCATCCTGTAGTGTTTGGAGCTTTTTTATGCCTTTTTGAGTCAACTCTCCGGCTGCTAGTTTGCTTTGTTCTCTAATAATTTCTTTGAAAGGTTTCTCAGTAGACAATTCCTGAAGAACGTTAGCACCAATCTTAATTGATTGTTTTTTAATTGCCTCAAACCCTGATCTTAATAGAGGCTTGAAGTATTTGTAAATTCCAGAGAAAAATGCACCGACACCTCCACGCCCACTTTGAATTATTTTTGGATTGCTGTATAAAACACCAATATCACTTAAGCCAGCCCCCGATTGCGATAAATAATAGTTTGTATATGCTTGATCCATTACTGCTTTTATTCTGATTAAAAATTGAGATAATGCGATTATTTATACTTTTTTAAAGTGGAGAGTGCACATTGTCGGTATTTCACTAGCTCTGAAATTAATTTTTTGTGCTTGGTCGTTTGATATTAACATTGAAATACTCGTAATGATGTTTGACTGGACTTGATAATACTCTATATTATCGAATTTTATGAAACTTTGTTTACTTTGTATAGGAATCACTCGTAGACATCTTGTAAGATGATCACCAATACGCCTTGGATGGATTATATCGCAATATATGTAGATAAGATCTGTTATTTCTTGTGATTTTTCATCATTTTTTCCATCTATTAAATTGTGTATTGCATCTATAAGTTGATATGTAAAAAGAGGTGGTAAAATTCCAACTTCTTCATCTGTAGATCGAGTTTTAGGTTCGATTAAAGCTTTTTTATTTTTGATTTCAGATTGTTTTTTCTCTTTGTTAACTACTTCCATAGCTTTTTTGTTTTTAGCATTATTGATTGCATCCAGAAGTCTTTTCTCAGATTCATTTTGATTTATTGGAACATCACGCTTTTTTCTCTTTGAATCGACATTATTAAAATATATTTCAGTTAGACCAACTACCCAATTTTCATTTAAAGTCACACTGTTTTTAATCAAGTTCGTGAATGAAGATAAAGAATTATTAGGGTAAGCTTCTGTTGAGTTATTACTCAGTAATGTAATATAAAAGTCTGACATCCTTTCTTTTTCACTTTTCATTTACAAATGAGTATAATTGCACGTAAAATATTATTTTATAGAGCTATTTTAACGAATGCCATCGAATGATGCTTTCACCTATTTGTTCTTTCATAGCTCTTGTAGTCATTTGTCTTTTTTCAGGGTTTATTTTCTTCTTCTTGGGTTTATCATCGGCTTCGTTCTCTTTCTTTTTCCATGTTTTTAGAATAGAATCAACTTTTTCTTTTTCAGCATCTTCAATACCTTTTTCCATTATTGTGAAAACTTCCCCATTTTTTTCAATAACTTTGAGATCTGTCATATCTTTCTTTGTGCGTTTATTTTCTGGAGCTAAGGAAAATCCTTCATCGTCATTATAAAAAGAAAAGTTATTATCACTTTGCCGTTTCAAAATTTTTGCTGCCTTGTTTGCTGATTGAATTTTAGGCTCAAAAACATAATCATTATGAGTCTCAAAAATTTCTTCATTTGGTGATAAATTCGCTTGAACAGCTTCTTCTTTTAATTCTGGTGTTGATTGTATTGTCTTATCTTTTTTAATTACAAAAGGTGTCTGAGTAAAGTTATCAGAGTAAGCTTTAACTGAATAAGAATTTGAAGTATTTGATCTCTTTGACTCTGCATATTTTAAAAGCTGTTGTCGGATTTCATACCACTTCTGAATATCTTGTAAGTCTGCATTATTTAAAATCGGTAAAAGATAATTTTTAATAAAAAACGAATCAGGTTTATTGATTTCATCTTGTTTTATTTTCTTGTAAGCATTGGGATACACGAGAATCATTTTTTTTAATTTATGTGACATTTTCAATAATTTTTCCAATAACTCCTGATAAAACTGTTGCTAATAATGCGGGTAAAAATCCTCCTTTCTGTAATAGAAGTTTCCTCTTTGAGTTTAAAGAACGTTTTGGACAACTCAAACAGCGTATCGGATTTTTATATCTTTTTAACTCATTTTTAGTTTTGTTGCTAATGGGATTGTATCCATATTGTGTGTTGTATGCAATTTCGCTTATAGTCTTAATTATCTCGTTATCACAGTTTTTTAAAATAGCTTTTCTAAGTCTCGGATTCGCCATTTGGAGTGAGTACAACATATGCTTGTTCTTCGTTAACCGTTTCAGTTTCGACTTCATTTTCATTTAAATTACAAAAACAAATACAAAATTCTTTATCAAAAATATTTGTTCGAAACCTCAAGACTTCGTTAACACCTTGTGTAAGATCAATTACTAAATAATTATGAGGTATTTGTGTTACCTCTTTATATACTCTAAACAACTCAGTGGAGTTTTCTGGATACACCTGACGAGCTAAATGATGAAATTGCTGTTTGTCTCTAGGATTTTTAAACACAATAAAATATTTAGCATTAAGTGATATATCTCGGGTATGCGCCCCCTTATGAAATAAATTCTGTGTTACTAAAATGACTGAAATATTTCGATGATGTGATCCTTTTGTGAAAATCTCGCATATGCTTTTATTATTTGTCTCCATCATCAAATCATCTAATATCAGTAATACAGGCCCCCGTTCTAAATTATCCAAAAAGTCTGGCACACCTTTATGAAAAGTAACACCTTTGATATTGGGTACTGCTCCCTCTTCTGCGTAGCACCAAATTATTTTCTTGAAGTCTGCATTTATTAGCCAATCTTTATTTTTAATCAAATTGGTAAGAAAGGTAGTTTTCCCGCAACCTGATGGCCCACTTATGATCATTGAAAACGGGTGTAAAAATTGATAAAACATTTCTCTTGCGTGGTCAAATTTTAAATAAAAGCGAAGAAGACTTGAGTTGTGTATTTATTATAAATAAAAACCTAATTTCTTATCATTTCACCTTTAAAGATGAGTAAAGAAGCACTTGTTAATGAGCTCCACAAACCAGCTCGAAAAAATTATACTCGACGCAAAGTAATTCAAAAAGGTTTAAATGATACTTGGCAAGCAGATTTAGTAGAAATGATTCCGTATTCTAAGTTCAATAAAGGTTTTAAATATTTATTGACAGTCATCGATATATTTTCAAAATTTGCATATGTTCAACCTGTTAAATCTAAAAGTGCTGCTGATATTATACAAGCCATGGAGAAAATTTTTGAAAATGTACACCCTAAGAACTTGCATACAGATGAAGGAAAGGAATTTTTTAATCAACATTTTTTCAAACTTATGAAAAAGTATGAAATAAATCATTATAATACCTACTCCAAACTCAAAGCTTCAATTGTTGAAAGATTTAATAGAACTTTGAAAAATTTAATGTGGAAACAATTCAGTTTGCAAGGAGATTATAAATGGATATTTGTTGTTGATGAATTAGTCGAAAAATACAACGATACTAAACATAGTGTAATTAAGATGAAGCCAAAAGAAGTCAAAAAATCAAATGAAAAAAAATTGTTAAAAACAGTTTATAATAGATTGAAAATTTTTAAACCCGGTCGTTTTAAAATTGGAGATAAAGTTAGAATAAGTAAATCAAAAGGAATTTTCAGTAAAGGTTATATTCCAAATTGGTCAAATGAAATTTTTAACATATCAAAAGTAAAAGTTACTAATCCGGTTACTTATGTTTTGAATGATTATCAAAATAAAGAAATATTAGGAAGTTTCTATGATGAGGAGTTGCAGAAAGTTAAGCATCCAAATATTTATTTAGTGGAAAAAGTTCTTCAAAAGAAGGGAGATATGGTTTTTGTAAAATGGTTAGGATTTGACAAGTCCCATAATTCCTGGATAAATAAAAAAGCTGTAATTTAAATAGATACATTTACTTTATTTTTAATTTTTATTTACATATCTTAAATTATTACCTTAAAATTATAAATAAGACTAATAAAGAATTTGAATAACAAAATTTCTTAAAATTATTTTAATTTAAATCATAAAATATCAATGTCATTCTCTAAATCTAATATATAATGACCATACGCATAAGTATTAACTCCGTCCACGCAAATTTTTCTCTTATCATCTGAACTATCCAAAGATTTTTTACTTATTCTCTCCGTATACAAATTATGAAGTCGGGATCTAATATTATACATTACACTATGAACTATTTTATTAAAAAACAAACAATCTTTATACATATTAAAATTAAAATTTTTTACAACACAACTATTTATTCCCTTAGCTTTAAAAGTAGGTTTTTGTTCATGAACTGTAAAAGAATACATTTTAGATCTAAGGCCTACAAACTCTGTTAATATCTTACCATTTAATTCATCTGAAAATAATCCAACTACTTTTTTGTTAACTAATGGATAACCAAATTGATTATTTGGATCATAAGCAGAAGTATCAAAATGGTCGTTTATCATATGTTTGATTTCTTTGTAAAAGTCGACATTTGTTATTTTGTAGAAAAATGAATCGGTATCCATGTAAGCTATTTTTATATTATCTTTAAAATGAGGCTTCATAATACCATAATGAAAGTCATACATTCTATGTTTTGATATTTCCAGAACAGTAAATCCTAAATATATTGGCTTATTGTAGTAACATTTTACCCTACTCATCTGAACTGCTGCCATATCGTTATCAAAGATAGAAATACTATGAAAATTTGATTTAGCTACAAGAGATCTACATCCATACTGTCTTTTATAATTTTCCCAATCAGTAACAATCTTGATGTCTTTTCTTTTATCAACATTTTCCATTGTCTTCCCATAGACAATATTATTGAATAGTTTAAATTGATTTTTCGCAAAGTCAGTAGTCGCCTTTTTCCTACATTCTGTATTCAAATTAATATACTTTTTGAGCCAAGGTTTTTGATCAAATGATAAAATTCGATGAATTGTTTTAAGTTTAAGACCATTTTTTAATGCTAGTTGTAGATTCATATAATGTATTTTATATTTTATTTTATCGTTTAAAGTTAATAATAATTTTGGAGTTTTTGAGCCTGGGGGTGTTTCGAGCTCTGGACAGAAAGGAAGATCATTATGAGCATCGTGAATTTCGATGGGGTATTCTAAATCAACCTCAAAAAAGTAACCTTGATCAGAATTTTGGGGTATTGATAAAATTTTTTCAACACTCCAGTCATCAAGTTTTGTTTCCCAATTGAAATTTCTGTAGGGTAAATATGCATTCATTGCAAATCCATATAAATTAACGGCATCTATATAACTTCCAAATACCGTCTCTTTTGTTGGATCGAAATTTGGTAAATATTCATTATTTGCAGCGATATGTCTAATAGAACATTGTGAAATTCCCCCTCTGATACCCGATTTAATAAAATTAAACATGTCTATGTCGGTCAATAATTCTAATTCAATCTCGGTAATTTTAAGCATAGCATCCCAACCCATCCCAGGGGCAGTATAATAGTGACAGGGGTCCAGTTTGAAATTTTTTTGACAGATTTTTCGGAAGTTCTCAAAGACATCGACTAATAATAAAACATCAGTTTTTAAATAAACAAGAAGATAATCTTCTAAAGTATTACAATTCAATTTTTCCCACACTTTACAAGCATATTCGTAGTCTTCATCCGAACATGTACTATTTGTCAGTTTGCTGTTAAATTCAACTTTTGGGGGAAGGCAATTGTCTTTTAGAAGATTGATGCTTTCTAAATATTCATAAGGGAAAACGCCTTTTTTTAAGTGCAAGTTATGGAAAGCAGCTTCCGGAAACTCTTGATTCATAGATTTAAAGTCAGATTTATCAAGACTATCGGATATATTTGCGAGACTACTTGGCATAAACCTGTAAGAATCTATAAATCTAATTTCTAAAGTTAAGATATGCTTCTCATCGTCATCTAGGGCAGCAGAATCGGATTCGTTTATGCTAATTTTTTTTGAAAATGAAATATAATTTTCTTTAGTAAGACCTAAAACATTTATTGAGCCGTTTTCTAAACCTAATTCCCTCACAAATAGATGAGCATCATATCGGGAAAGGTTGTGGAAAATCACAGGGAAAAATTTTGGAACTTTAAAATTAATGTTACATTTGCTATGCGCTGGACCCCTGTACTCCCCAGTAAAATGACAATGATCCCTGACTCTATCGGACCCCATTTTTTTACAACAAATATGACAATTTTCTTCGCTTGCCTGTCTCAAAATTTGTTCTCTTGTTAAATTTTTCATTGACTTATTTTTACTAGTATGGTTATGATACAAATCCCTAACCTCCTTAAATAAGGTTTTCACGAAATGAGATGCACAGTCTTCACCTACGTAGGATTTATAAACTGAAAGATTATCATCGTAATTACATTTTATATAAAAGCCGTAAGCACAGGGCTTATGAGTATGCACTACGACCGTTGAAGACTTTGCAGGGTCTTGCACAGCAAATAAATTTTTTTCTAATACGGATTCAAAATCTGCGTATATAACGAAAGGTAATTCGAAGCATCTCTCAAAATGTTCAAATCGGAGAATAGCATGGTCTTCATCAGGCATTTTTGTTACGATTTTATTGCATTCAGTTTCGTGATTTTTTAGAGTTTCCTCAGTTTGAAAATAAAGTAAACAAAAATTACAAATATATTTTTTCCCATTATGATTTGAAAGTTGGGTACATATTAATCTAGACAAATCATTTATTAAAACATAATGAAAATTACTTTCATTTTCTATCCAAAGCAAATTTATATGATTTCGTTTCAGCTCTTTTGTTTTGTAAGTAGGCCCAACAATAGAAATATTATTTTCACAGAGCTCAAAAACATTAATACTAATATTCTCATTATTTTCCTCAAATACCTTAATGTCATTTTGCATTAAGGGAAATTTGAGTTTTTCGAAATTTATGTATCCGAAATCAGGAATATGAATTTTAGTAGCTGCAATATTAGTAATTTCATATGACTCAGGGCGATCTTTATGATTTTCAACAGTCTTTTTAAGCGCAGCAATTATACACCACTTGAAACAATAGTTATCACTATTTTGAATATTAGTACAGGCTTTTTTATTTGCAATATTTTTAGGAAGTTCAATGAAAGATCCACCTCTTATTGGATCATATTTATTAATATTTATTTCTACATGTTCTATTTTTGTCAATGCCCAACCAGAATTATTTTCCTGAAACTCGTCTGTTTTCGCATTTATATCAGAAACCATTGCCTCAAAAATTGAATCGAATTCATCAATATTCAACAATACTTGCATTTTTGTTTGAAAAGATTTCAAACTTTCAATCATTTCATCAGTACTAATAACTATCTTAACATACCAAATGAAAATTTCTAAATTAAATTTAAGGAAATTATGAACTATTAAGTGGTCTGCGAGTAGGGTAGATACTACATTTTTGGAGTTTTGAAGAAATTCAGTTGGTATTATTAAACCCTCATCTGAATTTTTATAACAAAATGAGCTGATTCGAGATTTAAAGCAATGAGAGATTTTGGATAGATTCTCAATATTTTCAATATTACTACACGTCAAATTTTTGTGGGAAGTTTTCCTAATATGCGATGGCCAACTTACATAACTAACCTTACAAGTATCACAAAAATTAGTTTTTCCTAAATCTAACTGCTTACTTGTTGAAAAACCGCCATGAGATGTACCGGGATCATTACCAATATTGTCAGCATTATCTAAATTTTCATCACCATCATTATCAATTTTATCAGCATCACTTTCAATATTATTAATGGAATCATCATCGTCACTCTCAATATCAGCAACAACTACATTATCACTGCCATATTTCGCCTTTTTAGATGGTTGAATATGCTGGAAATTAATGTGACGCCTAAGCGCATCAGACCTCGAAAATTCCGCATGACAAATTTGACAAACTTCACCCTTATTTTGCATTGAAGATCCACTATTAACGGGGGTATGTTTATTTCGAACATGACGAAGAAGATTATGTTTCAATGTGAATTGTTGACTACAAATTTCACAAGAAAAGGCCATTTTTAAATTTTATACCTAAAATAAGTTTTGAAAAATAAAATTTGCAAACTTTGTACTTAAAATACCACAAAATAAAAACAAAAACAAAAAAAAAAAATTTTTCTCCCTCACCTTTTTAATTTGTAACTTTCTATAAAAATTTCTGCTTATACAATATATAGTTTTCTTCAAGATAAAATGTTTCTTTCAGCTTTATTAATTTCAGCTTCCAGATTAATTATTTTGTGATTTTTAGATATATTTAAATTTATTCTTTTTAATTTAATTTAGTTTAAGAACTTTGATAAAACTTTTTGTATCTCCAAGACTAAAAAACTTTCTTTTTCGGCTTAATTAACTTCAACTTTCAAACTAATAATTTTCAAATATATTTGAATTTACACTTTTTAATTTGATTTAGTTCAAACTTTTTAGGATTAGCACTCTTTGATTTAAACTTTAATTTTAAATAAAAAAGTAAAATTTTCCTCCTTAAATACTCACAAAATCCAAATTTATCACAGGCTCAAGTTACGATTTAGACATAAATTGTGAAATTCATTATTCAATTCGTGGGAAAATATTTAACTGAAGTCAGCTTTTTCGATTTAGTACGAGTATTAGTACAAAAGCTTAAGGATTTATTTAATAAAAATCATATTTCAAATTTTAATTTTTCACACACATACGATAAAAATACGCGGAAAATTATATTATATTTCAACATTTTTGGAATTTAAATTTGGTATTATTGCAAAATTTTAATGAAAATTAATTTTTTTCTCACGCAAATTTTTTATTTATTTTTATATATGTTTGAATATGAAATCTTATTTTTCCTATATAATTGATAAAATCAAATTTATTTCGAATCTCAAATTACAATCACCAGGTGCATATATCCGGTCGAATCTCAAATTACAATTGGCAGGTGCAGAAAATATATTATACTCAGCATTTTTCGAATTTAGATTTTTTAATAGAAATCGATTTTAAAATTTTCTACAAGTTTTTAAAAAATAAATAATTACCTTTATAAATAGTTTAATATAAAAATCAATTTGAATATCAAATTACATTTATCAGCATTTCTTCACCTGAATTATAATTTCACAATTATTTGAAAATATACATAATTATATATATTCACACATATTAAATATGGCCCATTTAAAACTCTGTGCAATTTTTTTTTTTAATCCGCTTAAATAATCCACTTAAAATCCGCTTCAATAATCCGCTTAAGTAATCCACTAAAAAATACACCTAAATAATCCACTTAAAATTCACCTAAATAATCCACTTAAATAATCCACTTAAATAATCCACTTAAATAATCCGCTTAAAAATTCATATAATCCAATTAAATAATCCACTTAAAAAAATTCACTTTAATAATCCGCTTAAATAATCCGCTTAAATAATCCACTTAAATAATACGCTTAAATAATCCGCTTAAAATCCGCTTAAATAATCCACCCACATAATCCACCCATATAATCCACCCAAATAATCCACCTATATAATCCACCCATATAATCCACCCATATAATCCACCCAAATAATCCACCCATATAATCCACCTATATAATCCACCCATATAATCCACCCATATAATCCACCCAAATAATCCACCCATATAATCCACCCATATAATCCACCCATATAATCCACCCAAATAATCCACCCATATAATCCACCCATATAATCCACCCAAATAATCCACCCATTGGTCCAGAACTCTCATAAACTATCTACTCAGCAAGACTAGTACCTTATACATACATCTAATATTTGTTGTGACACTAAGTTCTATGTGCAACAAATGTGTTAATGAGTTATATACTATGAGAATCTAACATGTTTTCAATGTTTTATAGAATCTACAGGTATATAATTTAAGGAGAAAATTTGTAATTAAAGTAAATTCTCTAAGGAAATATCTTAATGCCAAGAAACAAAATAATTTTTCCTTCAACACAATTTAATGTATTGGTCTTTATAGAATAAGTTTTAATTTTTTAACATTTATTGATTGCTTCCTCATAATTCTTAATAATACTTTAAGAGAATTACCTTGTAATAATTTATCTTAAGTGTTAATGCTATTTTCCTATTATTCAACCCAAGAATATTTATGCCAAGTACATTATGTACACTTAAAACATTTTAGATAAAATGTAATGTACTATGAAATAAAATTTGGAATTTTAAGTATGTAGGTATACTTGTGTGAAAAAGAAATAAAATTATATTCTTTTGCTAAACTTTATTCGAATATTATATTTATTTAATTTGAAAACCCAAAAGGATATAATTTAAGTTTCACATCAGTTATCATAACGAGAAAATTCTTATAATAAAATAATCACATAAATTTAAAAAAAAATAAACATATAACTTGCTGGTTTTAGGAATGTCATATTTATCTGAAAGTATGCATTAAATGGTATATTAATGTAAGATATTTTGAATACATATAACCCTTTTTAATCCCAAATAATCATGTGGGTGATGCTCGGTGATATATGTAGGTGATGTTCGATGACATAAGTTTAAGCTCGTTTGTGAAAGTTTGTTGAGTTGTAACTTTATTTTCGAGCCCCTAAGACTTCCATTATATTCCATATTTCTTTCTAACATTAATAATTTCCAAGTTCAAAATATAATTTCGTTATTTTGAATATTCGTTATGATATTGTTTATACATAATTAACTTTTTAAATATCGATACTTTGATGGATAAATTAAAATATGTAATTATAAATCAATTTTTTTTTTCTACATACATAATTATTTTTTATAAATTTTTACTTAATTTTAATCAGAATAAAAACAGAATAAAAAAAAAAATTAAAAATAAATTTTTAACTAAATCAAAAATTCATTATTCATACGAAATGAAAAAAAAACAACAGAAAATGTTATGAATATTAAATTTAAATTTTCCACACTTATTTTTCAATCTTTAAGTAAAAAGATAAAAAAAATATTCATTTTTATTTACAAACATTTTTACATTTTTATAATTTTTAGTTTCAAATTCTTCAAATATAAATAATACATATTATATATTTAAGTATCGTCGGAAACGCTCACAGATTGAGTAAGTAATTTTTTTTATCGATTTAAGTTTGATCTGTAAGCTGAAACAATTTATTGATTTTTAAAAGTATAGTTCAATTCGATGAAGTGAGGAATTTTAAGCACATAGAATCCTGAAGTACTAGGTATTAGTTTTTAAGGTTAATTATTTTTTATGATCCTTTTTGTATTTTTTTAATGAGTTAAACATGTCATGTAGCATCGGAAAGTCCACTTTAATTTTGAGCATGAAATCATTAGGAGTTAGTGGGTTATTGAAAAACACTAAAAAGACCGTATGCTTGATGAATGTTGTACATGCTGATGGATTAATTAGTACGTTCATATAGAAAAAACCAAAAACTGGCACCCAATGCGACAATTTTGGACATAGTAACTCTGCGAGTTTTACCGACAATATTTTACTTCTTTATGGAATCTATAGTAAAATGTTTAATATGTTGTAATATAAATATTTATTTGATGCAAAGATTTTGTTATTATTTTTAACATTCGTACAAGTTAATAATTTAAATATTTTGGCAATATGTAACAGAAAAAAGGAACTTCTGTATTCACAAAACAAATAAGAACACAGCTTATGGTATTTAAAATTATAAAAAGAAAAAAAGTAATAAGTAAGTAGAACATCAAAGTAAAATTGTTAAATAACTTTTTATTCATAAATTTTCTTTTAGTTCATAATGTCTTTAAAAAAAAAAAGAAAGGTGAAATTTTATTTCTCAAAATTGCAATCAAAATACAATTAATACTATTAAAGTGAAGAAAGGAACAAAATTTAGTATTTTAAACAGCCGAAAAATGAGTGGTATTAATGAATAAATATTGATAAATTTATGTTTTGATTTTGATGTTCGCCGAATATGTTCATAATTTATTATTAACTATTTTCAAAAACACTGAAGTCGGATTTCTAATCTTACGAAATTTATTATTCAAATTAAGTTAAAGATATGAGACAAAATGGATAAGACATAAAATTATTTAGTAAACATAATAAAATTCAAATTCAAAAATAAAAAACATTTTAAATTAAATGCCAAAACGATTTTATTTTTTAAACCTGAAATATTTCTTTGGCATGCACGGAAAATCTATTTTTTGAGTTGTTCTAATTTGTGAACATTTTCTAAATTTTAGTTTTATTGATTAGCTCTAAACATATGAGAAAAACTTCATGAAACTATAATTTTATTTTTGTTTCATTAAAAAAGTTTCTACTCTGTGCGGAATAGGATAAGTATTTAAACAAAATTATAATGATAAAATAAAGTTTCCATAGGAACTTTTTTATTTTAATTCAGTCACAAATTATATGCTTTAATAAGGGTTTTTTATACCATAAAAATACAAATAAATTTATTTCAAAATTCAATTGCAAATTCTTTTATAAATAAAATTTAAATTTTTTAATAATAAAAAATAAAAAATAAAAATAAATGTAGGTAGTTGATATTTTGCGTATAATGAAGGTCTGCAGAAAACGATATTATTAGACACAGTCTACTCTCGTCCACGTCTAAGTATATTTTTTCATTCATTTACCCAACAAAAATTCTTATATCTCTAAATAGGCGCAGTGAAATAAGGCCGCGATAGGTTTTTTGTTGCGGTCTTATTTCATTTTGAAAAATGAAATAAGGCCGCGAAAAAATCCTCGCGGTCTTATTTCATTTTGAAAAAGCGCCGCAAATCCCACTGACCAACCGCCCGCCCGCCGCCCTGCTGCCCCCTGCCCTGTGTGCTCACCTCACAAGATTACGCGGCCTTATTTCGTTTATAAAAATGAAATTAGCCCTCCGAATAATTGTTTTTTTTTGTCGCGGCCTTATTTCATTTTTCAAAACGAAATAAGGCCGCGAGGAATTTTTTGC
This sequence comes from Hybos culiciformis, assembly GCA_964007475.1. NCBI lineage: Eukaryota > Metazoa > Arthropoda > Insecta > Diptera > Hybotidae > Hybos > Hybos culiciformis. Next base: position 105,053,659 of record OZ023274.1, read on the forward strand.
GGTCTTATTTCATTTTTCAAAATGAAATAAGACCGCGAGGATTTTTTCGCGAGGATTTTTTCATTTTGAAAAACGAAATAAGGCCGCGACAAAATCTTCGCGGCCTTATTTCATTTTTCAAAATGAAATAAGACCGCAAAAAAAAACGTCGCGGCCTTATTTCCTGCGGCCTTATTTCCATCCCCCCTCTAAATATGTACATTTTATATATGATATATATGATTATAGTAAGAAGTGATGAATTTCAAACCAAATGAGATTATTTTATAGTGAAAGATTAATTGGATAAGTAATTAAACATTTTAAATTAAAAACAAAAAAAAAACTAATATCTTTAACTTTAATAATTCAGTACCGGAAGGAATTACGAATATTATTAAAAAAAAAAAAAAAATATCACATTACACAAAATCTCATCCTGTATAATATCAAAATAAAATAATATTTATTGAGAACAAAATAAAAAAATATTCAAGTTTCAATATGGAAAATTCAATACTTTTTTTTGCAAATGAATAGAATTCATACAATAATTTCGATAAAATGAAAATACATACTGATAACAAAAAAGTAGGTACCACTACCGTATTATTATTCGTATATTTGTTGTACGTATTGTATGTATAAAAAAACTCTTATTAATTCCAATTTAATGCTTGAACAAAAATTGTCAAGGGAGCGATTTCAAAATTGAAGTTTTTTTTTTTTTTATTTATATATTGCACTTGTCTGTACTAAAAAGTTATATATATTTTTAAAGAAAATTGGTATTATTTTTTTTTTTCGAATTGCCATAAAAAGCGTACGAAATATATGTACAGCATAAATATATTGCCTTTTACGTCATACTCTTAATGTATAAATAGTATTTTGAAGATTGAAGGCCTCTCATGGAGAAATTGACGTAAGAAATACATCGTTTGAAATACGTCACTTTAAAACTGTCAAAATAAATAAGAATTAATTTAGGAAAATCTTGGATCTTGGATAACGACAGATCTAAGTTCTGCATCAAATATAAATGTTACCGAAAAATAATTGTAAACTCGAAAATAGTTTCCCTACCAAAGCGCTGATAGGAATTTCATAGATAAAGCTTCAAATTTGAAGAAACAATATTTTCTTGATATTCTAAAATTTTTTTTTCCGCATTTCTTATAAATATAAACTTAAATATAAATTTAGCACGAAATATGAATATATTTATGATTTCATTACCTACATTCAAGGTAAAAAAAAAAAAAATTAACTTTTCATCGCATATGAATGTATTTTTTTTTAATTTATATATTCAGTTCACATTCATATATATCGATAGAGTCATTATTATTACCTTCATTTTTTTTTTCTATAGCAAATAGAAAATCAAGAAGCATTGAATTTTGTGAAATTTGTATTTTTTTTTTCTTGTTGTATATTTGATCTTAATATCACACCATTTGAATTAAAAATGCAAACTATAAATAAAAATAAGATACATAAATGAATATATAAAGTTCATGCTATGATGATTAATTTTAGTTCTATGTGTATAATGACTCTTATGTTCACAAATGTCGACTTATAAAATATTTAATTACAAAATATTGATAGTAATATTATTTAGTTACGAAATCAATTTTCTTATAATTACTAAATTCCTTTATCTATACATAATTTCAGAAGCTATATCGTGAAATTGCTAATGGAAGCTACAGATACTTATAAACTTTGATCTGCAATAAGTTCAACTTTACTTTCCTCTCTTGTTAATTTAATTGTTACTGTTAGATATTATTTAAACAATTATTAATATGTGTAAGCAAGAAAAGTAAGAAAATTTATTTACTTTTATGGTTAAAGAAAAATTGTTTCTGGCAAAAATCCAATTTTATTTTTGTTAGGATCTATTTTCTTTTTTGTTAAATATTTTTCTATTTTAAATATTTCAAATTTTTGTTTCTTCTTGTTAAAGAAAAAATATTGGAAATTCTTTCCATAAAATTTTCAATAAAATTATTTTAAGGTTTTTAAAATCATACAATTTTTTTTTATGAATATTTTTATTTCTATACAATATTCACCAATTTTTGAACGTCTCATAAAGGGTGTTTTTTAAGCTAGATAGAACTTGGAATTGTAAAAATAACATAAAAAAATTAATTTTAATGAATACATTAACATTCGGTAGAGTTACCTACATTCAGCGTTGTTCAAGCGTGAATCTGTTCATGATTGTCTGCCAGAGTATATATTGATCATAAAATTTCGAAACGTAAGCACGGTATGGAAATTTGTATATCAGTGAATCTTTTCGTAAGTAATATTTAATTCAAAAAACACCATCGAAAACACCCTTAATTATACTATCTAGTCTATATAATGACCAATTATTTTTAAATTTGTGGAAGCAGTTTCTTTTATTTTATCGTATAGAAACTTTTTTATACGAAAATACTGTCGCAAACACAAATTAGATAAACACTGGTCAATAACATAAAGCAACTATTTAAATGCTAGAAGCTAAGGCATTTCAACTTAACATGTTAATGTGGTAAACTGAAAGAAATAACAAAGTACTTATTATAATTGTGCCAAAAGAATTTAATAAAAAATTTGTTCTTTCTATCAAAGAACGAAATTAAATTGATTTAAGATCTTTAGGTTGATACGGTAGTAGCATATAAAAAAAAATATTTGCATCTTATTAATTGGATTCACTTCCTTTAAAAGTACATTGTCATATAAAAATTTTATACCATCATCGTTAGAGGGAAGAAGAATAATAAATTCACAATTTTTTAATACACATATCATAACTTAATACTTAGTTATAAATTATCATAAGTTTGAATATATGGCATAAAATTTATAATTATTTTATGTGATGTTATTATTAATGTATGTGTAATTTTTTTAAACCCCATTCATCATGGCTTGATGATGATGATGAGAAAAATCTAATATATATATATTGAGATATAGCCTTAAGTGAATAATAGCTTCAGGTTATGCTATGAGAGAATATTAAATCATAATATTTTTATATAAAAAAAAATATACAAAATATAGGTTTATAATTAAAAAAAAAAAAAATGAATTATGCTGGAAGCTACAAGAGCATCTTTCATTTTCAATAAATTTTAAATCAATCATGAATATGTCATATTTTTTTACCATAGTACGTACTTATTTCAAAATTTACTGAACATGTGAAGTGTAAATGAAAATTTTTTAAATAATCACGCACTAAACAAATTAGAAACCACTTTATGATGCAATTATTATCAAATAAACATATAATATTTATTTTTTTTTTTGATAAATTCTTGTAATATTTTATACCTATAGAAATTAATTTATTTGTTTTTTTTTTTTTTTTGTTGAATATCTAATAGATTTTACATTATGTGAACATAGTTAAAAAAAAAAATTATTTTTTAATTATATTTTTATATGGCATTTATGATGGTAATAAATGTAATTTAAATACTATTAAATCAAAAATGTTTGTTATTTGGTAATATACGATGGCTAGGTTTAAGATTCACATTAATATTTATTGGAAGCTGCATTTATCAAAATAAATCAAAAAGCGAAAACTTTTCATGGTATTAGGAGTTAGGATGTTTTTTCTTTATACATAATTACATAACTTTCAATCTAGAGCCGTTTAACTTCACTTTAAACTTTACGAATCTGTTTGACATCTATTCGAGTAATACGACACATATTTAATCAAGCCGGTTCAAGGAATTTACTTAGTACAATTTTTTAAGTATATATTCACATTTGTATGTGGCTATGCATAACATCAATATTGTATGCATAATATGTATAATAATAGTGTCAAAATAATAATAAAACTCTAAGCAAATATTTAGAAAAAATAAATCCTATACCTTGTCCCAGTTTTAAAACACTGTCAAACCATTACAACAAATAATTTATTTTAATAATTGATTTAAAAAAATTAATGATTTTTACATCAATTCATTGAAATTAAATAATAATTAATAATGATTATTATAAAAATATTTAATTTAGATTAATTTGAATATAAAGATTGAACGATAGTAGCACTTAGCACAGCACAATAGATTGATTTTATTAAAAACTCAATTTTTATTATGACTGGAGCATATTCTCTTAGTTACTATTTATGTGGAAAATTTGTTTATAAATATTTATGATTATCTTCCTTATCATTTAATTAATCTTCCATTAATTATTTGCTTTACATATGAGTTTTTCAAAAGCAGTGAATATATTTTTTTTCTGCCAAAATCATACAATTAAAAATATCGCGGTTAAAAATACTAGGTATGTTCAAAAAGAAATTTAATTTTATATATACTTAATATGTTAATATATAACTATAATTATAATGGTTATTTTATACACATAACTCTTCCTCTAAACATTTCCCAATTCAGTTTTAATTTTATAATCGGTCAGTTTAATTCCATTTTAATTAAAAACCATTTTAACCGACAACAACATTTAACCGACCAAAATAATTTTAATACAACAAAATTGAAATTTAGAAAATCTCTTCCTTTTATAATTTATATATTCAAAAATTGTTATAAAAGTAAAATTAGCGTAATTATTATAAGTGCGTGAAAAATAAATAGTTGTTTTTTCTATCGTTTTTTTTTTACTATATTTATAACTATCATAGTTTTGTAATAATTGCTTTGGAAACTAAAATATTTGTTATATATGTATATGGTCAAAACTTATAATAGCAGTAGTTTGTGTAAAAAAAATCAATTGACTAAAAACAAAAATTTAAAAAAAATTTCCTCATTTATACTAAAAAATTATTGCATAATATTATTTATTTTTAAATATTTTATTTATTAGCATCTTTTATTTATATATATAACTATATATACCTACTATCAAAAACTATACCTACCTATATATATTTTTTTTTAAACTTTATTTACCTTTTATATTATTGCCTTATAAAATATAAGAAAAAAAATTTTGTATGTTCATATATAGAAAAAAAAATTTTTTAAATCTCATTTATCCAAAAATGAAGTTCATTCAAATAAAATCACATAATAATAAATTTGTTTTTATATACAATATAGCCATGGTCGTCGTAGCGTACTCAGTATACTTTATTTTACAGAAAAAAAAAAATTGTGTACATTTTTCATTTAGCCCCCTTTAATACAAAAAAAAAAAAAAACCTTTTGGAAAATTGCAATGTTTGGAAAAATAAATTTTGATATTGTATTAAAATTGAAAAAAAAATTTAAGTGGGATGTGTGTGTAATATTTACTTTAACATTAAATAACACTTTTATGTGTCTGTATACATTATATGGTTTTCAAACATATTATGTGTTTGAGCTGGGAAAATTTATTTGTGATTTTTTAACTTATCGGAATTTGTTTATTTTTTTACACAGTTTCAACAAATTAAGTTGTTTTTAAAAAGAAAAAAAATTGATTATGTGAAAAATTTGAACCAATTTTCTCAATAATGTGCTTTATAGAAATTATCGAAGTTTTTTTTCTCCTGCTGTGAATATTTTTGTCCTACATTTATTTTTAACTAACATTATTCCCAGCCTAATGAAAAAATTTTCATTATTCAAGGCACCTGAGCCTTCTACTCGTTTCATCTACAATCCTTATTAATTCGCTAACCTACACTTTATAATTCGTTAACCCTCCTATCCTAATCCCTTATACATTATACATATTTCTTTACAACATTGCCACTCTTTTATTTTCCTCCCATTGAATGATTTCCCAATTTCAGTATAGTGTTTCTTCTTTAGAAATTTTAACTTTTTCAATTTAAAAATTATTTTTTTTTTTTAAATCTTATCGTTATATACTCTTTATACTTTAAATGGTCGCGTTTTTATAAAAAAAAACTCTTTTTACACTATTATGTACATTGTACATCTCAAAATTTAATATATATTTATATTTACTTATATTCCCAAAGATCGTTAGAAAGAA